>JAAOMT010000675.1:241340-332545 GCA_016748015.1 Geosiphon pyriformis | reverse complement strand
CCATATTTCAATGGCTTGTAGCAAGTTCAATGTTCTTCAGGGGGACAACTTTTCGGTGCTGAAGGGTACGTCAACACAATCTCCGGTGTTTGCTGTCGGTTTGGTAATTGAGGATGCCATTGAGAAGGATAGGAAGTTATGGTTGGTCTTGCAAGATATGCGGAAAGCTTATGATTCAGTTGGGTGGCATCATTTAAGAGCTAGTTTGTGGCGTGTCAAGATGTGTGAGAGGTTCATAAGGTTTTTTGGTGGTATTCATGAGGATAGAGTTAATAGGGTGATGACTGACTTTGGTTTGTCTGGTGGTTATAAGGTGCATGATGGTCTGGACCAGAGTAAGATCTTTTCGCCACTTCTTTGGAAGATTTTTTATGATCCGCTTTTGTGTGAGGTTAAAAGGCACAAACAATTGTGTGGGTACTGGATTGATACTAAGTTTGTTTCGAAATCTGGCAGAATTGAGGGCAGTGGTGGTTTGACATCGTATTTTTCGGCTGGTGCGTTTGTCGATGATACGATCTGGGTTGGAAATTGTCAGGCTTCTACTCAATATGCTCTGAACATTGCCAGTGAATTTTTTGTGATCAATGACATTTCTATCAATAGTGAGAAGACGGTGGCTATTCCCATCAATCAGGGCATTAAAGTTGCTTCACTGAACATTTGTGGTCAGCCAATCTCTATTGCCAAGAAAGGGGAAGCACATCGGTATCTGGGTATTTTTCTGTCGACTGAGGGGCTCTCCAAGCCAAGTGTTGCCAAGGCTCATGCGGATGTACGTTTCTTCGTCAATGTTGTGCTTAAAAAGGCTATTACAGACAAACAATTCTCATATCTGGTGTCAGCTGTTTTGCAGCCTATTGTTAGCTATTGTACTTAGTTCAGTTTTGTCTCATCTAACGTTTGTCGCAAGTGGGATGTCTTGGTTAGAAAGGGTCTTAGGTCCAAGGCTTGTCTCCCCTGTGATTTTCCTGATGCTGTTTTGCATCATTCCTCATTGTATGGCCTAAAGCCTTTTGAGCAGGTGCAGTCTGAAGGGAAGGTTGCTGCTTTGATGGTGTTCTCTAATGCTTTTGGCATTCTTGGGCGTTTGTTTAGACATAGGTTTTTGGACCTACAGGTTCTTGGTTGGGCTCCTTTGGATCCTTTGCAGTTTCTGGTCAGGTTGCGTGTTAGTCCGGTGAACAATTTTTTGGCTGGGATGGTGAAGATCTTTCTGGGCAATGAGCTTATTTTGGTGAACAACCTCCCTACTGCATTTCATAGTCCTGGTCGGTTCCCGTTGTCCTCTGTTCTTGGAAAGTCTCTGTATTTTGATTCGGTCAAATCTCTTAAACGTTTTGGTGTCGCTTTTGGTGATCGGCTTTTTGATAAGAAAGGTGTTTTGTTGGATTGGAAAACTTTTCGTCATTGGAAGAGGTTGAATCCACGTGGCTTTGTGCCTCACTGGTTCATGGTTTCTTTTGAGTTTTTGAAAGATCAGAGTTACTCATTTTCTGGTTCTGTTGGCTCGGCAGAAAAGCTTAGTTTGGACATTTTGGGGTCTGGGGAATTTTCTGCGGTTAAAAATGGATTGCATGACATTTGGTCAGACTCTTTTGAAGTTTTCACGGATGGGTCTTTGAGGAATACAGGCTCTGCTGAGGTCACCTGTGGTGCTGCTGCATACTTTCCGGTCTTGGATATGAGTATTGGTGTCGCTGTTCGTGGTCTTTTGTCATCTACTATGGCCGAGTTACAGGCTGTCGCTTTGGCTTTGGAGTGTGTTCCTTCTTCAAGTACTGTGGTGTTGCATCTTGACAGCCAGGCTGCCATTGACGCATGTGTGTCTGAGATATCTTTGGTTGCTCCTGATTTTCGTAATCAATGCTGGCTGGAAAAACATCATATTTTCAATTTGGTCAGAGATAAGGATCTTAGTGTGAGTTGGGTTAAGGTGAAAAGACACTCTGGGATTCCTGGTAATGTGAGAGCTGACTTGGCTGCTGGGGCTGCCTCTGGGTCTCCCTTTTCCCTTTGTGCCGATATGCGTAAACATTTTTTGGTTGCTAAGGGTGTCGTTGTTTCTGGTAATGCCCGTCATTTTGTCAGAAATATTTTTCGATCAATTCGTTGTGCTTGTTGGGAAGCTGGGCCTGGTTGTGATGTAGTTCTGGATGCGATGATTGGTTGCATAGACTGGGTTGTCATGGCGAAGGTGTGGCATCCTGATTCTCATATGCTTGCTGGGTTCACTAGCCGCGCATTCTCATCGCTTCGCACTTATGTTATAAAAGCTGTGCACAGGAGGTTACCAGTGGCCATTAGGAAGAGGTTGTATAATAAATGCTACTCTAGTGTGTTGTGTTTGTTTTGCGGTAAGGTGGAGTTCTCTGACCACGTTTTTACTTGTGTTCATGAGTCTGGCATTCGTGGTGAGATTTTGGCGGAGGCTTCTGCTCGTTGGTCAGCTTTGGCTGGTGGTTCCTCTGCTTCTGCTGTGTTGTGGGTTTTGTCTCAATGTTCCATTGATGTTGGGCTGTACACTTTGGTGTGCAAAGGGTTTGTGCTGGAGGAATGGTATGAGGAAGCTTGCGATGTTTTTGAGGATAGAAAGGTGGCCACTGCTAGGATTGTTGATTATGTTAGGTTCGTTGTTGGTTTACATCGTGCTAAGGTATGGTTGGCTAGAGCCAGCCACCGGGTGGTGATGGAGAAGGCTGGTCTGGTCTGTGATGTTGGTGTTGTTTCTGGGCTCCCTTGTGGTGTGTCTTCGGTTTTGTCTGACGGTGTTGTGAGATTGCTTGGTTTGGCCAATTCCTTTGCTGTTAGCTTTGGTCGTCGGAAGCCTTTTTGTTTCTTTTCTGGTCTGGGTGGCAGTGTGCGGGTAGTTATAAATGTGTAATGTCGCCTTGTCTGGCCTGAGTGGCTAGCCACATGTAGAAAGTGCATGAGTCGCGTTTAGTTTGAGCCTCTTAGTTTGGTTCTATGTACTAGATAGCGATTGGGCTACACTCGTTAAATGCGTTAAATAATAATAATAATTATTTTAATTAATTTTTTTCTATTTTTTGCTTATTTAAAAATTTAATAAATTTTTTAAACTTATATTTACTAAAATTACACAATAATTTGTATTAAAAAATTTTAACTTTATAAACATATTTTTTTAAAACTATATTTAAAAATTTTTTTTTAATTAAAATATAGTTAATTATTTTAAAAAATTTCTAAAAATTATTTTAAAAAAAATAATACTTAAATTATTCTTAAAATATTAAAAAAACTTAGATCTTTATATTTTTTTATATTTATTAAAATTTTTTTTTACAATTATGAAAAATTTTTTATTATATATTTTATTTATTATTTATAATTTAAAACAAATATTTTTTAATAAAAATCTTAATATAAAGTTCAAAAAAAAATTAATAAATTTTCTTTAACAATAATTTATATTAAAACATTAATCAAAAAACAATTATATAAAAAATTATAAAGATTTAAATTCAAAAAACTGCTTAAATTTATGTTTTTTTTAAAACTGTTTTTATTAAAATTGTTATTTAAAACTATAAAACAACTTTTATTAAATATTTAAACAATTAAAATATTAAAAACTTTTAGTTTAAATCAACTTTATTTTTAAAAAAGTTTTAATATATAAATCTATAATTACTACTATTTCTAAATTTAAATAATTTAAATCTATCTTAAAAATAAATATTTAAATTTGTATATGATTTAAAATTTAATCTAATTTTTAATTTAAATTTTGTAATTATTAAAACAAACTTATTTATTTTTATGTATTATTTTATTATTGTTTCTTTTATTAATTGTTTATATTTTCTATGTTGTAAATAATTAAATATATTATTAAAAAACATAATATTAAATTTATTTTTGGTTAATAAAAAGTTTAATTTAAATAAAACAATATTAAATAAACTTAAAAACTTTATTATCTTGGTTTTTAAACTATTTAATTTAGACATAAACAAATTAAAAATTTTAAATCCAAAAATAATTAATTATTAACTTTTTAAAAAACAAATAAAAACAAAATATTTAATTTAGATATTAATACTAATATTTTATTTAAAAATAATTTTATATTTTTTTTAAGTATATTTAGTTTTAATTTTAAAATAAATAACAAAAAATTTATAAAGTTATTAATTAGATTTATATTAAAATTAATAATAAAACCAAATTTATATATTTTAGTAAATTTTTACATAATCTGATTATTATTATTAACTATTTTTATGTATTATACAAATCAGATTATTAATTAAATAGTAATATTTAATAATTTAATAAAATAATAAATAATAAATTAAAATAATAATATATTTTAATTAATAATAAAAATTATAAAAATAATTTTATGCTAATTAATAACTCAAATTTTTATTGATAACAGTAAAAATAATAACAAAATAATTCTAATTATTTATAAATAATATATATTTAACAAATTTTTTAAGTTAATTTTGAAAAAAATTATATTTTAATTTTTTATAACTATAATATTTACAATTTTATCTATTTATTTAATGAATTTTTTTTTTTTTTTAGATTTTTTAATTTTTAAGAATCTTAATAATATAAACAAAGTTTTTATAAATTAATATTAATCAGCTAAAAATCAAAAAATTAATTAATTTAATTTAGCAAATTTTTCTGGTTTTTTTTTATAGTTCAATTAATTAAAATTAAATTACCAAATTTAAAAAAATTAAAAAACAGCTTTTAAAAAATATTTATCAATTTTTTTTTGATAATTACAATTTGGTTTTTTAAAATTGTTGTTTATAAAAATACTTTTAATTTTGATTAATGTTATAATTTTAACCAAACTAAATTCTAATATAAATATTAATTTAATAATTTTCTAAACTTTTGAGAAAATAAATTATATTTAATAAAAAAGATTTAATTTGCTAATATTTATTTTAAAAATATTTGTTTTAAAGTTCAAAAAAAATTGTTCTTATTATTAATATTAAATTTAATATTAATTACTGTAAATTTTTTTAATTTAAGTTTAAATTTAGTTTTTATGTTGTTAAAATATTAAATACAGCTATTTTATTATTTAAAACAAAAATATGTTTAAAAAAAAACTGTTTTATTATTAAAATTCTTTTTATTTTTTTTTGGTTTTTGATTAAAAGTATTTTTAATAAAACTATATATAATATTTTTAAAATTTTTTTTTGGTCATATTACTATTAATAATAATTATTAGTTTTTGAATAAATAAATTAAATCTTTATAAAATATTAAAAATTAAAAAACAAAAAAACTTTTTTTAAAACTTTTTTTTTGAAAATTTAAATATAAAAAAAAAAGTTTATTTTATTTTTATACAATATTACAAGTTTTTTAAAAAGTAAAAAAATTTATTAAAATTTGCTAAAATTTAAAGTTTTATTTGTTTTTTTATAAATTAATAATTAATATAAATTTTAATTTAATATTATATAATTTTTTATATTTTATAAATATAAAATTTACTTTATAAATTAAACTATGTTTTTTATATATTTTTTTTTATTATGTTTTAACAAAATATATCTAACTACTATCTAATACAATATATTAAACTAAGTAATCTAAATTAGATATAACTTATGTATTTTTTACATATAATTAATTACTTAAGTTAATTAAAGCACTAACTAAGTTAAATTAAAAAAAATTAAGAAAAAGTTTTGCTTATCAAGTCTCTTAATAATTTTATTTACTTAAAAGATATGCTTTAATAATATTCAAATTACTATTATTTATGTTATCAAATTCAATTTTAACTTTAAGATTAACAAAGTTTTTAGATATATTAACTAAAAAAAACAAAATTTTTAAAAACATTAAGTATAATAAGCAAATTTTTTTCTACTTTGTGATTTTTATACATATTTTTAACCACAAAAAAAGTAATCAAAACAACCAAAAAACCAATAAATTTATATTAAATTTTACTAAAGCAACCAAACTTGAAATTTAAGACTTCAAAAAATTCAATTTAAATTTAATAGCAGAATTAACAGCAGAAGCAACCAAAAAAAAAGCAGAAAAAAAACCAAAAAAACAAAAGCTATAGCATAAAACTTGCTATTAACAAAAAATAATACAGAAAACTTAAAATCAATTACAAATTTAAAAAACAGCTTAAAAGACAAAAAAAAAGGCATTTTACAATTAACAAACAAATAATTTAAACTTTAATATCTATAAAAATAACAGTATTCAAAAGTTTTTTATCAGATATAATATTTGTACAGAGTATTAGTTTTAACCACAAAAAGTTTTAGCATTTTATAAAATTTAAAAATAATAATAACAAAGTATTAACAATAATAAAAATAAAAATAAATAAATAAAATAAATACAGTCATCAATCTAAAAATTATATTATTTATTTTAAACACAATATAATTAAAAAAAAGATTAATTAATTTGGCTTTAAAAAAATTCTTTAAAATAATAATTTTTTTTTGATTAAGAAAAAAAAATCTGAACACTATTTTTTTAATTAATACAGATTAATTAATAAGAACAGTAACAGTAAACAAAAAGTTTTTAAAAATTACAATAACATATTGTTACAAGTAAACAAACTTTAATTTTACAGAAATAACAACATTAAAAACATCAAAAGTATTTTAATATTATTAAAAGATATATTAAGAAGAATATTATAAAATACAATAAAAATAAGAGAAAAAAAACCAAAAATTACTATAAAAATTTTGCAATCTTAAATATAGTAAAAAAAAAGATCATCAATAAAATTTTTAATAATTGCAATCAAAAAATTCTTAAAAACAAAGTCTATATAAAACAATTTAATATTATCTTTAAAAACTAACTTAAGTTTAACAAAACCAAACAACAAATAAAACAAAAAATTAACCAAAACCAATTTAATCTTAAAAGTAACATTAGATATTAAAGTAGAGATTATTTACTTAAAAAATTTTTAATAACTAAAAATTATTTCTTAAGTATTATTAAAGACAACATTAAAAAACAAAAAAGCAGAAAATAATTTAATTTTTATTTAATTAGTTTAATTTTTAAAATTAAGTAATTCAATAAGTTGTTTTGCTTTTAAAACTAATAACAATCTGCCAAAAAACACTATATTAAGCAATATAACTAGTAATTAATCTTGGTTTAATATAAAAAACATACTAATATTATTATTATCTATATTAAAAAGAAAGTTAATTATTGCTAAAAAAAATTTATTCAAGACTTTATCTGAAATTACAAAAGAGTTTAATATAACAATAATAAATACAAGCAATTGCTATTGTTTTCTTAAATTTTTGATCTTTTTGGCTATTTATTAAGTGATTATAATAATGTTATTAATAATGAAAACAAAGAAGACCAACTTGTTAACTGATCTGTTATTAAAAACTTTGAAGCTCTTAAAAAAGATATAAATAATATTAAAATTAACTTAAGTGTATTTCTTAGAAAAAACTTTGACCAAAAAAAAATCACTAGTTAAAAATAAAAAAATGTTTTAAAAGTTGTTAAAAACAGCTTTTTATTATTAATATTTAAAAAAATATTACTAAGACGTTTTGTTTAGCTGCTTTAATAATAGAAAGACCTTTTTTATTGAAACTTTATTAGTTATTATAAGAAAAATAATATTTAAAACTTTTTTACTTTTTATTTTTATAATTAATAAACAGTTTTTTTGTGTATAATTAAAAATAATTATACAAATTTTATAATCTTATTAATAATTATTTTAATGAATTTAAAAACTTTAAATCTATTATTATATTAATTTTTTAATATTTATATTAAAAATATATTTAAATATATAATTTAATAATTTGATTTTTTTATATTTAATACAAGCAAAATTTAAATACTTAATATAATACATATATTTATTTAATAACAAATAATTTACAAAACAAAACTTTTAATATGTAAATATGTAAATTAATTATTTTTGTCTTAATAATATTAGTTTTTATATGCAAATTTAAATATTAAACCAATATTTTTTGGTCAATTTATGTTATTAATTAACTTTTTGTCAAAATATTTTTTTGTTTATTTTTATTAAACATAATTAATAGTTTTATAAATAAAATATTTAATATTTTTAAGATAATTTTTTATTTTTAATGTTTTTAAACTAATCAAAATAACTGTTTTTTATTTTTAATTTTTGGAAAAATATTTGTTGAATTTAAAAAAAATTTAATATTTTTATTAAAGAATAAATTAATAAAAAACAAATTTATTTTTTTATATTAATTAAAAAAACATAATATTTTAGCTTTTTATTAAAGTTAAAATTTAAAAGTATTTGCAAACTGTAAAGATTAATTTGAATGGCTAGTTACATGTAAAAAGTACATAAACCACATTTATTATAAAATATGTATATGTTGAATGTAATTAGATAATAATTGAACTATATTAAAAAATATCAAGATTTTTATTATTAAGAAAACTATTACTTTGCACAAGCTTTATAAATAAATAAAAACTGGTTAAGTTATTATTATTAAAAAATGGTTGACTTAAAAATTTAGGCTGAAATTAATCTGAATAACTCTGTAATATAAAATAAAAAAAGCCAAAAACAACATAATAAAGTTAATTTAACACTTTTTATTTTCAAAAGTAAATAAAAAAAGTTGAAAAGTTTGTTAAGTTAATCATTTAGGTTTTAAAAAAAACCGACCAGTGTTAAAAATTAGTCTATTATTGCAAATTATGACAAGTTTACTCCAAAAGCAACTGAAAAATTAAGGCAACAATTAGAAAAAAAAGAAAAATCTCCATAATCTTTGCTGTTTTGGTGATATTTTAGTGCTAAAGAAAAAACATGTAAGATATAATCACTAATTTCTTTAACGTAACATCACCTACTGCGCATGGACATTATATTTTCGTCTTGTCTGGTTTTGTTTTTAATTTTATATCTAATTCTAATATCTAATTAAATTAATTAAATTTTTGTTTTAATGTTAGAATCTATTAAAATGCGATTTTCATGGAAATTAAATTTTTATCCTTTACCAATGATTCATCCATATTAATTGATTATGGTACAATTTATTAATCATTGATTTCAAATATAAAAGGTTTTTATGTGTCGACAAGTTGAACTCTTTACAATTACATATTTTAGTATCTCGTCCATCTTTTGAATTCAAAATAAATAACAAAAACAAAACTGCTACTTTTATACTTACCTATCAACCAAAATATTATACTTACCAGACAAAGGTTCTTTTATCTTTTAAATCTAAAAAAAACAATTGAAAGCTACATGACTTTTTAATCGTAATAGAGGGAAATTAACGTCGAATGCTAAACCCTCAAATGGGCCGTCAGATAAACTTTTCTAGGTTAATGAATAACGTTGGGCAGCCCGATCAAAGAAAAAAGTCTTAAGTTCGAGATCTTGCAAGAAGGGGTGATTTGGTGATACGTCTTTCAGTTGCCTGTTGATCAAATGTTATGATTAATATAATTTTCAGATAAGGTGAGAACAACCATGTAATCTAATTCCAATGATAAGATTTTTAACAAACGTCAAATAACGGCTAGCAACGTCTGCCGGTTTTCCGGCCAAATTCGAGACAACGATGAGATTCACAAGGATTTCTGGATCATCATTATTCTAATATATTTTGCATGAATTGAGTCAAAAATCTTTCAAATTAAATTACAAAAAACCTTGGGGAAAATTCAAAGTATACAAACCTTATTCAAAGCTTCCAGCAATAACCCCTCAGCTTCAGGATATCTACCAAGATGAATATGGCACACCGCTTGCCCATTCAAAATTTTCACAGTATTAGATGTTGGGGATTGTGCAATTTCTTCATGAATATAATAAGCTTCTTGATACTTATCGCCACCCTGTAGTAATTAAATAAAGGGTTTAATGAATGATAATGCGTTAAAATGAATCATTATTTAAATCTAATATGTGACCCATTTTCTTACAATGCGAAGACCAACCCAGGCTTCCATTAGTTGAGCCAGTATCGCATCTTCTGCCCATGACTTTACCCCCACAAGCTCTCGTTTTGCTAAATCTACACGATCCAATCGTAAATAGATTTGGATGATGAGAGCAACACTAATTATAATAAAGTAAAAAAAATTTAGTTTAACTAAAAACTCTTGATTTTCCTAATCTCTCACCCATTTAAATTTGTTTCGTCTCAATTCACCCCACACTTTGAACTTACCACTCCAGATTCTTCTTGTTCTTCACTAAAACTTTTAATGCGTCCTCAAATAGGCCTTCATGATAGTATATTGTGCCGGAAATAATTTGAATTGTCGTGTTTCCCAAATTCGCTGGCTCGTCTAACACCTCCTCACGTAACTGTTTCACCACTTTTTCTCGTTTTGTGTCGTCCTGTTGTGCTTTTGCGTGCAGATATACCGCCAATAACTTGACTACCCGTAAATCAACCGAATCAGAATCTTTGACTTCGGAAATGACAATTTTATACTTCCCTTGGGCGATATAGGCTCGATAGAGGTAGATTTTGCGCTCAAGTTTGGAGGCTTCGGAAACTTGAGTGCGTGAGTTTGCTTCGTTGATGACTTGTTGAAAGGATCCTGTGAGTAGTTTGAAAAGGCAATAGAGAGGCAATCAGTCAATTGTGGTGTTTGCAGTAACAAGAGAGAAAAAGAGGGCGGGAGTTATGAGCGGTGTGTGAAACTTGCCAGTGTAAAAGAGATTTCGCAGGGCAAAAAGTTCGTCCATTTTTTTTAGTGATCAAAACTTCAAAAGATCATCGTAGATATTAACTAGCGTTTTTAATCTTTAAACCATGTGACTAGCCTTGATATTAAATGTACTAAAATTAATAATTTAGTTAAATTTATAATTTTAAGTAAAACATATTTTTTTATCGTTTAAATTAATTATAACGCAAATTTAAGTAACGAAATATTTTTGTTAAATTCTATTTTTAAAATATGAATATTATTAAAAAATAATAAATGATTTCACAAAAATATTGGCTTTTAAATTTTCATTTTTAAAATATCTAAGTCAAAAACTTATTTGATAATATATAACAAGTGTGTAATAACTAATAAAAAACCATAAAAACTCTTTTGTCTTTTAATTTGTATATTTTATGCTTACAACTAAAAAGAAACAATCATTATAATTAAGAAACAAAAACCAAAAAGGTTTTTTTAATATTGAAAACAGTTAAACAAAATATTATAAAGCAATTTTTTAATTTAAACCAATTTTTTTAAATAATAGATTAAAAATAAATATAATGTTATTAGAATTACTATTAAAAGTTTTAAGATTTTTAACAATAAGTTAATAAAAAACCTATTGTTTTTTTAATTATTTATATAATAATTACTATTATTCATATTATTACTATTTTTTAAATAACCAAAAAAAACAAAATAACCAAAAGACAATTTTTATTATCAGTTACAATAACAGCAGTCAATTTTTAAAAAATACCAAAAAATATGTTTTATTTAATATATTAAAATACAATAGTTTAAAAATTTTGGAAATTATTATTCTATTTTTTACTAATTTTGTTTTATTAATTTTAATAAAAACAATTAATTTTGATTTAATTATAAACAATAGTATTTTTTTGATTTAAATAACAATAATAATAAAATATTTATTAAATAAATATTAATTTATATATAATTATCTTGTTTAATATAATTACTTTAAACAATTATAATTTAATAAAAAATAATTAAGTTATGTTTTTTATATGTATTTTTATTTAATTAATACATAGTATTATAAATTTTAAAAAGCTAAATTAATATTATAAAAACTAAAATAATACTTTTTTAATTAATAAAAATTTTTTAATTAAAAAAATTTGTTTAATTATTATTTTCTTAAAAATTAAACTAAATTATATAAAAATTAATTTTAATAATTATATAATATTATGAATAAACTAAATAAGATATGATTATAATATTTGATACTCGTAATTTAATAATAAAAGCAGTATAAAAATCAAATAAATTGGTTTTAGTTATGTTACAGATTATCAATTTCTGAAAATTTTTTTGTTTTAAAGTTCTATTTATTAGAATTATTATTCAATTAATAAGTCAATTTGTACAAAATGCAAATAAAACCAAATTGTAATAATCAAATTATATAATACACCAAATTATATAACATTTAGAATTTACCAAAATATTTAATAATTTGACAAAATATTTAATATTTATTAAAATAATCTATATTTTACAGAAATAATTTGTAATTTAATGAAATGTATTTTTAGTTTACCAAAATAGTAGAAAAAAAAGTGTGTTAAATCATAGAATAATATTATAACAAATTATATAAAAAAAAAGCCTCTTTTTTTAAGATAATATATTTAAACTAAAATTTATCTTACTTAAAATTAATCTTCTATTAAATATTTTTCTTATAAATCAATTCCAATAAAACTCACTTTGAAAAACAAAATTCTTAATTATTTTTGTTTGAAATTAACTATTCTATACTAACAGTTTAAAATTAATTAGCTACTAATTTCAGTAATCATTAGCAACTTTCAAATCTAAATTCGAAATGACTTTTTTAACACTTTTTTTTATTTTTTTTATATTATTGAATAGTTTACAGTCGAGATTTTCTGTAGAAAAGTTGATTTTTACAAAAAAATAACTATACACATTTTTAAAAAGCTTACAAACAAAAATTTTTTGTAAAAAATTGATTTTTATTACAAAGTGACTATACAAATAATTGGCATAAAATTGGTTATTTTATTATATGCCCAATAGTATACACAATTCAAAGTATAAAAAAATACTTTAAAAAAAATTAGTTTATTAAAAGTTTATTGATTTCTATTAAACAGCAGAATTAACAGCACAATAATATTAACAATATTAAAAAAAGTAGAAAATTTTTTGATAATATTTGGTACTCTTTTAAGAATAATATAGCAATAACTAAATCAAAATAATAACTGTATCTAACATAATAACTCTAAAGTACTATTAGTTAATTTACATCTGCTATAAACAATAATTTGGAATTTAAAACAGAATCAGTCTTCAAAAAAACATTTTTTTAATATATTGAAAACCAAATTAAAAATTATTTTTTAAAAACTACAATATTATAAAAGTTAAATAAAACCTTAAAAATTTTATTTACTACTCAAACAAAAACCCAAAAAATATTAGTGCTAATAATTATGCTATTTATTTTAAAAAACTTAACTATAATATTATCAAGTTATGTAAAGAAAAATATCTTACTAATTTACAATTTGTTTTTAAATTAGAGTCTAAACCCAAAACAAGTAATAAAAACAAAAAAAAACACTTAACTAGTTTATATAATACTTAACATACCAAAAACAATTTTTCAATATTTGTAAATACTTAAACAAAAAACCAGTTCTAAATTACTACTTTCAATTACACTTTTTTTGACTTTATTTGCTTAACTATAGACATTTAATTTATTTTTTAACCGATTTTTAAGACCAAAAAACTTTACTAAAAGTTCAATTTAACAATCAGAAATAATCTATATAAACACTAATTTTTTTGATTATTTAGCAGAAAACCAAAGCAAATACTTAATAACATTAACCAATAAAAAACGTTTTTAAATTAATCAAAGAAAAGAAAAAAGAAGAAAAAATCACAGATAATAATAAAGATAAAAAAATGATTTTATATATTGCAAAATTTTTTGATTTTTCTGAAGAAAATACTGAAACCAATTTTCAAAAATGATTTAATCAAGTCATTAAAGCAGAAGATACAATAAATAAAATACAGTTAAAATATTAAAAGCAATTTTTTATTTTCTTAAAGAAACTGCAAATAAATAGTTTAAAAACTTGGCTATTTTTTTTGCAAATTAAATAGTCTTTAAAATTGTTTTCTTTAAATAGTTTACAGATAACAACACTTTAATTATTCTCTAAAACTGCTTTCAAAACATTAAACAAAAACTATTTGAATTTATTATAACTTATATTGAGAAGTTTAACAAACTTTCAAAAAAATTTGCCAGCTAAAAACAAATGTTAATTATTTTAATGCCAAATTTTTAAATTAATTTATCATTAAACTTAAAAACAAACTTATTAAAAAAGTTTGATCACATGTTTTAAAAGATTTAGCTATTACTATTTAACATGTTAAAAACTATAAAATAGCAATAGAAAAAGCCAACTATACTAAATTTGTTAATTTAAAAATTAAAAAAACCAGTTTAATAGCTAAAAAAAAAATTAATCAACTTACAAAAAAAGTCAAAACATACTTTGCTAACTAACAACAAAAGTACTAACCACTTTAATAATAAAACCAAGAAAATCTCTTATTATTTAACAACCAATTTCAACAATTAAACTGCTATTATTATGGAATTTTTGAACATTGAAAACGTAATTGCTGAAAAATACAAAGAGATTAACAATAACAAAATAATCAATATTATTCATTCCAACAATAGCAATCTTATAATTCATTATTATTTATTTATTATTCTCTAAAACTTTAGTTTATGTATTATTAGCCTGTTTTACAATAACTACAACAATACTATTAATAATTTTTAGTTTAAAGTTATTAATCACTAGCAAAATAATTGGTTTAATTTAACCAATCTACACAACAAAACTATTTTTAGTCAAACAACAACAGATTTGGTCTCAATAATAATTAATATTTTATAATAATAATTAACAGTTATCCAAACACTTTTATATCCAATCTAATTATTTTACAATACCAAAAGACCAGAATTTTTATTATACTGTACTTTTAAAAAATAGAATTACAGCACAACACCAAAATTTTTTTTATAACAATATAATAATTTCATTAGCAAAAATTGCTAAAAATGCCAAAATTTTAAACATATTTTCTTTTAAATTTGAAGTAAATAAATCATTATTCTTATTTAAAAATACAGCCACTTTAAAACAAAAAGCATTTACTATAATATACATTGAAACCAAAGTTGAAAAAAAAGTAATTTGATTAATCTTAAATAGTAAATTAATTAAAAGTATTATTACTTATCAATTAATGTAACAGCTTAAGCAAAACATTAACAGACTGACTCAAATAGTTATTGCTACTGTTGATAATATAAAAAAAATACCAATAGGAGAAATTAACAACTTTTTGTTTATATTTAATAAAATTATTATTCAAATTAAAGTTCTTATTATAAATATATTTTAATATTAAGCTTTTGTCAAAAATAATTAGTTTTTTAAAGCCAATGTAAATTAAAATTAAAAAATCCAAGATTTTTTATTAAGACCAATACACCAAAGTATTTATTACTTGTGGCATTTTTAATAAATAATCTAAGAAAGCCCCAGTTTTTGAATTCAAAAAAAAAAAACTAATAACTAAAATTTACATAATACTTAATTCTTGGTCTAATTGGATTAAAAAAACTGAACAGCTATTCAAAACATATATATTACAACTAATATTATTATAATTTAAAGAAATTAGTCAATAATTTACCTCTATAATTAAACTAGTTAACAGTTAATATGTCTTATATTTAAAACCAAAACCAAAAAAACAACCATCCTATATTTTACTTAAATACAAAGATTGTAATAAAAAGCTTTTATTTATAGAAGTTTACATATTACCAAAAAAAAAATATATAATTTACATCTGTTATTATTATAAAACTTGTTACCAAAAATGATTTAGAAGCCCAAAATAAAATAAAAAATAGAACAACATATTTTGTTTCGTATGTAAAAAATTATTACCAAAAAAATACAACTGAATTAATGCTGTAATAAAAGAAAGAGTATACAATTAACTCTGTTAATATGTTTTTTTTATTTCTAAAAAATAAAATATAGAACACTATTTACAATAGTTTATAATAATATTTTTAACAAATTCTATTATTATTTATATAATACTAAAATAATCTATGAATTAGCTATGATTCTGATCAATAAAAAAACAAAAAAAGATGTTTGTCAAATAAAAAAAGCAAAATACATCAAATACATAATAAAATTAATCAAATTTAATTATAAAAATATAATAAAACTTTCTTATCTGATTTCTAATTATGTTTATTTTTTCAAAGAAACCCAAATTCAACAATTAGAACAAATAAATATTCAGTTTTATAAAAAATGTATCATGTTTTATGATAATATATACTGTTCTAAATGTTATGCTTTTAGCATATTATTACTTATAAAAAATGATCAAAAAAAATTGAATTTAAAGAAAATCTTGACAACTTCAATTTATCGTATTAAAAATTAATCTGCTTTATTTCTTAAATACTTCAACAACAATAGACAAAAAATAAAACCAGAAAAAACCCACGAAATTAATGCTAAATATAATTTATAATATTCAGAAAAAAGCATTTTAACATTACAACCAAAGTTTTTAACCAAAATTAACCTCAAAATTGTTTTCAAAATTCCATCAAAAGCAATAATACAAACTGCTTTCCAATTATTACTTACAAGCAAAGAAATTAACATTAGAAAAAAAATCATTAATACAAGATATACTAGAAATATTACAGTAATATTTTAAAATAAAACCAAAAAACTTTTTACAATTAAACATATTAAAAAAATTGTCTAAGCTATTTACTTTTAATCAATATTTCGAGTCTGTAATTAGTTAAAATCGAGAAAAACTTGGCAGAAATAAAAAAAACCCCAAGATTTTGAATTAACTGAATAATTTACAATTCTAGTAAACATAGCTTTTAATGTACAAAATAAATCTTACCAAATTTTTAAATTACCAAGAACAATTACGATCTTACTCTTTAAAAAAATCTATGAAACATATAATTATCTAATACTTATTATTATCCAACAAATTTTTGAATCAAATAAACAAATTTGCAAAAAACATATAATTTTTTTTCTAAATATTATTTGCTAAAAAGAATCAAAAAATTTAATGTCACTTTCTATAATCCAAATAATTATTTTATTATATTAAATAATTATTTAAAAATTGGAATTATTCACAGTAATATTTTTTATTAAAAGTTATTTCAAATAATTTCAAATTTTGTAAAAAGAATTGGATATTTTCTCCTGAAATTTTATTTGACTTTTACTATTAAAAATTATTATGTTATTATCAAAAAATTGTTTTGAATTAATATGAAACAATTAAAACCACAACAAAAATAACTTAAAAAATTAATTACAGAACATATAAACATATTTATTAAAAATAACAATAATTAAGAAAAAACTGATTTAGTTTAATACTAAATCTATATAAATAATATCAAATCAAAATAACAACAAGCCTACTAAGTTGCTCCAAAAAACCATTAATTTATTCAAGAAAAAATACAACAAATGTTTAACAATGAGTTCATTCAACTATTAATAAATTTTTGAACTTTACTAGTAGTTTTTATTAAAAAAAAATAGAAAAATACATTTTTGTGTTGACTAATGCCAACTAAATAGTGTTATAATTGAAGATATCTACTTTTTATCACAAATTAATAACATGCTAAATGCTTTTGGCAAATCAAAATACTTTTCAACATTGAATCTAGAAAGTAAATATTGACAAGTTATAATAAATCTCAAAAACCACCTCAAAACAGTTTTTATTATTTAAAGTGAAAATTACGAGTTCAATATAATGTTCTTTGGATTATGTAATACACCAGCAATATTTTAAAAGCTTATAAATATTGTTTATACTGGATTTCTTTAGAAATCAGTAGTTATTTATCTTAAAAATACTAATGTTTATTTTTTATTATTTAAAGTTCATTTATTTTATTTGCAAAAAGTTTTTCAATAATTATAAAAAGCAAGATTAAAATTAAATATCAGAAAATATTATTTTGAAAAGACCAATTTGGTTTTTTTAAGTCATATTGTTAATAAAAAAAAAGTCAAATCTGATCTAAAAAAAATTAATATTGTCAAAAACTTCAAGATCTTATAAAACATTATTGAATTAAAAAAATTTATTAGATTAATATTTTATTACAGAAAATTCATCAAAAAATTTTTAAAATTGCCAAATCATTAAATTGTTTAACTAACAAAAACATCAAATACAAATAGATTTTAGAATAATAAAAAGTTTTTAATATTCTTAAAAAAAAATTGACAATAGCTTCAATCTTAATTTATATTAATTTTAACAAAAAATTTTAACTAGTTATAAATGTCTCTTATATTATTTTTGGTACTATCTTATTATAATTAAATAACAATAACAATAAACAAGTAATTGTTTATGTTAGCAAAATACTAAAATCAGCAAAGAAAAATTATTCTGTTATTAAACTAAAAACAGCAGCAGTAATTTGGGCTCTATATATTATTATTAATAATGTTAGATTCAAATAGCTACAAAGCAAAAACTCGAAATTAAATACAAAACAAATTTAATAAACAGGATTTTTTACAAACTACTAATATATTATATATTACAAACCAGAAAAGCTGTATATTAACATTAATTGTTTTTTAAAAATAAGACAAAATTAAAAACTTCAAATACCATCCAATCAATCAACAATAACCAACAACAAACAATAAATTTTGAAAATTATAATAATCTTAAACAATACTTAAAAACATTTATAATACCAAAAAATTGGTTTCTAAATAAAAAAATTAATTATAATAACAAGCAAAACAATATTTTATACATAATATTATTATTTATTATTGAAATTACCAAAATTCAAACAATCTACTTAGAGTAATCTAAAAACATAAAAAAAAAACAATCTTATATAATATGCACTCAGATTTCTTAGCAGTATATTTTAGAAGAAACAACATAATTCAAAGAACATTAAAACACTATTTTTGGCTCTAAATAAAAAGAAATATTTATTAATATATTAAATTTTGTAATAGTTGTTAAAGAAAAGAAGAAACACACCTTATAGAATTTTTAAATTTAATCAAAATTGAACAATTTTTTAATCAAGTTGGTATTAATTTAGTTAAATTACTATTTAGTTAAACCACTATTTATTACAATTCAAGAAAACTAATATATTGTAATTGCAATAAATTATCTTACCAAATGGTTTAAAGCAAGAGCAATTTAATAAGCAGATACAAAATCAATTGCAAATTTCATTTATAAAAACATTATTATTGATATAAATATCTAATTGAACTTTTATTTGATTAAAAAATACACTTTGTAAATAATCTAATACAAGAAATTTGTAAATAATTCAATATTAAAAGACTTTTATCTTTGCTTTACTGTTTATAAACAAATAGATTTGTAAAACATTTTAACAGAATACTTTGGAAATTATTAGCCAAAGTCTTAATAGATTTTAAACAAAAATAAGATTTTTTTATTTTATTAATGTTATTAGCATATAAAACACTAAAACAAAATACAATAAAACACATATTATTTAATCTGACTTATGGAAAAACAGCAATATTATCAATTAATTTTATAATAAAACTCTATTTAGCTTAACCAATTACAAAAAACAACTTTTAAAAAACACTATAAAAGAGAGCTTATATATTTCTCAGTATATTAAAAAAAAAATAACAAATTGCAATTACTTATATAGAAATTTTTTAAACTTAACAAAAAGAATAACATAATAACAAACTGTCATTAGCCAGCAAAAAGTTTAAAGTTAGAAATAAAGTTTTTTTATATAAAACTAAAACTAAAAAACAATAAAATAAAAAATTTAATTATAAATAAAACAAACTATTTTATATACATAAAACTTTAAGAAATAGATTATATAAATTAAAACTTAATAACAAAGTTTTAAAAAAAATTATACATAGTGACAGACTTAAATACTACTATTTTAGAACCAATCTTAAACTGATAATTTTACAAGTTGGTATATAATTTTTTTTGGTTAGTCTTAAAGATATTTTCCAAAATTTAGAATCAATAATTATTATTAAATAACTTTTTAAACTTAAATATTGTTACTAAAAATTTTTGGGTCTTTTATTTTAAATGTTGTTAATATTGTTTTGCTGTTAATTTTAAATTATTGAAAGTGGTTAAATCTTTAATAACTGAATTTATCTTTAAATTATTTTTTATAATTTAAATGATTAGATTTATGAATAAAATAGCCAATTCTATGCTAATTACTTGTATAGTTACTTTGTTATAAAACTCAACTTTTTTCCAGAAAATATTCATTTAAAAACTCACTAAAATATGTAGTTATTTTGCTGTAAAAATCAATTTTTTTATAGAAATCTCATTTATAAACTACTTTAATAATTATAATAAGAAAAAAAAAATTGTAAAAAAAAAAGTTTGTTAAAAAAATCATTTTCTGTTCAAATCTGAAGTTACTAATAGATTATTAAAATTAATAGTTAATCAATTTTAAATTATTAGTTGAAATTTAGAAAATTTTAATTTGTAATTAATATAAAATAAATTATGTTTTAAAGTATTTAATGCTTTATTGATTTATATTAAGAGACTTGTTCTTAAAAAAAAATTCTAAGATAAGATTATTATTCTTGACTAAGATATATTTTTTCAAAAAAAAAAGTTCTTCTTTTATATAATTTGTTATAGTTTTAATCTTTGAACTTACATTTTTTTTTTGCTATTATTTTAATAAATAAAAAATACATTTTAGTAAATTACAAGTTGTTTCTACAAACTACAAATTATTTTGGTAAACTATTAAATTATTTTACAAAATTTTACAAATTTTAGTAAATTTTTGAATGTTATAAAGTTTGGTATATTACATAATCTAATTATTATATTTGTATTTGTATAAATTAAGTTGTTAATTAGATAGTAATATTTAATAATTTGATTAAATAATAAGTAATAATTAAACTGATAATAATATATGCTAATTAAGAATAAAATTTTATAAGAGTAATTTTATGTTAATTATTAACTAAATTCTACTAATAACATAATTTTTTTTAAGACTAAACTCTATTAAAGTCTAAGTACTATTTATAATATCTAGATAATAATTCAGTATTATTGAAATAATTTGGTCTGAAAATTATTGAAATTTCAGTTCTGTGAACTTGTTAATATATTAAATCTTTATTGGTTAAAGTATTAAATTTTGTTAGATATTTTTATAAATATTGAGTAAGTTGTAGAATCTAAAAGCTGTTCTAAGTTTATATTACATATTTGTTGGTCCAGTTGTTGTCTTAAATTCATAGTGTATTTGTTTTTATATGACTTTGAAAGTAAAATTGGTTGCTTTAAGTTTTAGTTTCTATTGGTACAGTGTTTTTCTAATTTGAAAATATTAATAAATAAGGATATATTTACTGCTTTTATTAAGATACAATTGAAATTTTTGTTGTATTATAGCATTTGAAAAAATGTTTATAAAAATAAATAATAAGTTTTCTTTTAGAGCTTGCTTCAAAAGTTCAGATAAATAAATTCCAAAAAAATTTTCGTGTTTTTTCTATAAAAATAATAATTTTATAAGTTATTTACTATTGAATTCGTAGTTTTTTTCTAAATATAATTAATTTAACTTCTATTAATTATCATAGATAAGTTAAAAAGTGTTTTTAAAGCTATTATTAATTTTTAAAATATTTATAAGTTATAAAAAAATTTTTATATTTGTAAAAAAAAAATTATTTTTAGTATAAAAGTTTTATATATTTTTAAATTGGGTATTTTCTGGCAATTATTTTTCTATTTTGTTTAATGTTTTTGTATTATTTTTAAAAAAAATACTAATATAATAAATAATTTAAATGTTTTGGTTTAGTTATTGTTTTATTATAATTATTAGTATTAAATTTTAGAGAATATCTTTAAGATTAATTAAAGAGAAATATGTACTAATTTGTAAAATTAATGGTTTAAGATTGGTTTTGAAATAATGGTGTTTCAATTAATTTTCATGTGCAATTTTTGTTAAGATTTTATTATTAAGTCTTAATTTGTATAATCTATTGTCTATAATTTTGTAAATATATAATAGTCTATTCTATTTATAATTAAATTTTCTATTTTATTGTTTTTTAATCTTAGTTTTATGTAAGAAAACTTTATTTCTAATTTTAAATTTATTAATAACAGATGGCAATTTGTTATCATGTTATTTTTTTATTAAGCTTAAAAATATTTAATATAAGTAATTACAATTTATTGGTTTTTTTTTAATATACTAAAAAAAGTATAAGCTCTTTTTTAAAGTGTTTCTTAAAAGTTTTCTTTTGTGATTGGTTGTATTGAGTATGTTTCTATGATAAGATTAATTGAAAATATTGCTGTTTTTTCACAAGTTAAATCAAATAATATGTGCTTTGTTGTATTTTGTTTTAATAGAATAAATATACTTTATTTTTGCTCAAAATCAGTTAAGACTTTGGTTAATAATTCACATAATGTTCAGTTAAATTATTCTATTAATTTATTTGTTTAGAAATAGTAAAGTAATAATAAGAATTGTTTAATATAAAACCATTTGTAAATTTCTTATATCAAGTTATTTACAAAATGTGTTTTTTAGTTACATAAAAGTTTAATTAAACATCTATGTTTATAAATAATGTTTTTATAAATAAAATTTGCTATTAATTTTGCATCTGCTTATTGAATAGCTCTAACTTCAAGCTATTTGGTAAGATAATCCATTATAATTACAATATAACAGTTTTTTTGAATTATAATAGATAATAATTCAACTAAATTAATTTCTATTTTGTTAAATAGTTATCCAACTTTGATTGAATTTAAAGATTTTGTAAAACAAGTTTTTCTCTTTTTTAACAACTATTATAAGATTCTATATATTATTAAATATCTCTTTACATATGTGGCCAAAAATAATATTCAAGTGTTTTTTGAATTATATTATCTCTTCCTAAATGTACTAATAATAAATTTGTATATATATTATATAAAATTGTTTTTTTTAGTTTGTTGTACTAATCTGAGTAAGTTGTTTAAGTTTTGGCAATTTTAATAGTAAATTTTGTTGTAATATAAAAAATATTGTTTTGCTTAATATTATAATTGGTGTTTTTTGACTGAAAACCAATTTTTTAATATGATCAGAGTCTTCAGATAGTTTTTAATGTTGTTGTAATTTTTAAAATCTATTGGTTATTAATTATTATTGTTAAGTTAATGAATTGTGATGTTATTTTTAATTTTGTTTTATTCTTAAAAAACTATCTATATTAGTATATAATTTTTCTGATTTGTAATAAACAATATATTTATAATTGGCTAAAAAGTCAGTTTATTGATATTGTTTAATATTAAGTTCTAAGTTCTTTTTGTTAAGTTATTTGAGACCAATATTGTTAGTAATAATATTAAATTCTTTTTTTTCTTGTAGGTACTGTTGAAAGTATTTGAGAATTTAGATAACAGCTATTGTTTTTAATTTAGTAGAGCCATATTTGAGTTTTGTGAATTTAAATATTCTGTTGGCATAAACAATAACTTGTTTATTGCTATTGTTATCTAATTATGATAAAATAGTATCAAATGTTGTATATAAAACATCAATAGTTAACTGAAATTATTTGTTAAAGTCAGAATAAGTGAAAATTAGAGCTGTTGTCAATTTTTTTAAAGTATCAAAGACTTTTTGTTGAGTTAGAGTTTATTGATATTTTATATCTTTGTTGGTTAAGTAGTTGAAGAGTTTGGCAATTTCAGAAAATTTTTTGATAAACTTTCTATAATATGAGACTAATTCAGTAAATCCTTTCAATTCAGTAATGTTTTGAAGAACTTTGAAGTTTTGTACAGCACTGATTTTTCCTGATTTGGCTTAACTCCATCTTTGCTAATAATATGGCCAAGAAAAACCAAACTTGTTTTTTCAAAATAACATTTTGCAATATTTAATTTTAATCCTGCTTTTCGTAATCATTGAAATATTTCTTATAAGTAGACCAAATAAGCTTTAAACATTAAAAAGTAGACATCAGTATTGTCGAGGTAGATAACTACTAACTGCCATAAAAGTCCTTCATAAACAACATTTATGAGTTGTTGGAATGTTGCTGATGCATTGCAAAGTCCAAAAGGCATTACATTAAACTTGTAGTTCCCTTTCTGGGTGGTAAATACTGTTTTAGGGCAATCCTTGACCTCCGCAACTCGCACTTGAATAAACTCACCACTTCATAATCATTTAGGTCAATCACCCATGAATGTAGCGGCGACTCCCGCGATTAGATGCAATGTTTTAACAGGATGTCCTCAACACATATGCCACTTGCCAAAACCCACTTCTGGCATTGTTTCATTTTCTGATAGGACTTTTTGAAGAACTCCAATTGCAATGATGATACCTTGCGATTCTCGATTTCTTCATTAGTCCTTAAAATCTTCATTTTCGATACTAAAGACATACAAATACATGGTGAGCTGAAAATACCAAATCTGATGTAAATAATGAATCAAAACAACCATACCTTGGGATAAATTCAGATCCGATTCCAAGCCTTCAGACTCTTCTTCCTAAAATTCGTCCTATTAATTACCATTGCCAATATTTAATGACGCCGAGAAATGTAAAATGCAGCCAACCTCGGATGGGATTTGACACGGTTTGTGGGCAGTATTCTGTATCTGATGATGTGCTCTCGTCGTTTCATGACGAGGGAGGAACCGATGCTCCCAGTTTTGAGGTTTTTTGGCCTATGGCTCGTCGCTTCGGAGTTGGGATACCGTCTACTTCCCAAAATCTCTTCCGCGTTATTTCGTTACGAGCTGCAGTCATTCAACCTGTTTAGAAGCTATTTCATTATAAGAGAATTCGTCCACAATCTCCTCTGGCTGCTCAACTACATATCACATGTTAACTGACTTAGGGCAAGGAGTCTTTTGCCATGGTAAATGCCTCATGTTCTTTCAGATATTGATGTACGCTCCGGGTTTTAGCAAGCATCCACCATTCGCGAATGTCCTTTGGAACTTTTTCTAGGAGAAGTTTAGTTCCATAGCGACCCCTACCAAATGTGCGAGCAGTTCTGTGCCAAGACGACTATCCATAACGGAGTCAGCCGTGCCTCTCGAGCCTATGGCTAAAAAGATGTTCTGAAGCCCGAACTCCATAACGGGCCTGGTCGGTTGCAGCTTTCATGCCACTGGACTCGCAGAAAAATACACTCCCCTTGTGTTTATTAATAGAAATCCCTACGTTCATCGTAGTCTTAGCGTAAGATTGCATATCGTCCAAGCTGTTGTCGCTTGCTTCCGCTAAAAAGTTCCTAGAGCGATAAATGACGGCATCTAGCGATTCATGGAAACATTTGCCATCTTGCCTATCTGTCTCCTTTCTCATCCATCTACAACAGAAAGTCGACTTCTTTGCGAAATAATCTGAGAATTCTGCCAACGCGAAAGTAAAGGTAAGATAACTGCCATTTCCCGCGAAAACCATAAAACGACTGCGAATTTTTGACTTACCGAAACATTCGCCCGAGAAAAGCGCTCTTTCACAGTTCGTCATTATTGCTGACAGAAACCGAGGCTTGGTGAGTGTAAGGATCGTTAAAAAAATTATTATTATTATTATTATTGCTTTAACCGAGTGTGACCCAACTACTACCTAATACTTAATATCTATAAAACTAGCCGTTTAAGCTAAATTAGGAATCATATAATTCATATTAGTACTAATAAAATAATGATATATTGTCACAACCCAGTAGACTTTAACACCAAAAACTTTATTAAACACTAACAGATTTTGTAATTTTAAAAGTAATAAAAAAAATTCTGCCTTAATAATAATATTTAAAAAAATCTAATATTATTTTTAATATAATAATTAAAATACAGTTTTAATACAAGTTATTTTAATTTTAACAAAACCAAAATTTTAAAGTAGAAACTATTAACTTAAAAAATTTTTAATAATTAATAATAATAATTTTTAAGTATTATAAAACTGGCAATGTTTTTTAAAAAAATAGCTTAATTTTTATATTATTAATTCAACTTTTTAAATTATAATATAATTAAATTATTAATTAATAAAAAAATTTCTTTCTTTCTTATGTTCCAAATTCTCCAAAAAGCATAATTTTAATAAAAAAGTTTTTTGTTTTTTTTTGTTGTTTCTGTTAATATTTTTTAACTCAATAATCTTTTTGTTATAAATTTGAAAACTGCTTCAAGTAATAATATATCTAAAAAGAAAGCACTTATTTTTTTGGTCAAGTTTAATTTTGGTAATAGTATGTTTTTAGATATGAATAATAATTTTAGTAATAGTAAATATAGTAATTCTGTAACTGGTATTAGTAGTGGTTTTCTTCTTGGTTTAATTGTCATCATTCCTAAGATTAGAAAAGTAGCTCTTGCTGTGGTTTTTGGCTCTTTTTTTGGATTTTAATATATATAAAAAAATTGGATTTTTTCTACTTTCTCTTAGTATTTTATTGAACAGAAGATAAATCAATTTTAAAATTACCAAAACTTAAGTGAAAATACTTGTTAAGAAATTTTTTACATTGAATATTAATTTTTTAATTGTAAAAAAAAATCAATAACAGCAAAAATTCAGTTTATTAGAAAAAATTTTTCATTAGTCAATGGTTTTGAAGAGGTTACTATTCTTTCAAAATTTGAAGAAATTATTTAATTAATATTTATATTTGAAAAAAGTATGAAAAAAGCCATGTTATTAGCTAAAAATAAAAAAATTATTATAAACAACAATGTCAAAAGACAAAAATTTCATTTAAATTAGGCCATAGTTATTAAAAAAATTCTTATAGATACACTAAAAAAAATAATTGTTACAGTTCTCTCTGAATTTGATTAAGTGGTATTAATTTAATTACAACTAATTAAACTATAATAAAAGACTATAGTAGAATTCACTAAATTAAGTTAAGCTAATCAATTAGTGATAAAGTAATTATTTCTTATTAAGAAAAATTTAATTCCTGTGACAAAGGCTGTGGAAGATCATAAAGTCTGAATATTAAAAAATTAGTTTAGAACACTTTTGTTTACTTTGTCTATGAGAACAACTATTCATAATCTTAGTGCTTTATTAAAAGGAACTGATGAAAAAACTTGTATTATAAATTAATTATTTGAAACTGACAATAGAGTTTGCTATACTGTGGTTGGTTTTGAATCAGAAAAAAAGCTAAAATCTGTTTTTTACATAAAGCCAATTTTTGGTAATGTAAAATACTCTTGGATTAAAATGAATTTAGTTTAATATAAGAAATATAACTGTTTTGGTCATTTTGTTTTAAAGTGTAATGCTTTTGGTTTTTCTATCTTTTCTTCTTTAAGAATATTTAAAAAGTTTGCTTTAGATAAATATTGTCTTTTGCTGGCCAAGTTGTATGCCAAAAAAAATGTTTCTATCTTTTATTTTACTATTTTTGATGACAAGTTCTGGATTTAAATAGTCTTAACAGCTTTTGTTTTTAACAAGTTGTTTTTTGGTTTTGGTTTTGGCTCTTTTTTTCTTGGTGTTTTAGGTTTTAATAAGAAATCTCCTTCTATTTTATCAGATAACTTTTCTTTAAATGCTTGTTTGGTCTCTTTAGAATATTTTTTGGAGTTTTTGGCTAACTAAGTGTCTAATATTGTGCATAAGTTAAGCTTTATAGATCTTATACTCTTGGTGTTTACCTCTTAATTTTTCTTTCTTACTGTGTTTATATTATTAAATTCGAATCTGAATTTAGATATAATTTTGGATAACTTAATTATATTATTTGTTCTTCTTTTTTTAGTTGTGAATAAAAAAATTTTGAATTTAAGTTTGAGTAGCTTGAAAATTTTAAACACTAAAGTGAGCAGCTTGGAATTAAAAATAGTGGTTTTTGAAGTTTTAATTAGTTTAATATTGATAAAATTAGATTAATTATGTGCTGGCTTAAATCTATCTGTGGTTGTCTTATTTCATTAACTAATTTGATCTGGAGATTTGTTACATATAATGTTTATAATATCAACATTTTTGCTAAACAAGAAAATATAGTTTATTAGTATATTGAATTAAGTAATATAATTTCTATTATTACAGAAACAAATTTAAGATTTAATATTATGTTATGAATAGTAAGTAAGTTTAATAAAATAAGAATTTTTATATTTAATTTAGATAAAAGCTTTTTTGGTGCTGGTGTGACAATTATCATGAACAATTTTTTGGCTTTTTATGTTTTAAAGATAAATAAAATTTTTGGTTAAATTATTTTAGTATAGTTTTTATTTAAGAGTAAATTATCAGTTATAATTTTGAACTTGTATGCAAATGCTTTTGTTAAAATTAGATTTGGTTAAGCATTAAAAATTAATTTTTTTATTGTTAAAACTATTAATTTTACCACTTTTGTGATATTGGGTAGAGATTTCAATAAAAACAGTTCAAAAAAAAGTGTGTGTTTTAAGTTTTGTGTGAATTTAGGCTTAATTAATTTATTTAATAAATATTTATTAGCCAAGATTTCTACTTAAAACAATTCTAGGAGTGTTAAAAAGGTTATTAATTTTATTTTTGTTAACTAAAACCTAAAATTTGTGATTATTGGCCATAAGATTAACAATATGTTTGAGTATTTTAATACTAATTACAAAACAGTTTCAGTCATAATTGGTTTGAATAGTTTCCTAAATGTTTATCTTAATAATAAATATAAATAAACTAATAAAAATAAATGAAAGTTCAAAATTAAAGATGCTGAAATCAGTAAGTAGTTACAATTCAAAGAGTGCTCATTGAACAAATTCTTAAAAAAATTGGCTGATTTCAATAGTACAAAATGTTGTGGCAATTTAAATACTATATGAAAAATCATAAAGAAAATAGTAATAAATTCTGCTGATAAGGTGTTTTCTAGATTTTGGTTCAATAAATTTAAATATTCAAAAAATAAGCAATTATTAAAGTTTTTTAAGTTGGAGTTATTGGTGGCCAAAATTGTGAAGAGCTTAAAACTAAATTAAGATTCAAAAACTGATTGTTTTATTAATATTTGGCTTATCATTAACAAGAAAAAAACTTTTGGAGTGGGCATTATGATTAATAATAACAAAAGTTTGAAGAAAATTTTATATTATCTGTTAAGAATCAAAAAAAAGTATTATAAATTCAAGTATTATAAATTCAAGTATTATAAATTTAAGATTACTAGAAATAAGCTTATCAAAAAAACTATAGACAGATGTATGAAAAATTTTTGTTTTGATAAGAAAAAAATAATTAAGAATATATTGAATCAGCTATTTTAAAAGGTAGTACTTGACTACTTGGTAATTAATAATAAATTAATTCTAAAGCTGTGTAAAATCAAATTTATAATTAATGCAATTATGGAAAAATAAATAAAAAAGCACATAATACTTAATGTTTTGTCTAATCAATGTTCCAATTAATATGTACTTTTAAAGCATATTAATGATAATGTCTTTTCAAAAATTATGTGTAATATTAAGTTTGATAAGTTCTTGCAAGTTGTTAAAAATCTATCTAATAAAAAAACTACTGGTTTTTTTGATATTTTTAATAAGCTCTGGAAACATAATAATGAGCAAGTTCTGAATGATTTGTTAGATATTTTCAATGTATATTTGGTGTTAAATATAATTTTTATACAGTAAAAAAAGATCTGGGTTTCTATAATACTAAAGTCATACAATTGAAAAAAAACTTTTATGAATACCAGGCCAATAGTTTTAATTAAAACAGCCCAAAAAATTCTATCTAAAATCTTTTTAAATAAGATTTCTTTGGTTTGTAGTAACTTTGAAGTCTTGAGTAGTAATAATTTTTCAGTTTTAAAAGACATGTCTATTCAAATTCCTATTTTTGTTGTTAGTTCTGTTATTAAGAATGTATTGGAAAAGAACAAAAAACTGTAACTCTAAGATATAGATAAAGCATATGATTTTGTTAAATAAAACCACTTAAAAAACAGTTTAACTAAGATTAAGATATGTTTTTATTTTATTAAGTTTTTTAAGAATATAAATAATAATTAGACTAACTAAATTATAACAAATTTTAGACTTACCAAAAAGTATATTGTTTATGATAGGCTGGATTAAGTAAGGTTTTTTTGCCATTGCTGTAAAGAATCTTTTATGATTTTTTACTTTATAAAATTAAAAGACATAATAATTTGTATAATTATTAGTTAGATTTAAAATTTTTTATATGGACTGATAAACAAGATCTTAAAGGTAGCAAAATATTTTTTCTAATAGCAAATACTTTTGTGGATAACACAATTTGGATTGAGAATAGTATGTTCATTATTCAGCTATATTAGACATAGCTAATGAATTTTTTCAAATCAATAATATTTTTATTAATATGAATAAAACAGTCACTATACTTATTAATTAAAAAGTAGAAGTTTTTTATTTGTTAATAAGTAGTTTAAACATTTTTATAGTAAAGAAAGATGAATTTTATAGATACTTGGGCATTTTTTTATCTACTAATAGTTTTTTTAAATCAAGTCTTGGCAAGATTTAGTCAGATGTTAAGTTTTTTACAAATCTGGTTTTAAAGAAAGCTGTATCTAATAAGCAATTTCTGTATTTAATGTCTGCTGTTCTACAACTTATAGTTGGTTACAAATTACAGTTTAGTCATGCTTCAGTAAATATGTGTGAAAAATAAAACAAAATATTAAAAAAAAACTAAAGCTTAATGCCAATTTACTTAAAAATTTTCCCAATAAAGTTATTTTTTATTTTGAGTTGTATGATCTTAAGTTATTTAAATAATTGCAAACCAAAAATTTTTTAACAAATTTGGTAGTTTTTGTCAACTCAAATGACATTTTTGGCAAATTGTTTGAACACAGAACAATAGATTTGCAAGCTATTAGTTAAATGTCTTAACAACTTCTATGTTTTTTGATCACATTGTTAATTAATTTTGTGAATTGCTTTCTGGTCAGTGTAACTAATACTCTGGCATTGTGTAAGTTATCCTTAAACAATAACTTGTTAAATGTTTTCTATATTAATAGTAATATCACTATTACAGATATTTGGACTTAAAAAAATATATAAAAGTGGTGAAATTACTGAGAAAATTTGGTATTATTTTTGCAAATCAACTTTTGTATTGTCATGGCAAATGTTTTACATAGAGCAATTTTTGCAAATGAAAAAAACTGGATTTCAGGAGTCTAATTTCTAGTTGATTTAATTTGCTGGTTAAATTCATTAAGAATAGTGGCTTAGTTAATAATAATATTTTGGCTTTTTATCTTTCTTCTGGTTATTGTTTTAGTAAATTTAGATATGTTAATGAGTGTTTTATAAAAAATAAGTCAAATAACATAGTTGTTTATATGAATAGTTTAGTTAAAAATTTGGAATCTATTTATGCTTATAATAGTACTATTACCTATTTTCTGAACATTAATGTAAATATAAGAATTAAAGTATGTGGCTTGCTTTCTTTAACTCTGACAGAACTGCAAGCCATCACTCTTACTTTGAAATGTGTTTTAATGTTTAGCTCAATTACTTTGTTTACAAATAGCCAAGTGTTAATAGATATGAGTATCTTAATTAATAAAATTATCAGTTCTAATTTTTGTGCTAAATGCTAGATAGAAAGAAACCAAATTTACCAGATTATTATATTAAAGAATTTTTCAGTCAATTAAAACAAGATTAATGGTTATTTTAGAGTTGTTGGCAATGAATATACTGATTTTTTTGCCAATACTATCATCATCTTTAATCTTACACTTTTTATTAAAGTGTCATGTCACTATTTAGCTGTTTTTACAGATAAACTTAAAGATATATAGTGGTAATATTTGGTGTTTAAAATTTGAATTTCTAGAAAGCTTTTGAAGGTTTTCTGTTAATAGACTTGTTTAATATGTTAATGTTATTAGTTTCTAAAAGTTTTTTTGATTGATGTGAATTTACTCATGAAGTTCTTTAGTTATAAGACACAGAGAGATGATTTTGTGATGTTACAACTTCATGTATGTAAGCTATTTTTTTAAGTTAGTTAAGCACAGTTGCTAAGATCTGGTAATATCTTTTTGTCTTTCTGGTAAGCTAATAAAATAATGTTAATATTTAATTCTAAGAGGAGCTTCTCTTTTTTACCAGGCTATTATGAAATTTATTTTCAAAAAGTTAATTTTTCTATATTGCTGCTTTATAAAAAAAAATAAAAGAGGAGAAATTAGTATCATTAATTGTTATGATTAAGAGTAATTGGTCCAAGTTATACTGGTTTAAGTTGGTTTTATACTAAGAACATCTGACCAAAAACAAAGGTAAAAACAAGATTAATTCAGCTAAAATACATGAGTATTGGAATTATATAGATGTGAATTTTGGTTTTCTTAATATTTTCTTTATTTTAGTAATATAAGATATATGATATAACAAGAAATATATAACAGATATAAATAAAAGAAAGTTGATTTTTGTCTATCTGCCTGTCTTTTTATCTTCTATAACTACTCTTTTTTATATATTTCTCTTAGTTTTACAAAACTGCTTTTGATCATTTGTTATTGTTAATTATTGTTTACTATTTTTGTTATTGCTTTGTTTCTCTAATTTATTACTAATTATCCTAAGTTTGATTAGTTCTTTTGTATTATATCATGTTTTCATGTTTTGTATTGTGTTATCCTAAGTTATTATGAATTATTCTGTATTCTTTCATATTATTCTATGTTATCACATTTTTGATTATGTTTCTTTATAACTTGGATTGATTTTTCTACTTGGATAATACTATTAAAAACAAATTTGTTTCTGAAAATGTTTGTTATTTTATTAAGTGTCTTTTTGAAGCTATCAGTTTTATTGGTTGAAATTCCAAATATACTGATAATATTGTAGATAATACTATATGTAACATAATTAATATAAATAAAACATTTAATGTCTGGTATCTTGATGATCAGATTTAATCTAAATTTACCAGTTCTGCTTTTGTAATTTTTCAGTTTTATTTTATAAAGATCTTGTATTATTAATTACTTGTAGCCAAAAGAAAGAGATTATATGATTTAAGATATTCTAGCATATTGTGTATTAGATATAAGTTGGTTGAAAACTCTGGTTACATATTTTTTTGCATCCATAATGATAACACTAGAAGAAATTTAATTTTAAAGACTATTAAAATATAAAATAATTTGTTGAGTATATGTGTTATTAACAATGTAATAATCTGATCTTTATATAAGACTGAATTTTCTAATTATTTATATATATTGCTAGCCAAAAACTTTATAATAAAAAAGTAGATTGCTAATACAGTATATCTATTGGATGACAGTTCTAATAGTACATCACTGGTTATCAATTTGGTCCAAGTTTTTGCTAAGAGTTACAGATTTACTATGTAATTACTAATTGCTAAACTAAAAATACATTATAAAAACCATAGTTTTTTACTATATGATAGGTTTGTAATATCAGCTATATCTGATTTAATATCTTTGTGGTCTTTTAAGATAATTTACAATTTTGGTATTAAGTTGGATATTCATGTTTGTTTTGGTCTATATTTTTATTTGTCTAGTATATATTTTAGTTTTTTGTATAACTTCTTAATTGTAGATAATTTAAGTACTTAGTGTTATTTTAATTGGTTTAAGTAATTGGTCATATATAGAAAAAACATAAGCCATACTTAATATAAAAGTTTATATAATTCTGTAATTTTAGATAGTAGTTAAATTATATTTATTAAATACATAATAAAAAATATATATATAATAAAATAAATTTTTTTAATTTAATACTATTATATAATAGAAATATTTGAAGATTAAAAGTTTTTTAATAGAGTTTTTTGTATAATAAACAAATATTTAATTATATAATAACTTTTAATACTTAATATTTAACTTTATTTATTTTTTTTGACAAATTTATTTTAGTGTTTTTGCTTTTTTGGTTAATTATCCAAATTTTTTGATTTAATTTTATACTTATAATATTAAATTATAAGTAATATCATATTTTTTGCACTATTTTTTTTTAATAAATTAATTCAACAACAAAACAAATAAACAATAAAAAAAAATAACATTTTATTAATAGTTATAATCAAAAACTATTGGTTTAAAATAATAAAATTAATTATATTTTTAGTATTTTAAATTTATGAATTTAAATAATAATTTTTATTTAAAATAATATTAATTCAAAAATAAAAATAATTTTTAATTCTTGATTGTTTAATAACTAGATATTTTTTGTTAATTATTATTATTTGTATATATATATTTATTTTTAATAATATAAAATATTTTAATATTTTTTATTATTTTTAATATCTCTAATATTTTTAAAATTTCTTTTAATATATTTAAAATTCTTGGTATTCTAATATTTATAATTTTAATATTTAATTGGTCAATTAAAACTATTATTATTTTTGCTATTTTTTATTTAAGTAATAATATTAAAACATAATTTGTTTTGTTTTTACAACTAGTAATAATTAATCAAAATTATATTTTTTTAATTAATACAATTAAATAATAATTTAAAACAAATTCAATAAATGTATTGCTATTATTATTGTTTAAAACAAAAAAAAACTCTTGTTTACAACCAAAATAAATTTTAACATTATAATTAATGTTAATAATACAAAATTGGTAAAAACATCAAAGAAAACAAAAAAAACCAAAGTCTTGTTTTTTAGAAAAAGAAAAACAGATTTTAACTATTTTAAAAAACATTTTCTTATAATAGTTGCAATAAGAATAATTTACAATATAACTGATTTTTTCATATTTAAAAGTCTTATATTCTTTTGGAATTCTGGTGTAAAATATTTTTTCTTGTTTATATTGGAATCTTTGAGTTCATATCTTTATTTTATTTATAAAATTAGAACTAAATTTCGCAATAATATTTTTCGGGAAAATCAATAAGCAAACAAACAATAAAACAAGACCGGAAAAATAATTTCGTAGAGCCATGTTTCGAATAGATTATCATTATAATTGAGGCTCGGAAAATCTTGTAATCAATGGCATTGTTAATCCGTGAGCCAATCATAAAAGAACACATTTTTTAAATCGAAAATCTTTCATTGTCCATTCCGAAACTATCTTTCATTTTGCTGCATAATACACATACATAAACATACCAAATAAAAAACCAGTTCTACCTATTAAATCATTCCAACTCATTCAATTTTATTAACAAAAGACCTGCAAAGCAATTCTGCCTAAATATTTGTGTTTGATCTTTTCTTTCCACGAAAAAAGTTTGAATTTACATACTACTTTGGGCACGCCTGTGGATATCACGGTTCATTTCTATTTAGTAAAAATTACTGAAGATTCTAGTGGCCAAAGAAACTTAGACTCTTTAAGGTAATTTGATAAGCACTATCATGCAGTTTTTTCGGTGATATTATATTTGTCAATTGGAAAATCGTACAACTGGGCTTTGATAAATTTATAAATATATCAACAATCTTTAAAACCTACAGTTACTTTGATACTTGTGAAATTTTGAAACCTTCATAACTTTTTATGAATTTTATACATCATGGGAGAAGGCAAAAAGAGTAAAAAGAGTAAGAAACCGATGGCGAAAAGTGAAGTGAATGGCAGTACTGTTCAACTTAACGGTAAAAAGAATTCGTCATTAATCCGTGAACCTGAGAGTGCTATTCCACACAAACAAACAAAGGTCAGTTGCGTTGGAACTTCTTTCATATTTCCAAGTGACAATTAAGAAGTCTGAACTTTGGTTCTTTTTCCCTTTTATGTTTAGCCTAAAACTCAGGTTAATAAGAAAGTGAATATAGTAAGTCTACTTTTTTCTAAATATCACCTCTCCCCTTGCACAACTGACATTCTTTAATATCTGAATCTTTGAAGGCTAAAAAGAAAGAAAAAAGTCCAGGACTTATACGTCGGATTTTTACTTGGGAAAACTTTTTCGTATTTTACATATCTTATGTGGTATTTGCTTGTGGGGATGGGTCGATCAAAGAACAAACCCCTTTCAATAATTACGTTTGCTCAAATGGCATATCCCAGTATATCATCCACCATGACCTTTTCCAAAAATACATCGAACCAAAGATAATCCTACTTAAAGATAATTTTTATGAACCAACCTTACAAACACTCAAGCAAAGTTATAACGACCATGGACAACCATGGGTCTCTTCGGCATATTTGCAGTATGAAAGTAATGCTAAACCTTACTTAGATTTTGCTCAGCCTAAGGTCGAGATTGTCAAAACATATTATTTCGACTATGTTCACGCACCTGCTCTTTCGGCCTGGGAAATATCTAAAGAGCTATATAACGAATATGTCAAAGAACACGTTGACTCAGCGTATCAAGAGATGATCAAAATTTTAAATCCTTATTGGAACCGTTTCCAATATCAGGCTTCATTAGCATATGCCAGGGTATCCAAGTATAACGAGAAAACAGTCAAACCTTGGTATCAAAAGAACCTTGAATCCTTTGTTAATAAATCATGGAATACTCTTGTTGTCCTCTATAATGACTACATTGACCCTACGGTCTATAACACTATCATAGTGATTAGAGACACCTACATCCATAAAATTGTTCCAACTTTTGAAACACAAATCAAGCCTCCGATTCTTTCGGGTTGGGAATTTATTTATTATACCATGTTCCCGGCAGAACTTGAAAGAAAAGCAGAGGCCCAGAGAAAAGCAAAGGAGGAAGCAGAAAGGAAAATTAAAGAAGAGACTGAACGTAAAGCAAAGGTAGAAAGGGAGAGACTCGCTAAATTGGAGGCTGAACGTAAAGCAAAGGTAGAAAGGGAGAGACTCGCCAAATTGGAGGCTGAACGTAAAGCAAAGGCAGAACGCGAAAGATTAGCCCAATTGGAGGTTGAACGTAAAGCAAAGGCAGAGCGCGAAAGATTAGCCAAATTGGAAGCTGAACGTAAAGCCGAGGAAGCGAGGAAAGCCAAAGAAGCAGCTGAATTGGCGAGCATTGAAACTGCTACAATTGCCCTTCATCAAGCCGTATCAAAGAATCTCAAAAAGCTCAAAGATCATGTTTCAAATAATATCGAGAGTTTCAAAACTAACGTCGAAAATATCAAAAATACCACGCTGGATCTTGTTATGATTAAACCGAACACTATCAAGAGTTCGAGTACCGAACATGTCCTTAAAATTGAACAACTCACGCAACAAATGAAGCAGGATACGGAAAAGAACATATCCGACAAAAAAGAAACTGTTACTATATTTGCCAAACAAGCTTTGGATCAACTTAAAGAGAAGGCTAAAGAGGCCAGAAAGGATGCTGAAAATTCTTTAGAAACTCTCAAAGTACAAATAGAAAATCACAAAAAAGAAACCGAGAGCCTTTTAACTCAGCTGGTTTCTGAAGCAAAGAATGATATTCGAGAATCCATCAAGAAACATGAAAAAGCTAAAAAGAAGAAATTTGAGGACTATGCCAAGGAAATTGATGATATTGCAGCCGAGGCAATCACCCTCTTTGCCAACATTGAATCTGAAATTTACAAAGAGGTATTGGCTAGCGTATTAATCACGATTAAATCATTAACAGAAACAACCAAAGTTGCAGAACGAGACATGCTTACTGTGCAACACGAGGCCAAGAAAATCTTTGAGCAACAGCATATCGAATTAAATGCAGCCGCAGCTGCGAAGGAAGCAGAAGAGAAAAATAGCATTAAAGATTCATCCACAAAGCCGCATGTTGTAGCAAGTTCCTCTGATCCTGTTCTCGAATTATTGAAACTCCGTCGTCAGCAAACCTATGATCCTGTGTTGGTAAATTTGAAGTTAGGGTATCAAAAGAGACTAGGAAAAAATAATACCGGAAAATCTGAACCTCCTAGTCCAGACGATGGAAGTGATGATGAGGAGCCAGAAGAATGTGATGTGGAAGGAGAGTGTGGTTAAGATATTTATTTCAATTTAAAAAATTGTAGTCTTCTAATTTATGCCCCCTATATTCTCTCCTTGTTCTTCACAACATTTATGGACTGTTCGTGGGAGAAAAGATCTAGACTAGATCACATGATAAATTACTCAATCCACCCAAAATTTCGCTGTGACAAATTAATTCAACTTAGAATATTTTATCTTTACTGTCTCCTTTCAATAAAATTATATTGTCCTTGTGTTATATCAACTTTGTCCTGCCAGTAAGTATAAAGAAAACAATAACACACATCGATGTGCATTATTTTCTGTCGGTAAACTGTAAAAATATGCATGGTACCCAAACTAGACTTGATGAAACTGCATAAAAAACAGGTTTTTAAATTTTGATAACATGTCTAAAAACTTGAAATTTTCACTTTTTTTAAAAATACAAGGTTTAAACAAAGCAGTTTTATATTGTATTTAAAAGCAAAACTTAAAACCAATAAAACTTAGATGGCTAATTATGCATAATTTGTTATATAATCTATAACAATTATATTGTATAAAAATAGCTGGTAGCTAAATTACATTAAATATGCAATTTTTTTTTTAAAAAAAAACAATAAATATTAAACCAAAAAAATTTAATAATAATTAATTATTAATATTAATATTAAAAAATTTAACAATATTAAAAAATTATATTATTTTAGTTTTTATAACTTTTTGAAATAAATATTATATATTTATATTAAAACATAATTTTTTTGTTTTCACAATAATTTTATTAATCAAATATTAATTTGTACTAATTTTAATAAATTTATTATTATTATTATTATTATTATTATTATTATTATTATTAAAATTAATAAAATAATATTAAAGTTTTTAAAAAAGTATTATTTTTGACTTTAAATAAAATTTGTTCTTTATTTAAGTTCTTTTAAAACAATATATTAAAAAAATTTTAATATAATTATTATTATTATAAAAAATCTTAAAATTTTTAATTATAAATTAATAATTAATTTATTATTTTTTTATTGTTATTTAAACAACTAAAAAGCCAAAATAACTAAAAACAACTTTTTCTCTTAAAAATAATGTATTTAATTTTTTTAAATATTAAAAATTAGTGTTTTTTTGGTGTTTTTTAATCTATTTTATGATTTAAAGTTTTTTTTTTATAAAAAATAAAATATTGGTTTTATTTAATTTTTTAATGTTTTTATTAGTTTAATAGTATTAATAATATTTTAAATATTGTTTTTAAATAGATTTTATAATTTAATATTTTATTAAAATTTTTATTTTTATTTTATTTAATAAATACAATTCAATTATTACTTAATATAATACGATTATATAAGATTTTAAATTAAATATAGCTTATGTTTTTTATATATAACTAGTTATTTAAATCAATTAAGATTAAATTATATTAAAACTACAAAAAAAACTTATCTAAAAAAACATTTTGAATTATTTCAATTATCTAAAATAAAATCAGTCAACTACTTAATAGTTTTTATAAAATCAAATTATTTTTTTAAGATTTTTATGTTTTTATAATATTATTAAATTATTAAATACTTTTTTATATTTAAAATAATCTGGATTTTTAATTATAAATATATTAATATTAAATTTAAATATATTAAGTTTATTTTTTATATTATATTATATTTTAATTTTATCACTTTTTTATTTAACTTATTAACAATTTTGTTAAAAATACTTATATATTTTGCCAACTTTTTAATTTTATTTATAAACAATTAATTAAAATCATAATTATTTTTAAAAAATTATTTAAACACAATAATTAAATTATTAATAAACTTAATAATAAACTTAACTAAAACAGTTAATTAAATTAAATTAAATTTTAGAAAAACCAATTAAAAAAAACTATTAAATTAACAATAATAATAACAAAAAAAACAAAAACAGCCAAAAAAACAAAAACAAAAAAAGTAAAAAAACAAATATTTTAATATAAGACTTAATATTTATAAAACAGTACTTAACAATTTTAAAAGACTTAAAAAAAAAAAAAAACTTTTTATAATCTATTATTAAGTAATTTAATTTTAAATATTTAAAACAATACTAATTTTTTATTAAATACAATATTTTTTTAAATTATTAATTTTAATAATAGCAAAATTTAAATCAATTTTAAAATCAAAAATAATAAAGATATTTAACAAAATTAAAAAATAAAAAATAAAAAATAAAACAAATATAATTATTAACTTTAAATTAAATATAATTTATGATAACTTTTTTTTCTTTTATATTCTAAATATTCTAAAAAGCATATTTTTAAAAAAGAAGTTTTTTATTTTTTCTTGTTATTTTCTTGTAAATATTTTTTAAGCAAATAATTTCTTTGTAGTAAATCTAATAGCTACTGCAAGTAGTATTATGTTTAAAAAAAAAGTACTTAATAGAATTCTTCATGGTTTTGTTAAAAGTTTTTTTTTCCAAAAGAAAAAGATTTCTATTGGTAATATTAAGCATTCTAGTAATAAAAAAAATATTTTTTTAATCAAATTTAGTGTTAATAGTAATATATATTCAGATATAAACAATAAGTTTAATAATAGTGAAGATAATAGTGTTTTAGTTAGTATTGAAAATGGTTCTTTTTTTGGCTTAACAGTGAATACTCTTAAAGCTAAAAGAGTGGATACTAGTCTAGTTTGTGGCTCTTTTATTAATTTAATTGATTATAGCATAGATAAAAACAAAGAACTTTTTTTTTTTTTCTTAATCTCTCTTTTAAAAAAAAGTAAATTGATCCTAAAATAATAAAAACTTAGGTGAAAGTAGCTGTCAAAATATTTTTTGCTTTGAACATTAATTTTTTAGTAGTTAAAAAAAAGTTAATGACAGCAAAAACTCAAGTGATTAGAAAACTTTTTTTAACAATTAATGGTTTTAAGAAGATTACTACTCTTTCAAAATTTAAAAAGATTATCTAATTAATATTTACATCTGAAAAAAGTATAAAGAAAGCTGTATTATTGGCTGAAATAAATAGATCATCATAAACAATAATGTTGTTATAAGTAATTATTTAGGATGTTAGAACAAATAATAAACTCATAATTTAATGCTCAATAGCTGGTAAATGTTGGTAATTTCTGAAGGTTTTAAAGTTTAAAGGTTTTGATTAAGTCTTTTGTATAATAGACAGAGATTCAATTGATAGTTTTTTCTGTAAATTTTTTTTTTCAATATGGTGGCCAGTTTATTCTAACAGTTATGCCTTTTTGGTAAGCTATTCTTAAGTTTTTTATTCTTGTTTTCAAATCTTTTACCAGACTATTTTTAATGTCAAATACTTAGTGTTTAATCTTTTTAATCAATTAGTAAACAACAAAGAAACAAAAAAAAATTAAAGAAAATAAGAAAAAAAAAATAAAAAATTAGTATTCTGTCAATAGCTATAATTAAAAGCTATTGGTTTAGTATGGTTAAGTATTGAATTCTATCAACATAAAGTGTTAATAGTGGTAAAACTAATTAATATTTTTAATCAAGCAATAATAATATGGATTAAATATTAATTAGATATTTTATTAATATTAATATAATTCCACTTTAAGTCATAGAAAACTATTTTTAAAAAGAGAAATATTGTTATTCTGAACTAAATTGAATTGTATTCAATAATTTTTTTGCTTTTAATACTCTTGCTATATATACATAATTTATGTTATACAAGATTTTTTGAAATTCTTCAATTTCTTTGAAAAAATTCTGGAATTTTGCAATTTCTTAAAAGGAATCCTAAAATTTTTCTTTTTACTATGCCTATTTTTGATTGGCTATTTTAACTATTATTATAATTCCTATTTTCTATAAATAACAATATTAAGAGACAAAAATGTGCTCAAATTAAGCTGTAGTAATCAAAAAAATTCTTATAGACATGTTAAAAGAAATGATTATTGTTATAGTATCTGAATTTAGACAAATTAAATCAATCTGATTATAATTAATTAAGCTGTAACAAAAAACTGTGATAGAATTTGCCAAATTAGAACAAGCAGATTAGTTGGCAAAAAAATAGTTATTTTTAATTGGAAAAAATTTGGTATATATAGCTAAAACTATAAAAGACTGTAAAACTTGAATGTTAAAAGATCATTTCAGAATGCTTTTGTTTACTCTGTTAGTAGAAACAACAGTTTATAATTTTGGTGTTTTTTGAAAGAGACTGATAAGAAAACTTGTGTCATCAATTATTTATTCAAGATTGGCAATAATGTTTGCTGTGTTATAGTTGGCTTTAAATCAGAAAAAGAACTTAAATCTGTTTTTTATACAAAGCTAATTTTTAGTAGTGTAAAACTTGCTTGGGTTAAAATAAATTTGATTTAGTGTAAAAAGTATGAAAAATTTGGCTATTCTGCTTTAAAGTGTAATGCACCAAATGCATTTACTTTAAAGTCTTTAAAAATATTTAAAAGATCTGCTTTAAATGCAAATTATCTTCAATTGGCCAAGCTATACATGAAGAAAAATATTTCTATTTCCTATTTTGTTGCTTTTAGTGGCAAATTATAGACACAAGTGGTTTTATTTGTTTTTTTTCTGATAATAATAACTTCAATTCTGGTTTTGAATTGTCTTTTTCTGGTGTTTTCTATAAGAAAAAAAATTTTTTGGCTAATTAAAACAATCCTTTAATTAATGTTTATTTAGCTTTTTTGGAGTGCTCCCTAAAGCTTTTGGCTGTTTAAGTTTTTGGTATTGTGTAACAACTGAGTAATATAGAACAAATGCCTTTGATGTTCAATTTTTAATTTTTGCTTTTAGTAGTTCTTGTGTCAACATTGTTGAAATCAGATATAAACATGGTTTTAGATAACTCTTAGTTGCTTTTTGTTTCTTTTTTTCTAGTAATGAAAGACAAAGTTTTGGATTTAAGTTTAAGTAATTCAAATATTTTTATTACTAAAACAGATAGATTGGAATCAAAATTAGTAGCTTTTGAAGTTTTTGTTGGCTTAATTTTAGAGAAATTGAATTGGTTGTATGTAAATTCAAGTTTTTTAGTACATTTTTTATTTTAATAAACAAGTTTATCTGAAAAATAGCTACATATAATATTAGAGATATGAACAATTTGGCAAAACAAAAGAATATTGTTCACTGGTATTTAAAATCCGACAACATAATTTCTAATCTTATTAAAATTAAGTTGAGATTTAATATTAAGCTATAGATTAAAAATAAGTTTAATGGCATTCAGATTTTTACATTAGACATTGAAAAAAATATTTTTGGTATTAGAATGGCTGTTGTTATAAACTGTTTTTTGGTTTTGCATGTATTAAAAGTTGAAAAAGTTCTTAGTAGAATCATTTTAATTTGGTTGTTTTTTAAAGACAAATTTTCAGTTATAGTTTTGGGTCTATATATTGGTATATTAGCCAAAATGTGGTTTAATTAAGCTTTTAATGTCAATTCAGTTATTTTTAATATAATTAGTTCTAGTTTTTTTGTGATTCTGAGTGGTGATTTCAATAAAAATAGTTCTAAAAAATATGCAAGTTTCAAGAAGTGTTTAGATATGAGTTTAATTAATTTATTAAGTGGACATTTTTTATTTAAGTTAATTATTTAAAGCAACTCCAAAGAGATAAAAAAAATTATTGACTATATTTTCATGAGTAAAAGTCTGTTTTTAGCAATTATTGGGTGTAAGATTGTATCTGTATCTGAGTTTTTTAATACTAATTATAAGACAGTTATGGTCTCAATTAAATTAAAAAACCTGTCTACAAACAGATTAATAAGAATTAATAAAAGTTTTGAATTAAGAATACAAATAAAGCCAAATAAATGCATTTCAAAGATTGTTTTTCTGCTAAGTCATTAAGAATAATGAGTAATTTTGTAAATGCAAAGAATAAAAAAAATTTGTGTAAAATGTAGAAGATATTAAAAAGTGTTATAGTTAATTTGGCCAATAAGATGTTCTTTAAATATTGGTTTTGTAATTTTGACTGCTTAAAAAACAAACAATCTTTGAAGTTTTTTAAGCTAAAATTATTGATTGCTAAGATAGTAAAGAGTTTGAATTCAAATAAAACATTTAATTTTAATCAATTTGTTAGAATTTGGTCAATTATTAATAATACTATAACTTTTAAAGTTATTATTATGTTTCATAATAGTATAGAACCAACAAAGATTATTGAATATTTGTTAAGAATTAAGAAAAATTATTGAAAATCAAAATATTATAAATCAAAATATTATAAATTAAAAGTGGTCAAAAGTATATTTATTAAGAATGCAATTAAGAAGTAAATAGAAAATTTCAGTTTAAATAAAGGTAGCATAATAAAAAGTGTTTTAAAACGACTTTTTTGCAAGATTGTTTTGAATTATTTGATAGTTAGAAAAGAATTAATTTTAGAGCCAAATGAGATAAAGTTTAAAGTGAACAATATTATAACAAAATAAACAAGAAAGCAGAAGATTCCTTTGATTCTGCTTAATTTATAAGCTTATCAATATGCTTCTTTGGGGCATGTAAAGAATAATGCTTTCTTTAGTGTAATAAATAACATTAGTCTAGGAAAATTGGTTTTAATGATTAATAAATTACCTGATAAAAAAGCCATTGGTTTTTCTGACATATTGAATAAATTATAAAAACACTATAGTGATAAAATAATAAGATGTTTTTTTGGATTTACTAAATTCTTGTTTTAAACTTGGTGATATTTTAAATCTTTAAAAAAAGACATAAGTCTTAATAATTCTCAAGCTTTATGAATAGAATAGTATTTTAATTAATATACAGTCTATTACATTAATTAAGACTATAAGAAAAATTTTGTTCAAAGTTCTATTAGATCAAATCTCGTTTATTTATAGCAAGCTTAATGTTTTTTATAATAATAATTTTTCAGTCTTAAAGAATACTTCAATTTAGTTCTTTGTGTTTGCTGTTGGTTTAATAGTAAAAAATATTTTAAAAAAGAGTCAAGAAATTTGGTTGGTTTTACAAGATATGTGCAAAGCCTATAATTTAGTCAGATAATATCATTTGAAATCTAGTTTGGAATGTATCAAAATGTGTAATAGGTTTATTAAGTTCTTTGAAAATATTTATAAAAACAGAGTTAACAGAATAATAACTAATTTGGTCTTTCAAATAGCTATATAGTTCATAATAGGCTGGATCAGAGTGAAGTTTTTTTATTACTTTTTTGGAGAATTTTTTATGATTCTTTGTTGTATAAAGTTAAAAAATATAAATATTTGTGTGAATATAAAATTAACTTTAATTTTGTGACAAAAAAAACAGGTTAAAAATTAATAGAAGTATTTCTTCATTTTTTGCAGCTGGTGCTTTTGTTGATAATACAATATAAATAAAGAATAGTCAGATATTAATGCAGTATATTTTGGATATTGTAAGTGAATTTTTCTAAATTAATAATATTTTTATTAATAATAATAATAAAATAGTGACTATTTTTATTAACCAAAAAGTGATAAAGACTTTTTTGTGCATTAGTAACTAACTGATTTTTGTGGTCAAGTCTGATAAATCTCATAAATATCTGGACATTTTTTTGTTAATAAAAAACTTATTCAAGCTAAGTCTTACTAAAACACATTCAAATATTAGATTTTTCTTAAATATGGTTTTCAAAAAGGCATTGTTAGATAAACAGTTCTTTTATTTAGTTTTAACAGTTTTGTAGCTTATAGTTAATTACCAAATACAGTTCAGTTTTATATCTAAGAGTATATATCATAAATAAAATATTATGATAAGAAAAAGGCTCAAATTTAAAGCCAATCTGCCAAGAGATTTTTCTAATGAGACTTTATATTATTTATTTCTGTATAGTCTGAAGTTTCTTAAGCAAATACAGACAGAAGTCAAAGTAGTTTTGGTGGTTGAATTTTTTAATACTGCTGAGATTCTTGGCTAATTATTTAAATACTGTGCTTTAATTTGCAAGTTTTAAGTAGATATCTCTAAATTTTTTGTAGTATTCAGTCAAGTTAAAAATTAATATTATGAACAATTTTCTAATAAGAATTATTAGAATTTTTTTGGACATCAAAGTTTTTTTGGCCAATAATTTGTCTAGTGTATTTTGTAAGTCTGGCTATTTTTTAATGTTTAAAATATTGGGAAATGCTTATTATTTTGATATAGTGTATTTTTTGAAATATTTTGGTTTTGTCTTTGAAGACTGTTTATTGAATAAACATAGTTTGGTTATGAATTAAAAAACTTTTTAATGTTAAAAAAAGTTGAGCCCAAGAAATCTAATACTATTATAATTTAGAAGAACATTAGCATATATAAACAATCTTTCTGTTAAGTTTAATAAGACTGCTACCAATCTAGTTTATTCAAATTTTTTTAGCTCAAATGAGTTTTTAAATGTTTATAAGCATTTACATAAATTGTAATCTAGAGAAATTAATATTTATACTAATAATTTATTGAGAGATTTGAATACAACAAAGATAATTAGTAAAGCAGTGAGTTACTTCTCTAATATTAAAGTAAATATAATATAGAGATGCATAAAATATTATCTTTAATATTACTAAAACTATAAGCAATTGTTTTGGTCTTGAAATATGTTTTCTTGTCTTGTTCAGTAGTTTTGTATACAAATAACCAAGCAGCTATAAATATGTACATATTGAAACTTAAGCTTTGTCAGTCTGACTTTCAAAACAGATATTAGATAAAAAAATGTCATATTGCTAATTTAATTAAGCTAAAAAACATTTCTGTAAAATAGATAAAGATAAAAAGTTATTTTAAAGATTTAGACAATGATTAAATAGATGCTTTTACTTGTGCTACTATATAGTTATGTTTGGTTCTTTCTATTAGAATTTATAAGAAAATTTTAATGGCAGATAATCAAATAGTTTCAGACAATGCTTATTATTTTGTTTGTGATATCTATCAAACTATTTGTTATGCTTAATAAAAAGTGAGTTCTAGTGTAAAGATTTTAAATAACTTACTTATTTAGTACATAGATTAGAAATGTATTATCTCAGTTTGGCATCTAAACTCTTATATGTTAACTGAATTTACTAGTAAAAAGTCAGCTGCTTTATACATATATTTAATAAAACCTATTTACAAGAGATTATTAGTTGTTGTTTGTAAAAAAACTTTATAATAAAAATTACTTAAACATTTTGTGTTTGATGTATGATAATATTAAGTTGTCTAATTATGTTTTTACTTGCTCTAAAAATGCTTTTATGTATTTTGATATTTTTTTTGGTTATTTTAAGCTATAGAAATCTTTGGTAAAAGATTACTTTGCATTATTATCTTTAGTGTTGAGCACTTTTTTTTCAAAAGCTTTAAATATTGGTATTTATGTAGTTTTGTACAAGAATTTTGTTTTTAAGAAATAAATGAATAAGATAATATTAGTTTTTGGTAATTAAAAAAAGTAAAATTTATAATAGTTAATTTTATTTACTATTTGATTAATGAATATTATAGTAAGTTATAATTATTAAGATCTAAGTTTAGAGCTAATATAAAAAAAAGTGGTTTGGTCTATAATATGAAAGTGGTATTTAATTTGTTGTGTAGTTTGTTTAGTTTTTTGTTTAAAAAGATAATTTGTTTACTTAGTATTGTTGAATCTTTTGTTGTCAATTTTGGTTTGTGTAGATTATGTTTTTTTTTTGATATAAACAATAGTACAGAAGTTTTTATAAATGTGTAATGTTGTTTTGATTGGTCCAAATAACTAGTTATATATAAAAGATACATAAACTATCTTTAGTTTGATTTACTTATTTATTTTTATATGTTAAATAGTAGTTAGACTGTATTTAATAAAAAAAAAATAATAATAATAAAAATAATTATTAATTTAAAAAACTGATTTACTGATTTTAAAAATTATATAATTAGAAAAAAAATTCTAATATTATTTTTGCTTATTAAAACTAATTAATATATTAAAATAGCTGTAATTATATTAAAAAATTTAAAATAAACAATAATATATTATAAAATATTAGCAAATTTTAATAAAACTTTGAAAATTTATTATTATTATTAATAAAAATTTGAATTATTAAATAGCATAAAATTATTTTTATAATTTTTATTATTAATTAGCATATATTATTATTTTAATTTATTATTTATTATTTTATTAAATTATTAAATATTACTATTCAATTAATAAACTTAATTTGTATAATATATAAGTATAACTAATTATAATAATTAGATTATATAATATTTTAAACTATGTAATATTTAAAAATTTGCCAAAATACTTAAAAATTTAATAAAATATTTAAAATAATTAATAATTTACAACAAAATATATTTTTAGTTAATTAAAAAATTATCAAAAAAAAGTGTTAAATTATAAAATAGTATTATAATAAGTTATATAAAAAAATTTTATTCTTTAAAAAATATTTTTTTTCTTAAAATTATTTTCTTAATAATTATTTAGTAATTACAAATTAATTTAATAAAATTTACTTAAAAATCAAACTTTTTTAAAAATTCATAATTTTAATTAATATTCTAAAATTAATTAACTATTAATTTTAATAATTACTTAATCAATTTTATACTTAAACCAAAGATAATTTTTAATTTTTTACTTTTTATTTTTTATTTTATTTTTTATATTATTAAATAATTTATAATTGAGATTTTTTGTAAAAAAATTAACTTTTATAGCAAAGTAATTACACATAGTTTAAAAAGTTTACAAATAAAAATATCTGTAAAAAAATTTATTTTTACTACAAAGTAATTACATAAAATAATTAATATAGAATTGGCTATTTTATAATAAGTTTAATAATATACATAGTTTAAAATATAAAAAATACTTTAAAAATTAAATTAGCTTATTAAAAATTTATTGTTTTTTATTAACAATATAATTAATAGCAAAATAATATTAATAACAACAAAAAAAAGAAAAAAAATCTTTAATAATATTATAAACATTAAAAATTATTTTAATATTAGTTATAAAAACATTCAAAAGCATAGCATATAAAAAAATAATAGCAAAAAAAAAAACTCAAAAATTATTATAAATTTAACTATTTTAAAAGTAAAAAAAGAAATAAAACAATTAAGTTAGCTTAAAATATAGTATATAAAAGCTTAAAAAACAAATTTTATATAAAAAAGCTTTATATTATTATTAAATACAGATTTAATATTAATAAATTTATATATAAACTAAAATACAATTTTAATAAAAACCAATTTAATCTTAAAAAGATATTAAACATTAAAGTAAAAACTATTTATTTAGTAAATTTTTAATAATCAATAATTATTTCTTATATATTATTAAAAACAATACCAAAAAACAAAAAAAAAACAGTTAATTTTATTTTTATCTGATTAATTTGATCTTTAGCTTAATAATATAATTAGATAAAAACATGTATAAAAATATGTCTTGTTTTGTTTTTAAGATTAGCAAAAATTAATTGAAAATTAATATATTAAAAAATATAACTAAAAACCAATTTAAATTAAAATTAGCCAATATGTTTTTATTGTTATTATTTAAAACACAAAATTTTTTCATATTTATAATTATAACAAAATTAAATATTATATTTAATATATTTTTAATAATGCAAAATATCTTGTAAAAATTTTAATATTTTATAATATTTTATAATATTTTAAATAAAAAACTTTTTTGTTTTTATTTTATTATATTTTTTACTATTTTATTTAATATAAATTTTTTTGTTTTGAATTTAATAATTATTATAAGTAATATTATAATAATAAAAAATTAGCTAAAAATATTGTTTTTAATTTTATTAATAATAACTTAACACAAAAATCAAAAATTTTAATTGAAAATATTAAGTATTTAAGTAATAAAACAGATTTAAAAATTAAGTTACTTTTAAGTATTAATTCTAAACAATTTGTAAACATAAAAACAGATTTAATTAAAAAATTCTTAAATTCTTAAAAACTATAATAAATATAAAATAGGTAATAAAAATAAATTTTTTTTAAAAAAATACTAATAACTAAAAAATATTAATAACTAAAAAAGTGTTTTACTAAATATAATTGATTTTAATATAAATAAAAAAAATAAAACTTTTTTTATATTAAATTATTATTTTAGAACAAAAATAAATTAATCTTAATTTAATTAAAAAAAGTAAAAATATTTATTAAAAAGTTCTATATTTTGGATATTAATTTATCTATAATTAAAAAAATTGTTTTTTGTTTAAAAAAACTATTACTTTCTTAAAATTTAAAAAAATTATTTAATTGATATTTATTTTTAAAAAAAATATAAATAAAACTATAATTTTAGTTAAAAAATTAAATAACTTCTTTCTCTCTTTCGTCCAAAATTCCCAAAAAAAGAGTTAAAAGTTTTTTCGAAAGAAGTTTTTTACCATTCAGTACGATAAATCAAAACCGTTCTTCGATTACGAGGCTACTGTTGGCTCTGTTATTGCTGTTATGAAAAAAACTGCTAAAGTTTCTGGTTCTGAGAGTGGTTTTAAGGCAGTTGCATCAAGAAAAAAGAGGAAGAGAGGTGCGTTGGCAGAGGGTGTTGATAATGGAGGGATTGCTGTTGGAGTTCCTGGTGTTTGTTCATGGAGTTCAGAGACTGGGGACACTACTAAGTCTGAGAGTGTTGATATGGAAGAGGAGTGTCTGGTGGAGGAAACCAGCTTTGATTATGGTGATGGTGGAGCTCTGGCTGGTAGAGATTATGATCAGATGCCCACGAGTTTGAAGGTTAAAACCAAGAAGGCGTTGGGCAAGCCATTGAGAAAGATTGACTTCTCAAAAGTTGGTAGTGATGATGGTGTTTTCTCGGATGCTCCTCTTGAGCTCCCTTCTTCTATGAAAAATTTGGTCAATGTTCTGGTCAGGAAGTCATTCGCATTGGATATTGGCTTGGATAAAGTGGCTGGCAAATCTTCTCAGGAAAAACTTGTGGTGGTGAGGAAATTATTTTCTGGAATTAATAGTTTTGGGGGGGCATCTACTCCCTCAAAATTTTCAGATATCATCAGAGTGACATTCACTTCCGAATCAAGTCTAATGAAAGCCACTGAAAAGGCTACTGGTGCAAATATTATGGTAAACATTGATCTTAAGAGATCATCTGAGCGATCAGATTGGGCTGTGGTCATAAAAGAAATTCCAATTGGAACATCGGCTGAGGCTGTGCGCGCTGTGCTATCCGAGTTTGAAGTTATTAAGGCGATCAAGATGCAGTTAATCAGGCTGTGGCAGAAGGCGATGGTGGAATTCGAACAATTGGATCAGGCTGATTTGGTCGCAGCTGAGTAGTTTATTTTAATCGGGAAAGATGCTGTACGTGTGGCTAGGGCTGATTCAGACAAGAAAGCATGGGATGTAAGGGACCAACATAGGGCACTGCTCTATACATTGCCGATAGGGACCAACACTCATGATATTTAGGACTTTGTTAGATCTGTGGGTGAGAAAACGTGTGTCATTGATCGTCATTCTGTTATGTATGCTCGGGCCAGGTGTGCTGTTGTTTGTTTCGACTCTGCTGAATCATTGGATGCTGCTGTGGGAACCACACCAGTACTCAGGAACACCAATCTCTGCTGGTCTCGCCTCATTTCTGCTAAATGCGCCAAGTGTGAGAAATTGGGTCACACGTCATTGGGTTGTGCAGTTGGTGGGAAATTATCTTCTGGTAGTTTGCTGCATAGGGTTTTCTCGGATACGGATAAAAGCAGGCTAGCAACCATCTATGCCAAACACTTGGCTCCAGTTGCCCGTCCGGTCTCTTTTGGTGGTCTCTCTTAGGCAAAGATTGCTCGCGGGTGTTTTCCGCCCCCTCTCTCTAGTCAAAACGTTGTGGTGAATAATGGCTCCTCTTCAGAAATGAAGCCATCCCAACTGGTTGCAATGGAAGTCAACGATAGGTTTGCCGCTCTTGAGCGCAGTCTCACCAGCCTCACGGAGCAAGTTGGTAAGCTGGCTAAGAGGTTGGATGTACTCGGGCCAACAGTTCCCCAGCCTAGCCCTGGATGTCAGCCATTGGTGACCCCTTCATCACAGGATCAAGGGGTGGATGTAGTGATAAGTGAGGGTTCAGGTGTGTTCACTAGTAGTGGGAATGTTGCGGAGTGGTGTCTTTTGATATATCTTCAGTGTCTAAGCTGGAAGACAGCATGAAGTGTCTGATGGAGACAGTTCTAGGCCTTTCGGCCAAGATGGATAGTATGGGTGCACTTTCGGTGTCTCTACCCCTCACTCAATGAGCAGTTTAGTCTGGAAAGTTGCTACATGTAACGTCAGGGGCATGAACAATCCCGCTAAGCAAGAGGACATTATTAGGTGGCATAAGGAAATGAACAATTTGGTCTCTATCATTACTGAAACGAAATTAAAGAGTAAGGTTTGTCCATGGATTGCGGACAAGTTTGATGGTGTCCGAGTGTTCTCTTCTGGTTTGGACTCCGGTCACTTGGGTGCAAGTGTTACTGTTATCATGGACGTTTCTTTGGCTTGTCATGTGTGCAAGGTTTTTGAGGTGCCTGGTCGGCTCCTTTCCATTAAATTACTTTTCAAGAGCAAACTTTCTGTGTTGATTTTGGGGCTTTATGCTGGTGCTTCTTCGGTGGTTCAGTTCTCTCAGGCTGGTGAAGTCAATTTTCTCATTGCAAAGACTGTCAACAAATCTTTTTTCATTATTCTCAGTGGCGATTTTAATAAAAACGGCTCTCATAAAAGTGCAAGTTTCAAAAGATGCTTTGATTTGGGTCTGGTCAATTCTTTAGTTGGTAGTGCAGCTGCAAAAATGCCCACTTGGGAAAATTCTAGGGGTGTTAAGAAAACTATTGATTACGTGTTTGTCTCCTCGAGTCTTGTCAATGCGATAGTGCGACATGAAGTTTTGAATGTCAGTGAGCATTTTGACATGGACCAACAAGCTGTTTCAGTGGATTTGGGTTTGGGTGGGCTCTTGGATACACGTTTGAATTCTCTTCACAAGCAAGTGAATAAAGACTGTTGGAAGTTTGACGTCAAAAGTGCCAATAAAGCTAAGTGGTTGGAGTTCAGGGATGTCTCAGCTGCTAATGTTTCTATGTTCTCAGATGTTTTTGGTGTGGCAGTCAGATTTGCAGATGTGGATGCTATGTGGGACATTGTTCACAAGATTATGGTTCTTTCAGTGGGTGGTACATTTAAGAAAAAATGGTTCAAAGATTTTGATGACGTGTTTACCAAGACTTCTTTTAGGTTTCACAAGCTGGAGCTGCTGGTTTCTAAGTTGGTTAAGGCTTCGCGTTTGGCTTTTAGTGATGGTTTTGCTTCTTTGTTGGAGGTGTGGCACAGACTTGACTCCCCTGGTGCATCGGTGGTTAAGTCTCTGTTTCTTTCAGGTTCTAATTTTGATCTTATTTGTTCTGTGCTGGCCAAAGCAAGAAAATTATACCGCTCCTTCAAGTTAGTGGAATCCAAGTGCGCTGAGGAATCCTCGATCAAACAGGCTATTGGTAAGAGGATGGAGAGTTTTGAGCTGAACAAGGGTTACACCATTAGGAGTGTTTTGGAGCATCCTTTTTGCAAGGTGGTCCTGGATCATTTGGTTGTAGAAGATAAGTTGATTTTAGAGCCTGTTTTGGTTAAGTCTAAGGTGGACAAAATTATGAAGAGATGGACCAGGAAACGTGAGGTGGTGTCTGACTTGTTTGAGAATTGGGCTCATTAATATCGGCCTCTGGATTACGTGTTCGATGGTGCTTTCTCTGATGTCATGCGTTTGATTAGTTTTGATGAGTTGTCAGCTGTTGTTAAGGATCTTTCTGATGGAAAAGTGGCTGGTCTTTCTGGTATCTCCAACGAATTATGGAAACATTGTGACAAATCTGTTTTGGATATGCTTTTAGTGCTCTTGAATTTCTGTTTGGCTGACAAGTCAGTCTCTGGGCCTTGGAGAGAAGCTTGGGTTTCGATGATTCCTAAACCATATGAATGGGAGGGAGTTCTAACGAACACCCGTCCTATAGCTTTAATTGAAACAGCCCGCAAGATTCTCTCCAAGATCTTTTCAGATAGGATCTCTCTGGCTTGCAGCACTTTTGATGTTCTTCGTGGGAACAATTTTTCAGTTTTGAAGGATACGACGACGCAATCTCCCATTTTTGCTATCAGTTCTGTGGTTGAGGATGCCTTGGAGAAGAACCGTGAACTTTGGCTGGTTTTACAGGACATGTGCAAGGCTTATGATTCGGTTGATTGGGAACATCTTAGGAAGAGTCTAGTCAGGATCAAAATGTGTGACAGGTTTATTAGATTTTTTGGCAGTATTCACAAGGGTCACGTCAACAGAGTGATGACTGACTTTGGCTTGACTAACAGATATTGTGTCCATAATGGGCTGGATCAGGGGGAAGTCTTCTTGCCTCTTCTCTGGCATATTTTTTATGATTCACTTTTGTGCGAGGTCAAGAGACAAAATAGTATGTATGATTACAGGTTGAATTTTCATTTCATATTAAGAACTGGCCGAGTGGATCCTCAAGCTGGGCTGTTTTCATTTCTTGCTGCTGGCGCTTTTGTCGATAATACTATTTGGGTTGGTAGCAGCCAGGCTGCTACACAATGCATTCTTGATATTGCTAGTGAGTTTTTTAAGTTTAACGATATTTCTGTGAACAATGACAAAACGGTGGCCATCTTCATCAATTGCTGGGTGCTGGATCTTCATTTAACTATCAGTGGTGTGCCTATTTCCATTGCCAAGAGAGGGGAATCTCATTGCTATTTGGGTATTTTTTTGTCTTCTAAGAGTCTATTGAAGCCTAGCTTGGCTAAAACTCAGGCTGATGTACGGTTTTTTGTGAATCTTGTTTTGAGAAAGGCGATTTCGGACAAACAGTGTGCATATTTGGTGTTTGCAGTTCTTTTCCCCATCATCAGCTACAGAACTCAGTTCAGTTTTGTTTCTGTTGGTGTTTGTAGTAAATGGGATGCTTTGGTATGCAAGGTCTTAAAGTTTAAGTCTGGATTGCCATGTGATTTCCCCAGTGATGCACTTCATCACCCCTCTTTGTACAATTTAAAAACTTTCGAACAGATCCAAGCTGAGAGTAAATTGGCCTCCGTTGTTGCTTTTGCAAATTCTACTGGTGTCTTGGGTCGCTTGTTTTCTTATAGGTCTCATGACCTCCAGGTTCTCAACTGGCGTCCTTGTCATCCCTTACTGTTTCCGGCTCATGTTGGTATCAGTCCCTCGGATAATTTTTTGGCAGGTGTGGTTCACATTTTTTCTGGGTGTGATTTGTCTTTGGGAGGCCCTCTAGCTTGTGCTTTTTGTCATCAGTGCAGTACTCCTATGTCTTTGGTTCTTGGTAAATCCTGTTTTTTCAAGTATATCTCTTCACTCAGGCATTATGGAATTGCTTTCGTGGAACAGCTTCGTGACTGTAATGGTGATGTTTTCAGTTGGGGGATCTTCAAGCGTTGGAAGAGGCTGGACCCTCGTGGCCTAGTCCCTTTCTGGTTTAATCTTTCTGTTCGCTTTCTTGGTAGCGTTGTGCCTCTCTCCTCAAGTTCTTCTTTGGTGGATGGTCATGCTGTGTCTGATATTCATCTTTCTCGTGATTTTGGTGTGATTCGTGACACTTTGCCAACCATTGATGCTGCCCGCCTTTCTGTGTATACGGATGAGTCTCTTTCTGGTCTGGGCACTGTTGACATGAGAGCAGATGCTGCTGTTTTTTTTGAGGACATTAACTTGGGTTTGGGTGTTGGGGTGTCTGGTTTGGTTTCTTCTACTCTGACAGAACTACAAGTCATAGCTTTGGCCCTTGAGTGTGTTTCTTTTTCTCGTTCAATTGACTTGTTCTCAGATAGCCAGGCTGCTTTGGATGCATGTAGGTCAGAGTCTTTACTGGTTTGTCTGGATTTCAGGAACCGCTGTTGGATCGAGCGTTGTCACATTGCCACCGTCATTCATCAAAAGAATTTGGATGTGAATTGGGTTAAGGTAAAAGGTCATTCAGGTGTCTCAGGCAATGAGCGTGCTAATGCACTCACCAAAGATGCTGCTCTCTCTGCTTGGTGCCTACCTTATTTAGTCAGTAAATGTTTTTTATGTGCTGGTAATACGGCAGTTTCTGGTAATTCTAGACACTTTATTTGTGATGTTTTCCGGTCAGTTCATCAAGCTCATTGGGAGATTGGAGTGGGTTCTTATATTGTGGATAATAGTTTGCATGCTAATATCAATTGGTCTATGTTTTCTATGGTGTGGCACCCCGATTCTCACTTGGCATCCGGTTTTACCAACATGTGCACAGCAGACTGTTGTACTTACTTTATGAAGGCTCTCCATCATCGGCTTCCTGTTGTTGTGTGCAAATGTTTATATGATAGGAGATACCCCAATGTGGTCTGTCTGTTTTGTGGTGACGTTGAAACCTCAGATCATGTCTTTTCGTGTCCTCAGGATGCTGTCGGCCATGCTCATTTGTTGGGCGCACATGCTTCAGCTTGGGAGGCTCTTTCTGGTCTTTCTTGCTCTTCTTTATGTGTCTTACAGGCCTTGGCTTCTTGTGTTTCTGAGGTTGGGGTTGGTGTTGCTCTGTGTAAGGGCTTTGTTTTCGATAAATGGTTTCGTGAGTCTGTTTTGGTCTTTAAAGATTCTAAGAAGGGTGCTAAGAGGATTGTGAGCTTTGTGCATGAGTTTTGTCTAGCGTTTCGGAAAGATGTTTGGTTGGTCTGGGCCAAACACTGAGCATTTATGGAAAAGCACGGTTTGATTCCACGTGATGGCTCCGCTCCTGCTTCAATTTCTGGTTTGCCTATAGTGTTTTCGGCTGGTGTGGTCAGGTTGCTGGGGGTGGCTGAGGCTTTTGGAGTTGGTTTTGGGTTTCGTAAGTTTTGTCCATTTTTTTCAGGTATTGGAGATCCAGTTTTTGTGCATATAGATGTATAGTGTAGTCCTGACTGGCCCAAGTGGCTGGTCACGTGTAGAAATTGCATGATTTGCACCTAGTTTAGATCATTTATATGATGTATAGCACTAGGTCGCATTTGGATCTCACTTATTAAAAAAAATAAAAAAAAAAAATTTTAGTTAATGAAAAATTTTTTAGTAAATAGTAATCTTAAAAAACAAAAAATTATTTATATTAAACTGTAATAATTAAAAAAATTTTATAAATACATTTAAGAAAACAATTATTTTAGTTTTGTTTAAGTTTGATTAAATAGTATTAATCTAATAATAATTTATTAGACTATAACAAAAAACTAAAGTAAAATTTATCAAATTAAATTAAGCTAATTTATTAATATTTAAGTAATTAGTTTTAATTAAAAAATAACTTAGTATATATAATTAAAACTAATAAAAATTAGATAATTTAATTATTAAAAAATTAATTTAAAATATTATAATATATAATTTTAGTAATTTGTTAAAAAATATTAGTAAAAAAACATATATCATTAATTACATATTTGTTAATATTAAGATAAAATATATAACTGTTTGTTTTAAATCAAAAAAAATTTGGATTAAATATATTGTATTTTTGTATTTAATAATAATATTAAAAGTTTTTGTTATTTTTTACAATATTATTAATCTTGTTTTGTTGTTAATTTTATTGTTAATAAAAGCTGATAAATTTTTAATAAGCTAATTTATTTTCAAAATATTTTTTTATATTTTGGATTATTGTTGTTATTAGATTTATAATAAAATAATTAATTTTATACCAATTATTTTGTGTAATTACTTTACAATAAATATTAATCCTTTTGCAAAAATTTTGTTTGTAAGTTTTTTAATAATATATAATTATTTTATTATAAAAATTAACTTTTTTACAGAAAATTTTGACTATAAATTATTTAATAATATAAGAAAAAAAAAATATATAAAAATATAAAATAAATTGTTTTTAATCTAAATTTAAAATTAATTAAGTAATTACTAAAATTAATAATTAATTAATTTCAAAATATTAGTTAGAATTTGTAAATTTTAAACAGTAATAATTATAAAAAAGTTGTTAATTTTTAAAGAATATTTTTATTAAATTAATTTATAATTTTTTTTTATTAAGTTTTAATAAGTATAATCTAATCACTACATAATACTTTTGATCAAACTAAGAGTTCCAAACTAAGTGTAATTTACAGACTTATTACATATAATCAGTTATTTAAATCAGTTTAAACTATATTATATTGATATTTTTAAAAGAAAACTTACTCAAAAAAGACATTTTTTGAATAATTTCAAATAATATAGTATTATTAATAACTAATTTAACCAGCTATTTAGCCGTTTTTAAGACATTAGTCTTAATAGCATTAGATTTATATTTCCAAAGAGACATTAAATTAAAAAAAACATTATTATTTACAGAAGACAAACTTATATAAGAGTCAGACATATTAATATTTTTAAAGCTATACTTAGTTTTTAAAGCCACTATTTCTCATTTCAGCTTATCAATAGTCTTGCTAAAAATATTTATATATACTAAAACTTCCTTGACTTTAAAGCCAAAAACATTACCTAAATCCAAATTTTTATTAACAAATTGTTTAAACACTTTAACTATAGAACTAATTGGCTTAACAATAAAATTAACCAAAGCAGAAAGTTTGACCAATTCAGATTCTAAAAAAAACAACTGAAAAGAAATCACAAAATTATCAGATATTATACCAACAGAAAAAATTAAATTAACAAAAAGACAAGAATTCAAAAAAGACATAAAAACAGTAGTTTTAATATAAAACTTGTTATTAACAACATAAAAAACAAAAGTTTTAAGAACTTTAAAAAAAAGAGGTAAAGACATTGTTACCAGACAAAATTAGAGATATTGTTTAACATAAAATTACCCTTATAAATCTTATCATTAATTAGCATATATTATTGTTTCAAATTATCACTTATTACATTAGCAAAATATCCAAAATTATCATTTAATTAATAACCCAATTTGTACATAACACAAATATAACCTAAGTGCAATGATTAATCATGCAATACCCTGAAATATATAACATTCAAAAGTTTGCCAAAATTTGTAGAAATTTGCTGAAATAATTAATAGTTTACCGAAATATTTAATAGTTCATAAAAATAACTTGTAATTCACTAAAATATATCTTTAGTTCAGCAAAATTGTAGAAAAGAGCAAAATTCAAGTTCATAGAATAGTGTTATGACAAGTTGTATAAAAAAAAAGCTTCTCTCTTCGAGAAAATGTATCTTACTTTAGATTTATTACTTAGAACCATTCCTATATACACAAAAAAAATAAATACCAAATAATTTGAAAAACCAAATTCTTTAATTATTGCACTTGGAAAATCCCCAAAACCCAACTAATGTTTTAAAATTGACTAGCTACCAATTTCAGTAAACTGTTGGTGACTTCAGGCCTGGATAGAAAATGTTTCCCTTGACAAAATTTTATTTCTTTTACATTTTTTTTATTTTCTTTCTTTTATTTTTTTATTATAATTATTAGAGTAGCCTACAGACAAGATTTCTGTAGAAGAGTTGACTTTCACAGCAAAGTAACTACACATTTTTAGTGAGCTTTCAGACGAGCAATTCCTGGGAAAAAGTTGAGGTTTACTACAACGTAACTACACAAAGCAACTGGCACAGAACTGGTCATTCCACTTATAAGCCCAGCAGTTCAAATTATAGGAGATAATTTGAAGATAAATTCAGTTATTGGAGGTTCAAACACTTCCCATAGTTGTGAATTAACAGCATTACAATAAACATACAAGAGCTAAGAAAAAACCAAAAACCTCCAGTAACAGCATCTTACAATTTAAAGCCAGATAATCCAAACTCTGGCACCAAAAACAATGCTAATTTCCAGAAGTTTTTTACTAAATACAGTATTTCTTCAATATACTAGTTTTGACAATTGCAGCATTCAAATCAATTTGAAATTTAAATATAACCAGAACAAACTAGGAACAATAACTAAAATTAAGAGAGCAAGGAATAAAACATGTCCAACTATCAACTTAAAAAATCATATTATTGATTTCAAAGACAATACAATTATAAGAAAGATTAATTAACTTGGCTTTAAACTTATTATAAAACAGAATAGTCTTATTTTGATTTACTAAAGAGAAGATCCTAATATTATTCTTATTTATCAAAACTAACCAATAATTTAAAATGGAAACAACAGAGTTCAGTTTCTTAAAATAAGCAATTACATATTGTCAAATGTCAACAGACTTCAGTAAAACATAAACAACTTTATTAAATACATTAAAAGCTATCTTAATATTAGCAACAAATACACTTAAAAATATATTATGTAATATAACAGCAGCAAAAGAAGAATTAGTCTTAAAAACCACCAAAAATTTGGCAATTTTGAAAGCAACAAAGCAAACAAAGCTTGTAAGTTCAACCAAAAAAACAGTTTTTAAAAACTCTTAAGAAGCAAATTTCATACAAAAAAGCTTTATATTGTCTTTTAATACTAACTTTGCATTCAAAAAACCATGTATAGACTAAAATACAGTGTTAACATAAACCAATTTAATCTTAAAAATAGCACCAGAAACCAAGAAAAAAATTGAATCAGTTTCCATTTAATTAACCCAGTTCTTAAGAACAAATAATCTAACAAAAAACTGTTGTTTTGCTTTTAAAACCAATAATGATCTGTTGAAGAAGATTATATTTGATAATATAACCAGTAATTGATTTTGGTTTATCTTAGATAATATGCCAATTGATACAATAAAGCTTTCATTTAAGATCTTATTAAAAACTATAAAAAAATTTGGTATAATAATAACAAAGACAAATAACTGTTTCTACTTTTCTGAACTTTTGATTTTTTTGACTATTTTTTGAAAAAGAGATGCTAACAACATCTAATATAAAAACTATGAAAAAAAACCAACTTGTTAACTAATCTGTTATTAAAAATTTTTGAGCTTTTTAAAGAAATAAAAATAATATTAAAACTAATTTAAGTGTGTTTTTTTAAAAGGATTTTGATTAATAAAAAATCAGCCAAAGATAAAAAAGATGTTTTAAAAATCACTAAAAACAGTTTTTTATTATAAATATTTAAAAAAAGCTTCTAAGATATTTTGTGTAATAGTTTTTACAACAAAGAGAGCTTTTTTGGTTGAAACTTTATTAAATATCTTAAGAAAAATATCAAATACAACTTTTTTACTCTTTGCTTTAATTATGATCATAAAATTAAAAAGACAAAGAGTTTTTTTAACAAAATAATAACTTTCATAATAATTAAAAAATAATTTTAAACTAAGATATATTTTCTTAAAAAAAAACTTTTTTTTATATAATTTATTATAATACTATTTTATAATTTTTTTGTTAATATTTTTTTTTTTTATTAACCCATTTAATGAGTGCAGCCCAATCGCTATTTAGTACATAGAACCAAACTAAGAGGCTCAAACTAAATGCAACTCATGCACTTTCTACATGTGGCTAGCCACTCAGGCCAGACAAGACAACACTACACATCTATAACTACCCGCACACTGCCACCCAGACCAGAAAAGAAACAATAAGGCTTTCGACGACCAAAGCTAACAGCAAAGGAATTGGCCAACCAAGCAATCTTACAATACCATCAGACAAAACCGAAGACACACCACACGGGAGCTCAGAAACAACACCAACATCACAGATCAGACCAGCCTTCTCCATCACTACCCGGTGGCTGGCTCTAGCCAACCATACTTTAGCACGATGTAATCCAACAACAAACCTGACATAATCAACAATCTAAGCTGTGGCCACCTTTCTATTCTCAAAAACATCACAAGCCTCCCCATACCACTCCTCCAGCACAAACCCTTTGCACACCAAAGTGTACAGCCCAACATCAATGGAACATTGAGACAAAACCCACAACACAGCAGAAGCAGAGGAACCACTAGCCAAAGCTGACCAACGGGCAGAAGCCTCCACCAAAATCTTACCACGAATGCCAGACTCATGAACACAAGTAAAAATGTGGTCAGAGAACTCCACCTTATCGCAAAACAAACACAACACACTAGGGTAGCACTTATTATACAACCTCTTCCTTACTGCCACCGGCAACCTCCTGTGCACAGCCTTTATAACATAAGTGCGAAGTGTTGAGGATGTGCGGCTAGTGAACCCAGCAAGCATATGAGAATCAGGATGCCACACCTTCGCCGTAACAACCCAGTCTATGCAATAATATTTTAATAAACTAAACATATATTTTGGTAAATTATAAATTATTTTTATTTTTATAAATTATTTTGGTAAAATATTAAATATTTTATTAAAATTTTAAATATTTTTAAGTATTATATAATTTAAGATATTATATAATTTAATTATTATATTTAATATTTGTATATTATACAAATTAAATTATTAATTAGATAATAATATTTAATAATTTAATAAAATATTAAGTAATAAATTGAAATAATAATATATATTAATTAATAATAAAAATTATAAGAATAATTTTATGCTAATTAATAATTTAATTTCTATTAGTAATAATATAAATTTTTTTTAAACAAAATTAAATTAAATTTATTATAAAAAATGTAAATATTTTGGTTATTTTAAGTTAAAATGTAAACTTTTATCTAAAAGTTTTATAAATAAATATTTGTAAAGAATAATTTATTTTATTTAACAACACTTTATATTAAAAAAATATTTTTAATAATGTTTTTATTAACAATTTTATAATTAAACAAGTTAAAAAAATTAAAAGTTTTTTTTAATCAATTTTTACTAATACTTAATAAATTAAATATATTTTTTTGTTGTTTTTTTTTGAAAATACTGCTTTTTTTGTAAATCTAATTCTTAATTCTAAAATAATTTTAAATAATTTCTTTTAAAAAAATTATTAATGTATTATTTGCAAATTTTAGTGTTTTTGTTTATATTATTATTTAATTAAATAGTTTTAAAATAAATATTTTTAAGCTTTTAAACTTTATTATTATAATTATACTAAAATTAAATAAAATATTTTTTAAAAGCAATGTAAATATATTTTTTTTCAATAATTAATTTAGTATAAAAATTGTTATATGTAATATAAAAATATAAACAATTTGGTTTTTATTATTACAAAAACAAAATTAAAAAATCAGATCAAATTTTGAATTAAAAATAAGTTTAATAATATAAAAAAATTTATTTTTAAATTAAATTCTAATTACTTGGATTTTAGTATTATAATTATTATAAACAATAATTTAATTTATTATATTTACAAAATTTTTAAAATAACTAATTAATTTTTATTAATTAGATTACTATTTAAAAACAAATTTTTTGTTTAATTTTGGAATTTTATGTTAGTGTTTTATTAAAATTATGCTTAATTTAAGTTAAAAAAATCAACTTATTAATAACTAAAACTGTAAATAATAATTTTTTCATTTTAAATAATTATTTATAAAAATATTAATAAAATTTAAATCTGTTTTTATTAAACACTTTTTAATTACAAAAAAACAGTTTAAATCATAAATATTTTAATAATAAAAACTTTAAATAACAATAAAAACAACCATATATAAACTATTAATTTGAAAAAAATTAACAATAATTTTAAATCAATAAAATACAAAATCTTTTATATCTAACTTTTTTAATAACAAAATATTTTTTAATTAAAAATATAATTATGTTTAATAATAAATGGCATTTGGGTCTCATTCGTTAAATATTAATAAAAAAAAAAAAAAAATTAATTACCAAATATCATATCAAATTTTTTTTAAAAATAATTTATAATATAATATAAAAAAAATACTTAAATATTTGATATTAAACTATTTTTAACCAAAATAAAATATACTAAATAAATTATTTATAATAATAATATTACAATTTAATAAAATTTTTATTAATTTAGTTAAAAAATTGTTTACTAAATTAATTTTTAACTTAACAGAAAACTGTAATAAATTTTTTGAAGTTTAATTTACAATTTACAATAATTAAATAAATAATCAATAATATTAGAAATATCTGAAAAGATTAATATTAATACAATTTTATTTTTAATTTATATTTGCTCAAAAAACTTTAATTATATAAAAAAAATAATATAAAGTCTTAATTCAAAATTTTTTTAACAAATTAGTCTTAAATTTTAAGTTTATAATTTTAATTAATTTATATAATTAATATATGTAAAAATATATAAATTATAATTATAAGATTTTTAAATTTAAATTATAATAAATAATTAAGTTATATCATAATAAAATAATAAAAAATAATAATTTAAAAAAGCAATATTAAAATAAAAATTATTTGGTTAAAAAAAATATATTACTTTGATTTTTATGATATTAATTTAAATTTTTAAAATAAAAATTTATGTTAAAATATAATTTGCTTTGTTTTTTTAATAAAAATAATTTATTAAACAATATAACCAAATATATTATAATTGTTGTTATCTAAATTAAATTAATAAAATAATAATAATAAATTTATATTTTTAAAAAACACAAAACTTGTATTTAAAAAATAATAATTTATTATTAAAGTTAATAATAAAAGTTATTAAAAAATAATAATTAAAAAATAACAATAATTTTATTAATAATTTGTTGATAAAAATTTTTAAAATTTTAATAATAATTATGATAATACTAAAATTGTTTTTGGTGTATTTTTTATAATTTTAATTAAAAAATAATCTTTAATTAAAAAAATACTTTTATTATTAAGAAAACTTTTTAATTATAATTTTTTTTAGTTATATTATAAAAATAACAATTGTTTTTTTGCTTTGTTTATAAATATAAAATTTATAAAATTTAAAAAAAGGTTTAATATTAATATTATTTATTATTTATTATATAATATTTATTTTATAATTTAAAGTTTTATAAAATAATATATATATATATATATTATTATGTATTTTTATTTTTTATTTTATTTAATAATTTTTAAATTGTAACAACTTTTTTATTAGCAAAAACAAATATTAATTTAATATTAATATATTTTATATATTTTTTAATAAATAAATAATAATTTTATTAATTATTAAAACAAATAATAAGAATTAAAATAAACTTTGATAAATAATATTAAGTAATTATTTTAATTTTGTGAATTTATTTAAATACCTATTTTTTATTAATACAATAAATATTAAAAAACTAATAAATTGCTAATAAATATCAATATTAAAATAGATTATAAAATATTTTAATGATTAAGTTCAAATTATTTTATTAAATTAAAAAATGCAAGCTTTTGAAAAAAAAAATTCAAAATAATTAATAATTTTGATATATAATTATTATTCGAAAGCAATCAAGAAATTTCAATGAAATTTGAAATAGATCAAGTTTTTAAAATATAAAATCTAGATCAATAGAAATCATCTTGCGTGATTGTTTACTAAAGAAAATTCTGGAAATAATAAAAGCTATTGTTTGTCACAATTTTTGAGTTAATTAATTGAACAATAGCAGTACAAAAGCCAATGAATAAGATTTTATCAGTTTTTCAGGATTGGATAATAATATGCACAGACAAAAATTTTTGACAATAATTTATTTAAACTATGATTTAGACAGGTTGAAAAAAACTTGAAAAAGTCCAGTAGGTTTTTTGAACCAATTTCCAAAAAGGAAAATTTCTCCACACAGGTTACAAAAAAGAAGTCATTCAATGCACTTTGCTCTTCGCCAGTACAGAGCAAATTTTATCTATAGCATAATGAAAAGAAATAAGTGATTCTTAAAAGTTATCACATTCACTGTTACAAGGAATCGTTGAGTAAATGTTTTTGGATGGGCGACTGTTATCAACAAAAAGGAGAGACTTTTGGCTCATGAAGATTATTCAGTCTTTTCCCCGCATTTTTGATATAGATCGACTTTTTGATTTCCATTTCCAACCTTTGATAACCATACTTAGTGCTGCCTGATTCTGTTGTACCTATCCTAATGCACAATCAATGCTAGCTTGATCCATATTCATCAAATAAGCGGTTGGCCGAGACGAGAAAACGAAATTAGGCTTTCTTTCATGAGCCATTCGAAATGAAAGCTGTCATTTCAAATTATAATAATTTCTTGGTATTTCTTCAAAAGTCCACTTATAATGAAATACAATTAAAATACCATAAATGGTCGATTATTTGGGATTTCACATTGATTTGATCCCCAATGTTTACTGTTAAACAAGTTTTTCCTCTTGCTGACTTGCATTTCGCGTTGGAACATTTTCAATCCCCAAAGAATTGCGAGTTGGGGCCAATTTTAAACAATGGTTCATCGAAACCTTTCAAACATTGACGTCTTGAATACAATAAGTCGTGTGCGTGTAACCTTATGTTTATTGAAAAGTTTGGCTTACAAAGTTTAGCTTTTTTCCCAGTGAATATCAACAGTCAAATAGCGATTAAAACCGTGGCAGAATTTTATTGTCACATCGATTAGTGAAGTTTTAGTTTTACAACAGATTTGGAGATAGATAGAAAAGAAGAAATAAAGAAAGGGATAAAAGCATTGGGGATGCAACAATGTGTACAATATGTACCCCACCCCCATTTTACTTTTTTGCCCGCCTGCTATAGTTTTGCCATTGAAGGTTGGGTATATGTACAGCCTGAGGGAATTTTGATTGGTACCCAAATTTGAATCTCTAACTTTGACTCTAAAGGGAAGGGTATAGGTATAAAGTTTATAATTTTAATCTTAATATATTACGAATTCCCGGCAGTTACTAAAATTTTAAAAAATGGCAAGAAAAATATATTTCTCGCAAAAAAAAAAATTGTGTGAGACAACTTTACAACCGTTTATTCATTCTTTCATTGTTCGTCATTGATTCATCGATCCAGACGCATACAAGTATATCCCTTGAATCAACCACAACATTGACCCTCTCCCATTTTTTGATCAACTATGACATCTAAAAGTATTTTTATCCTTACGTTTCCCTCTACGCCCCTCCCTCCGAATGAAGGTAAACTTACCATTATGATTTCTCCATACTTTTAAAACTTTTTTGCCGCCCTCCCTGCCTGCTTGCCCACCTATCCACTCACCTCGGATCCATAGCTCCTTATTCAAACCTTGCGGCATTCTGCGAACTTTTGCTTCAATTCAGCCAAAAGACATGTCTATCCTCACCTAAACAAAAAAGATGATTGTTTTTATTGTATCAAAAATTAGAACGCCTCTTATAATCTATTATAACTCCTTGCATGTAATGTCATACCTGTGTCTCTTGCGTCTCTTCCCTGATCTGGTGACTTTAATGTCTGTTTTGCTTCTTTGCACAACCAATACACAAAAACCCCACCTGCTTTTTTTAGCTTCCTAATCATCTTTATATTACCAACAATTTATTTTAAAATGATTAAAATTAGTACTTTCATCTTTTAGTTTTACCTAACTTAATCATGATTTTGCTGTTGATGCTGATTGATGATATACGCGCGTATTTTATTTTTTTTAATATTGTAATTTTTTTTCAAGTCTTTCTCTTGTACTATTGCATGTATTATGCTGCTTCTCCTTTTCAGGGCTTAGCTATCGATATCAATATATATAGTGATTCTTGCTGGAATTATGATATATCACTCACACACCCACAAAATTTATAATTGGGTTGAGCTAGTGAGAGCAACAGAGCACAAATACTCTGACTGTTCCACCTTAATAAAATTATTGTCACCCTGTGTGTTATTTCTAGGTTTTTTCGGTACACACGCTAATTTGATTGAAATTAAGGAAACGAAGACTTAAGTCTCATTTTATTATTCTTTACGACGAACAGCGAAACAATTTTTTTCTATTTCAAAGAGTACATTTGATTCACTTAAACAGATAAAGTGAAACACCCCAAATTTGAACCGGACTCTATTCATCTATAATCTTTCCTCCTTTTTTTATTATCAACACAATATTCTTTCTTCCTTTAATACATGTTCCCAGTGAAACTTGTTTTTTTATTTTCTACAATTTAAATTTTAAACAAAAAAAAACATGGCTGGAAAGTAAGTTAACTTGAAGTTCAAATATATATTTTTTTTCTTTAAAAAAAAGTTTTTGTCCAAGACATCACGAAGGTTAAAAAAAAACCTTTTGATTACTGCTTTACCTATGGCGAAAATTACTTACCTGTTCATCCATTTTTTCTTTACCTTCCCATAAAGAACTTTCAAAACCATACACGAAGAGCTTGCACATTACAAAGCACGTGCTGCTGAGTTGGAAGCAACGTTAGCAGAGACACAAGCTACGCTTGAAGAGTTTCAACAATCCTCTAGGGAGTTTGAAGAGGAACTGGAGCGAGAGCTCGAACAATCAGAAAAGCGATTCAAAGATGTAAAAGCAAAGAATGAAACATTGAAGAATGAAATTGATGAATGGAAGGTGAGATGGGATATAAATTAGAATAAGCCACACGTCGATCCCTAATGATCCACTATTTATCGTAATCGTTGGGATCGTATAATTATTAAGTCAAAATCTCAATATTTTTATTATTTTTAATTCTAGCAAAAATATTATCAATTCCGGTCCGATTCCAATATTAGTAGTGCTCAAATGCAAAAAGAGCTTGAGAGCCTGCGAACCTTGTCAGAAAAATTGAAGGTTCAAAAAAGAGAGGTAGAAGTTAATAACGATGATTTGGAACGTACAGAAAGGTTCGACGACAAATAATTTTTTGATTCTTGATAAAAATTTATTGTGTTTAACAGATGATCTAACTATTTTCATTTATATTTTCATTAGAGCGACCAAGTCTTCTCTTCAAGATTTGGAAAGTAAATTCAGCAAAGCAATTGAGAAAAATGTATTGCTTGAGAACGAGTTGGAAGGCAAAAACCAATTGATTGTACAAGTACAACGACTAAAAGACGAGCTAAGAGGTTTGGATTCTGCTTTTTTCAAGTTATTTGTTTCTTAGATTAAGCTGCACAAGCTAAAATCATCTCTTCCTTTTCACCTAGATGCCACTATTGAAATGGCTATTCTAAAAAATAAACAGGATGGCGAATTTGGCCCTCCACGGGTTAATGCTGTTCAACGTCCTTATTCACGACCAGGATCAGCAATGTCGATCGATTTACCAAGCCCCACTTCACCAACCGCGCCACACTCTAATCCTCTTTTAATGGTTCAAGAGATGGTTGGAAGGGTAAAGGTAAATTTTGGAAAACTTTTACGTTTCTCCCGGGTTTGGCTTAAAATTTCTTCCGCCGACGCTAAAAATTTTGCTTTGATTAATTTATATCAACAGAGCCTTGAAGCTCGCCTTGTTTCTTGTCGATCGCTTGTTACTCCACTTCTTGCTCCACCTCCATCTTACTCTACAACTATGCCAAATTCATCGTTTTCATCTCCTTGCCTCTCACCCACCAAACAACGAATTGATATTCCTTACCGTTCACCCTCTAAAGCTTATCGAGGTAGTTCCGCCCACAAGAAAGCTTATGCCATGCATATCCCAATGCACATTACCACATCATTTTAAGCTTGTGCGATGATGAGTATCTTCTTATCTTGCTTCTAATGGTTGTGGTAATTGATGTATTGAAAATTCCACTCTGATGGATTGGCTGGCAAATGGATGCATATTAATGGATCGAATATGCTTCGTTATCAACTACAAATTGGAATGAAACACAAACGGGCGGAACGAACTTTGCAAATTCAGAATTTATGTAGAAAATTATGTAGATATATATATTCCCTTTCTATTCCTCTTCCAAAAGTCTCTTATCTATCAACTTTACCCTTTAAAATATCCTTTTTTATCGGTTTTATATTTTTCCCCTACTAGCTTCTAACTCATCAATATCAGTTTGCTTAGCGTTTTCGTGAAAGTCCTTAATCAACATAAGAATCTATTTTGTCCTCGGACAAAAGAACAACCCAAAGCTCAAATAAGTCTTTGCATTTCTTTTCCCCTTGACAAGGAATTAATAGATATTTGCTCTCGCTCTTTGAATGAACAAATTTATAGAATTTTATTTTAGTTTGGCTTCAAAGTTTATTTGCTTTAGTCCTGAATTTATCTTTCTTACTTCCTACTATTCATCCATCTCCCACATTGTAATTCTTAACTATGTTGAAAACAGCAGATGTTGTTTGATGCTAAGAAAAGTTTTACATTGGGTGAAGAAAGGTATTTAGTGAAAAAGTTGAAAAAAGGACAGGCACCATCCCAAATACCTATGTAGTTGAGAGAATCTGTTATAAAACACCCAAAAATACCCCATAAAGTAAAATCCCACCACTTTTATCTATTTTTATTAGCCCAATTTTTAAGCAATACAAGAAATAAGAACAAAAAAAAAGAAAGCAGTTAATTAAAACACGGCCTTTTCATAAGCAGGCAACCCTGTTTTCACATGTATTTCCCTGATCAAAATTGGGTGTGGGTTTTTGGGTGCATGATCACCTTCCACTTCCCTTGGAAAATACCATCTCTTGACAAAATAGGGTCGTAGTATGAGTTTGAAGTGGACATTTTTCAAGTTCTTTATGACTTGGTAATTCCAATGAAAATGCCCTTTTCTCATCTTCAAACTTCTAAACCCGATCCTTCCTCGCTGCATAGTTTCATGAAATCTGACTGGGCTATGTACCGCCCCTATTTATAAGCATTGCCTGCTTGACTTCTATCCTTTTTTGACCATGATTCACCCCCTTCTCACGAACACTAGTAAACTATATTCGGAGTTTAGCAGTAGAGATTGTTTAAAACCATCTTCTCAACACATTCTATTTCATTATTCTAGGTCATTGAAATTAATCTACACGCATCTTTCCATTTATATAAACTTTTCCCTGTTCCCATCTTTTAATTCTGAATCTTATATATCGTGCATTATCATTCGAACCCACCATTGAAATTCCATTCAGAACAACAATGCAATATCATTTCCTCCCCGCAGTTTCCTAATCCAATAATATCGACACTTTTCAGATGGACAATTTGGACATTTTCTTTTTTTGTAATTTTATAATTAAAACCTTATAATTTTTTCTGGCATTGTCGCGATTTTTTAATCGCCCAAAATTATAATAATATTACTATTACCGCAATACAAAAGACATTTTTTTTACCCCTACTTACCCTTAATTTATATTCCCTTCCATAAACTCTTCATCTCTCTGGAAACGGTTACCTTTTTTTTAATCAATACCCAAAAAAGAACAATCGATATAATCTAAAGAAAGAAAGAAAGAAAGAAAGACATTCAGTATTCTATATGGCTTTCTTTTATCCTTTGATTAATGAACCAAATAGAAGCAACTTAATTTTGGCACCCGGTAGCGAGCAATCGGATGTTGGGTGTTTGAACCAGTCGAGTGTGACGACATATTGAAGCTCGATTGAGAATTGAAAAGGTGGTTCATGGTCTCGATGCTTCCCTCTGATAGGCCAAATTCTCGGATGATCTTTGACAAACCGGCTAATGATTGTCGATATATATTAAATCACTCTGATCATTTTATTTTATCACCCTAAAACACAAATCACCTCTTTCAACATGGCACCTCTCTTCTCAACAAATTTTTACGGAAATCATCACATAACAGATCCCAGGAAACTTTCATCCGATCAGGAGCGGCCTCGTATCGCCACGATTATTTGGTGTTCGGATCTCCTGAAAAACATATCATTGAAATAAATAAACAAACACAATTAGTACATTTTGAGACATATACAAACAGATTGTAAGTCTATCACTCAGACTAACCAACGTAAACCTTTTTCTTGTTTTTCGCCATCTTCTCTTTCAACCTTAAAGATTTAAACTTGAAAAATCCGTTAACCTCATACCACAAAAACAAACAAGAAATTTTAACTACACACACACAAACAACCATTAAATTCCCCTTTTTTATACATAACATTGAAGAAAAATATATAACTTCATAAGCTATATTATTATTATCAATATCTACTTATACGCTGTGTAACAAAAGCCGATACATTTTTTGAAAGCTTTCCTTCGAAACTATCCTCATGAATTTGTTTCTCCTATTTTTGAATTAGTACCATGAAACGAGGGGCGTTGATATCTTAATCTTTCGATAGTATTAATAGCTGTACTGCTCTATTTTTGAATTCATGAAATTAATAGGAGAAATTTCTGTGAAAACGACACTTATCATATTCGTCCTTTGTAAAAAATTCTTTTACTAAGCTTTAAAAACCCCCATTTTATATAAATTTTAGAGGATACAAAAAAATTTCAATAAACAAATTTCAATCTTTTCTTTAGCTGTTACATTTTTTACATCGTAAAATATCAATTGAAAAATTCTTCATAGTGCGATTAATTTAGAAATATGATATCATTGATTCTAAAAAAGGAGCATCATAATACATCTAAATATTTGTAAATTTGACATATAATTTCTGATGCGTATCACATGTATGATCATTATTTGTTGCTGCATGCACCCAATCAACAATAACTGATGTGCATTATTTATAATAATGTTCCCCTATTATGGGACAAAATCAACTCTTCGCCAGAATTTGATGAACGTGCTGTTTAGCGACTGGGGATGACGTCATCTGAAGAATTCTTCACAATGCGCGTCCTGTCAAGCTTCTTCCCTGTCACCGCCATCGCTCCATTCTTTTTGATTTTACGTGATTCACGATGATCCGCCTCCTGTTGCCTCAGCACTAATTTATTTTAGCCCTCCCACTTCTGCGTCTTTGTAGTCTCCTCCGTTTATACACTGTCGTTTTGCTGGCGCTCTCGTTTCTTCGAGCTAAAGCACATTTCAAGTGAGGATCGCGCAAAATTGCAGTATCCGGGTAAGTTTTTTTATTATTGTTTCACAGTATAATGAAAAATACAAGTTTAACGTCTTGATTGTTCTCAGATTACTGGAACCAGAACCCCAATGCATGGGGAAACGTTAACGGCGATATTTAATGGATCGGAAAGCAGCCACCTTTTGCAACAGACATTAGACGTAACTTTCATACAGCTTTGGCCGAGGAATTAAGATGCATCAAGCTAATCTTTTCAGATACACGTACGCCAAAGCCTCTAGGTTACAGAAGGAATTGCAGGAACGTTATTTATTGTTGGTGAATCCATGTGGCCAACAGAGGGTGTCAGCGCACTCCATGGTTAATCTGGTTGAGAAGGCGATAGAGTATGTAAAGCCGACAGGTGGCACAGTATGTGGGTCATGGAAGTCCCTGGGGAGGACTGAGTTCGTGGCTTTTTATGAGCCTCTTTCCCCTCTAATATCTTGAAGCCCATCATTGAACTTCCTATTGGATCCTTTGCTGGATTATTTTTTTCTTCCATAAAGTTAATCACGCAAGATAAACAACAAAAACTGATCGAATTACATCATTAGCATTCGAATCCAATTTGATTGGTCTGGAGTTAAAGTTTGATCAGACAAGTGATTCGTTAATTTTCTGATACTCTAGCAGCTTCTTGGTCCTTTGACTGACTTATCCAAGAAAGAGGAATTCAAGCTGGTTTCCAGATCGTTCGAGAAGGTTTTCCATTGTATTCTGATATAGAGTTTGATTCAGTTCAATGAAACAGAAGAGGAAATTTTAATTATCCAAAAGGTAATTTGTCTCTTAAAAAACCGATCACAATTATTAAGTGCTTTTTTTTACCAAAGCATCCAGCATTCATGATAACCCCAATTTTATGAACACAATTTTGGATAATATCAAATAATGGCTAATCGGTCTAAGTAAATTTTTATATAGCAAAAATTATATTTAACAATACTTAAATTGAATTTTTTTATTTTTTATTATATTGAAAATAGTACAACTAATTAAATAAAATAAAAATCATTAATTTAAATTATATTAAAAAACATTATTACAATTTTTAAGATTAATATTAGAAAATATTACATATTTAAACTTATTTTTATTTACAAAAAACTAATTTTCATATTATTTTCATTATTATATATATTTTAAAAATATTTTTTGGTTTTAATATATAAAAACAATTATTTTACTAAAATATTTAATTTTGAAAAATTGGTTTTAATATTTACATTAAGCTTGTTTTAATCAATTATTAATTTAATAAACAAATTAAGTTTGAATTTTTAAAAAGTCTTATTTAAATTAAAATTTACATTAAATCAGGTCTTCTTAATTTTGTTAATTTTGGCATATTTTTATTTTACTATATATAGCTTAATATTTATTACTTAATAAGATAATTAATTTATTAAAAAAATGTTTAATAAAAATTTGTGCCAATTAGTGATATTAGATAAGATAAGAAAGTATCTCAAACTATTTATAATTCATAATACCCTCAAGTGAAAAATCTGTTAAAGATAATCTATGTTCATTCTTTTTTCATCCAAGAATTGAAAAAGTCAGATTCTACTGTAGCAGTATTTGGATAAATAGTTCCCAAACTACCACAAAAGTTATACAAAGTCTTAAAATGGCCATTTACTAATGCCAATCTAGTTTGAAATGAGACATGCTGCAACAAAACCAGACAAAGTAAAGATTTGATTATGTGATATAAATAAGAAGCTGGTGTGGCTGTAAGTTAATTTGACTACATTTTGATTATCCCGGTTGTAATATTTTTATTATATGATTAAGATAGACTTTTACTTGAATTACAATATGCTTAATATAGGATTATATCTATATTAAAATATAAATATGAAACTAATTTACATTAAATCGATTATGGAACCAAAGAATTACAGCACAATTAAAAGCATTCTAAAAAAAGGACAAGAAAAAATTGCTTCATACGTTTTTAAAATGAATGACACCAAAATTCTCGAGAAATATCTACAGAAAGAAAAAATCACTTATGAAATTTACTAAGAAGAACGAAAAATAATAAATATTAAGAAAGAAAGCAGGATAATGATGTACCATTACAAAACAAAAGACAAAAATATCTGGACAAAAAATTTTACCATTTAGTCAGCTTTATTAATGAGATTTCTAAACACAGTATTAATGTTTCGGACTCTCACTGTGAATTAAAAGTTTTTTTTTTGTATTAAATAGGTAGTTTGCTTTTTTTTTTAATTGCTTAAAACTTACTATATTAATAAGTAATCATGACTAAAAAAGAATGTTTTAATTGTAAAAATACAAAGGAAGGAAATAATTTTTCAGTTCCAGTACCTAACACCGAAGAAAGAACTGACAAATTTTGTTGTTGAGATTGCGCACAAAATATGGTTCAACAAGAACTAAATAAATGTGCAAAAGAGAAAGGAACAAAAAGAGAATTTTTAGAGAAGCTCTAGAAAAATTTAAGAATAAAGAGGGTGGTGATTGGCCTTGAAGAGTAAAACAGTTAAACGAGCATGACCAATGAAAGTGAGACAGAATTGTCGCCACTTGCCCCCAATGTAAAATCTATCTTCATTGAGATGTTAGTGTCTATGAAGACGGTAAACACCATGTTTGTTCTTGGTGTACTAATTGTTCAAACAAAATTGAAAAAGGCGAGCAATCCACACATTTTACCTTTAATTTAGACAATACACCTAATTATGCTTGTCTCAAATCTGATTGTAAAGAAGCCTGCCTTGGCTGTGACAGTGTAGTCCTTCGCGAAAAGGGTTTGTATGATTGCTATGTATCCGACTTAGAGGAAGATTTTTTACTTTTGCCAATATTCGTCCCAATGCAAAAGCCCATTGTGTGATGTCAAGCAAAAAGCATATAAGGATACTATGAAAAAGATAGACGAAGTTTACTATCCTGCAGGCTTCCGCTTTATACCAACAGGAAACCTTGCTGGTCAAACTCTCCTCATTTTTTTGCTCGTATAGTTCCAAAATACAAAGAAAGTTACGGAAATGAGTGTTGAGCAAAAGAGTATAAACCAGCCACTCCCGAGCAAGTAGAGTTAACTGAAAAAGTTTTGCAACCCACCGCAGATAATATTATTGCTGGAAAAAGCAAAGTGATTGCGAGATTACACAATGAAATAGCTTTTGGATACACTACTATTGAATCAAAGCAACGTGTTTCAAATGACGAATTCTTATCACTAGAACCCTCAATTTGAAAGGAATTTGGCGAAGTATTACAAGAACTCATGCAGAAAATGGAAGAAGAAATTAATTGCCACGATTTTTATATATTCCCTGCAAGTAGGGAAAGAAAATAAGTTAATGAATGAAAAAGAAAACGAAAGAATTGGGTCAACTAGAAAAAGAGTGAAAAGAGGATAATATTACTCTTGTGCTGTTTCCCAAATTCACTTTGCAAAAATGATGAGGCAAAAACCACGGGGAAGGAAGACCACTTAATAAAGCCGGTAAATTTGTTGGGACTATGGAAAACGAAAGATTAGCTGAAAAATTAAGAGATCCTGAAGCTTACTATTTAAAATGAAGAGGTGATAAAGACTATCTTAAACATAAAGAACAAGCATTGAGAGAATGAAGAGAAAAAAACTGAGGAAAGGAGCAAATAATTTCCCAATTACGAAGTGAGATTGAACAAAAAGAATGAGAAATTAAAAATGTTGGTGGAACTCCTCTGCACGAACAAGAATTGCAAAGCAAAAAGGAAGAATTAACTAGATTAGAAGCCCAAATAAATAGAGAAAAACAATTTAATTGAATCCTTAGGAACAGTTTTTACTATTGTTATTATGTTAAGCACTTACTTATTAATTAACGAGAAAAAATAGAAGTTTACTGGATTGTTAGTCACAGAACACTCATTACTTATTTTAGTTATTTAACGTTAGTACGATTAATAAAGTTTATTTAAACATTTTTTTGTTTAATATATAAATTACTTGATTACATTTAGTACTGGCTTGGGACAAGAAATGTCTTTAAATTCATCTCTGACAAATGGGCGAATAATTTTGTCAAGATACTTTTGGCGTTTGTAGTCCAATGGAGGAGGGTTTAGTACTAGGATTGAAAAGGATTTAATTTCTTTGGTAATTTCGGAAACACTTGTTTTTCTAGTTTTCAACAGATTAAATTCGCCATAAGCACCACTAGCAACTAGCTGAGCTTTGACAACTCCTGGATGAGCTGCTTCAAAAAGAAAATGCTGATACTTTTGCATACCATTCAATTTCTTAAAGAAAATTCCTAAAACAGAATTGATATCTAAATATTGAAAACCTTTTCCGTTGTCATAACGCTGAGCCTTGTTTAATCCCGCTGTACTCGATTTTTTCACAACTTCAACAATATGATTCACGCAATCCACCGTTGTTTTGCGATATAGTTTTTATTCAATCCAAAACTACCATCACACTTAAATTTGGTATGTCCAGGTACCATAAAATTTAATTCAATAGTTTCATAATAACCGCAAATTACTAAATATAGATAAAATCAAATGGTAGCATTATTTTTATTCTGACCACCCGCGTTGTCACAAGTAATTTTTAAATGTTTTTCACCTTTATTCAATTTCTTTATTCCATCGAATACCAGGGTCAGCGTGCCATTAGGACCTTTGCCGATAATTTCGTCCTCATCGAGAACATAATTAATTTGTTCGCGTACTGCTTCATCTTGTATACCAAATAAATGCACTTTACACGGACTGAGGTAATAAATTTCAATTACATGTTGATCGGAATGGGGTACGTGAACGTTTTGTGCCCAATCGTAACTGTAATGAGCAGTAGCGTCAACGCTACAATAATCAGCTTTACCTCTTGTTCTAAAATGCTCATCCACCAATTTCCTCTGTTGTTCTGCTAATTTCGTATTTTTGTTGTAATAATTTCTCTCCAACTTAGCCTTAACTAAATGTTCTTTGTACCTTTTTAGTAAGTCTCTTGCTTCTTCTTCTTCTTCTTCTTCTTCTTCTTCTTCTTCTTCTTCTCCTTGCGAGCATTATACTGTAAACCATTCCGAAAATGTTGGAAAATCCGTTCGTGGACTCATAATTTGAATATAAGGCGTTAATTGGTGCCATAACTTGCGAAATGCATCATATTTTAACAATTTCAACGTGCTATCATTTTCGAGGCTCGCAATAAAATCGCGATAGACCGATTTGTAGCTCGTTTCGGCTGGCAAAAGTGTAAGCGATTGAGTAATTCGGTTGACGTTTCTACCAGGACTTGGTAATCCATGGATTTCAGCATAGTTTTCGAGAAAATTCTTCATAACGGTAGCAACGGTTATATCAATGGTTATTTTGGTTTTCCATCGCGGCACTTTTTTTACATTACCATGAACGCGCGGTATTATCCATTCGCCGCTAGGTGATTTCTGACGTTTTCGAAGTGAGTGCGACCAATTTCCAACATATTGAGATACGTTTTCTGACAGAGGCGTTTTGCGATCTCAATAGTAAAAAGTTCTTTTATTCGTTTTCTTTTTAAGATGTCGACTGGCAGTTATCACTCCACCGCTTTCAGTTGGGCCATTAAAAATATATCTTGTTCGGATCTAGAGAGAGCTTGAAATGCCTCATGTAATTCAGCAAACTTTTCTTTTGGGATCTTTTTTGAACAACCACAATTGCAACCTATCCAAGAAACGCATTACCTTTTCTCAAAATAGTTATGATCAAAACTTATTGTTATCACAACTTCTGCATGCATGATTTAATTGTACGACCTTCTGACTAATACCTCGTGATGCGTGTCTTTTCTTTGTGAAAAAATTTTGCGTACATTTATCTGTAATTGACGATGTCTTCCTTGAAATCTCGCGATCAATTCATATTTCGATAGTACACGTATTTACAATGGTCATATCTTGATTTTTTTAAAGACTTTGAAACCTTTCTGCGTCTCAAATCCAAACTCAAGTGAGCTATATTACGAAAGAAATATTTAGAGTTTTTAAGGAACTTTCTTACTAAAGAAGAGAAACAAGAGAAGCAAGATGAGCATATTAAGGAGCAATGTGAACTTGTAGAATTTCTTTTACAACAGGTCTGTCACATTTTATATTGTATTTTTCTGAACTGTCATAGGTGATGATGTGCAACCAACAAAGGGTGTTATAGGGGTGTCATTCCTCTTCAGTTCCTCTTTGTGGTGGGTGTTGTTCCTTACACTTCATTTGTCTGTTGTAGAAGTGCTTGTGGGATGTAATCCTTATGTGTTCCTCTGTGGTGACAGTTCAATCTCATCGTATTGATCAACTCTAATTCCACACTATTTTTTAGAAAGGACCTGAAGTGAAGAACTTTTGGGGAATTGTTGAGCTGGAAAGAGAACTAGAAACTGAATTAGAAAATAAAAAGGTATCTTACATTTTGAATAGGAATTCGTTAATTATACCTGTTCTCACTCGTTAGCTCTTAAGACTGTTGTCAAGCACAAATCACAAATTAACAGGCTGGAGTTGCTCAATGTCATTCGTCAGCAACAAAATCATGAACTCATTGATGAGTTAAATCTACAGATATTTAAAAAACCGTGTTTAATGATACCTAAAGTGATGAAAGAAGAAGCAACAAATGATTTGGAAGAGAGTAAGGCAGAATCTATTGATATAAAACAAAATGATAAAGAACTCAGGAGTTATATGGAGGTTTTTTGGCATTGACTATATAATAATTAAGCTTGCTTTTATGCTTAGTTTTGTAAACTATGTTGAATTTCTGTAATAATATATCATATGTGTTGTAAACTAGTTGATACTCTTAATTATGAGACTACAACTCAAGAATATTCAAGTAATTAAATGGGCAAATCAAATGTAATTATTAAGGATTTATACTAAGATAACCTTGAATAACCTTGTTGAATTTTTTCGCTTTTGCTATGACAATTTCATCAGAAAAATAATAATTCCAATAATAGTGATTCCAATGAAACATTAGAAATCAAACATGATAATCTAGAAAAATTAGAACAGCAAATAATACTCAGTTCATTAAATGAAGTATATAGTATTAACTGAACTTTTGACTCTATTTATTGTATTTAAGTTATGTTTTTGAATATTATTTTTGCATTTTAGTGGAAGTAGGCACGTTTAACATGTTGAGAAAATTTAAGGAGTATCAAAGACAATTAATAGCAAGTGGTGGAGAGAAATAAAATTAATATGGAACAACACATTCGAATTGTTGTAAGTGTTCAAAAATATCTGTTGTAAAAATGTACTAAATTTAATTTCTTTATTATATTTTAGGGCCCTATTATCAATAATTGTAATGTGCTGGTCTTGTCCTTACAAGTTTTGAATGGCGACAAGTACTTAATTCGAATCCATATAAAATTACATGACTCATTTTACCAGATTCACTCTTAACCTTTTATAAAGCAACAATTTTTCCGAATTGAATTATAATTTTACACTATATAATGATAGTGAATTAGGCAAAAAAGCTAGACGCATATTTAACTACATTTAAGCTATTGTATTAGTATTACAGAAAATTTTAAAAACAAAAGAATTATCTATTGGAATATTAATAAATTATATTTTTTTTCTCTTAGTAAAGAAAAACTTCTGTTGATATTAAAATGAAAACAAACTGAGAACAAGTACTATGTTTATTAGTTCGATCCATTTATAAAAATTATCTTTGGTGGAGAATATACATTCTATACTTTGGAATTAAATAAAAATATAAATAGAAAACAAAGGCCAGATTTTAGCTGTGTAATTAATAACATTAAATTCTGAAATTAAAAGAAAGACTATCTTTTTTTTATTGGTTAAACTTATAACTATTTGTCAATTGTTTAAGTTTAATATGAAAAATTATTTCTTTTTACTGAAAGAATTAAACAATTCTTGACTGTGTAAAATTGAATAGTTATTACCATAAATAATATTATTAAGTTTTTAATAACCTAGTGAATTTTTTCTTTTTTTTGGTATTAATATAAATAATAATAATTATAAGTTCATTAATAATTAAATTAAATTATTGTCTAATATTTGATTAAAATTCTGTCAAATAACCCAATGGGTTGTTAATAATACTTAATATGTTTTTTGCTTTATTGGCATAATTTTTTCAATTTTAATTTAATATTAAATAATATTGATTCTTTCAAACTTATTTTTACTAACAAAAATATTAACATATTAATTGAGTAGTACTTTTATTTACATCTATTAAAATAAATTCAAGTTTTCCAAATTCATTTTTTTTAACTGTTTTGTTTAAAACAAGTAATATTCTTTAGTTTTTATCTAAATTTATAATGTAAAATTCACATATTTACACAATTATAAAAAGTTTAAAACATATAATAATAACTGTTTTTCAATTTCTAAACTTAAATATTTAATAATAATATTAATTAAAAAATTTACATCATTTTTGAATTGAAATTTGAATGTTTTTGGTTAGTATATATATATTAATAATAATAATAACTCTATTTTAATATATTGCTAACTTTGTCTTAAAAATCTAAAGCTAGTTTTGATTTTTTTAAGTATTTTTAATAAATAATAACAATATAATAAAATAAAAATAATATAATTAATTAAATTATTTTTTTTTAGTTAATAATTTTTTTTGTTATATTTACTATTTACTTTTTTAATAAATTTAAATCTATTCATTTTTTTTATTATAATTTATAATTTATTTATTTTTATTAAATTAATTAAGTTATTTAAATTAAAAACAAAAATATGGTCTATGTTATTTTTTTTGGTTTAATTTTATAAACTTTTTTAAATTATTTATAATATAATAATAATACTTTTTATATTTTTTATATTAATTATTTTTTTTTTGCATTATTTTTTTTTAGTAAACTAAATTTCAATATTAATTGTATTATTATTATTGTTAAAATTTTTAATGTTAATTTTAAAATTATTAATATTTGCTTAAAATATTTTAAATTAAATTTAATATTTGTATTATAGACTTTTTTAAACATAATTTTTTTGTTATTATTGCTAAACTATTTTAGTTTTTGCTTTTTTAATAAGTTTAAAAGCATAATATATTGCTTAATATTAAAAACAATAATTAAATTTTGTCAGATTTAAAAATATTATTTAAATTAAGGTTAAATTTAATTCTAAATTTTTTTTTTTATTAATTGGTTTATTAATTTTAAAAATTAAATAAAAATATATAATAATAAATTGTAAACAAAATTATACTTATTATAATATTTAAATTAATATAAAATATAATAATACTTGTATAATTTAATATTTAAACTTATAAGTTTTTGTTTATGCTTTTTTTAACTAGTATTAATACTTAATAATATTTATGAAAAATTTTTGAGTTATTTAGAAAAAGTAAGATTTTTTTAAAAAATATTTTTAATTATAAAAATTTGTATTAATATAATATTATTAATTTTGATTATGATTATTTATTAGATTTTATTTTTATATTTTAAAATAATATTATAAATAAAATATAAGTTATTGTTTTATTTATTATGTTTTTTTGGTTAATTAATTATTTTAAAACACAAAATCAACAATAATATTTGATAATAGTAAGTTATTTTTTATTATTATTATAATATGTTTTTATTAAAAATAACTTTTTTATAGTTAATATAATATGTATTAATTATTGATAATTTGGATTTTTGGAATTTTATACTAATAAATACATATAGAAATGTTTTTTTGGTTTGATAATATATAAGAAAAAATATTAACAATTGGTTTTTTTTGTTTTATTTTTGTTTTATTTTTGTTTTTTTAAATAAATAGTAATAATAAGTTTATATAAAAATTATTAATCTATAAAACTTAATAAGTTTTAATTATAAGCTTTTTTATTTTTAATTTAATAATAGTATTTAATAATAGTAATTATTTAAAAATAATTACAAATTACTAATATTTAAATATAATATTTATTATAACTTAATTAAAATTTTTATATATTTTAGTTAAAAATAACATAAATTTTAAATAATTAATTATTTTTAATAAGGATTTAATATTATAGAACTTTTATAATAAAAACTTTAATAAATACAACAATACTATTAATTTTAAAAAAAGTTTTTATTTTGTCAATAAAAATTTTAGTAAATCTATTAACAATAATAAATATTAACAACTTAATTGGTTTAAAAGTTGTTTAATAATTATGTTATCTGTTAAACTACTGTTTAAAATTAGTTTAATAAAATATTTATTAATTTAATATTAATATATATAATAATAATAAGCTTTTAATATTTAAGACAGTTTTACTAAATAGTAATTTGTTTTGTATTTTATTTAAATTAAAAAAAAAATAGTTGTTAAAATATTGTTTTTTGTAATAATAACTGGTAAAATGGTTAAGTTTAATTCCAAATTATTAATAGAAATTTGATTTTTAGATATAATAAGAAAACTTAAATAATTCTAAAAATTTAAATATTATAATTGTAAATTTTTAAAATTTTAACATAGTTTTGTTATCAACAGAAATTTGAATTATAAAACAAATTGGTTTTTAGTAAAGTAAATTAAAATTATTGGAATTTTAATTGTGTTTTGTGTGATTTAAATTTAATTTTATTTTAATTATCTTTAATTAATAATAGTATATTAAAAACATAGTATTTTAAATATTATTAATTATTATAAAACATAATATATTTCTTATAAAACTAAATATTTATTTGTTTTAATTATTGAATTTAAGTTTTTTAGAAAATAAACATGATTAAAAATTAGATAATAAAGTTTAATTTTATTTTCATAATTAAATTTAACTAATTTTATAATATATTTAATATATTTTGCTTTTTTTATTTAATAAATATCTTCTTAAATTTTTTATTAATTAAAATTATTATTAATTTATAAATTATTTCAGCATTATATAGATAATAGTAAAATTCATTAAAAGTATTGTTGTAAGCTATTGTAAATGAAGTTTTTTATTTTATTTTTTTGAAAATAAAAAGAATATATTAATAAATCTAATTACAGACTCTTTTTTTCATAACAATATTAATTTAATTGTATTTTTTGGTAGTAGTTCTCTATATATAAAACAAGATATATTGTTTTATTTTTTATTTTGCTTAAACCTGTTAAATTATTTTTTGTAATAAATTTTAAAATAATAATAAGTACAAGTTTTGTATTTTTTTTTGATAAAATATAAACTTTTATAAATAAAAGCTTTTTATTGTAATCTTTATATTTTAATAAAATATATGTGAAGTGTTTTTTTGGTTATAGTTTTAAGTATAAAACATATCAATTATTGGTTTATTTATTGTTTGTTGCTAATATAAATTGTTAATTTGAATTTTCGGACTATAATATTGATTATAATTGTTTAAATAACTGTTGTTCTGTTTTTTTAGTCTAATTAGACTAAAAATTAAGTGCCATATAAGTTTTGATAATTAGTTTTTTTTTTTTTAAATTCAAATAAAAAGACTTTTTTAAATTATTTGTTGAAAGTATTACAAATAACAAATACTTTAATCTGTTGTTTTTAGTATAAAATCTTTAATTTTTGGGTTTTTTAATTTAAATTTGCATTAGATTTAAAAAGTCAATTATTTTTAATAAAAACTTAATATTAAAGTATATTTATAATAAAAACTTTGATTAAAATGATATTTTTGTTAATTATAAAAAAAAATTGTCAATTTTTTTTTATAGAAGTTTTTTTATATTATTAACAATAACAATTATTGTTTGAGCAGATTTGTTAATATTTTATTTAAATTGTTGTATTAATTAATAAATAATAATATTTTTAATAGATTTACTGTTTAAAATTAAGTAAATTGGTTTTTTTTTAACTTAAGCTTTAATATATATAACAGTAATTACTTTTTATATAGAAATTATTATATTATTTAACAGAAATAATAATTTATTGACTTCAAATTTAAATAAAAAAATGTTTAATAAGTTGGTATTTTTAGCTATTTTTGCTAATAAAATTGTTGTATTGCTGAAAAAGTTTTGTTGTTGAACTGTAGTTTTACTTTTTAGAAGTACAGTATAATAAAAATTTTGGTTTTTAGATATTGTTAAATAATTGAATTAAGTGTGGAAGTATTTAGGTGGTTGTTAATTATTATTACAAAACACTAATTGATTATTAAAATTAACTTAGTTGTTATTTAATTGAAAATAATTTTGTAATATAAATTAATTTGGTTAAATCAATTTTTTTGCTAATAATTAATAACTTAATATTGGAGATAACTAATATTGTTGTTGTTAAAATTAAAGTAAAATAAGATAAGTTAATAATAATTAGACTGAAATTTCAAAAAATAATAAATAGATAATAATAGTAATAAATAGTAATTACTATTATTAAAAAAAAAATTAATTATTTTATTTTTATTAATTTCTTTATATTTTTGGCAATTATGTTTTTAATGTTCTAAAATTTCACAGTAGTAATAATATGAATTTTAGTTTAAATTATTACTTAATAATAGCATATTAATAGAATTTTATTATTGTAATAATTAATATTTTTGTTGTTAATTAGCAAAATAAGTTTCGATTTTTTTAATAAATTAGTCAGTTTTTTTTTCAGCTATAAAACTGGTTTTTTTAATAGCTAGATTAATAAGTTTGATATAATTTACTTTTTTTATTGTTATTTTATAGTTTTTAACATATTAAATAACAATAATTAAATTTGTTAAAACATATGGACAAACTTTTTTGATAAACTTGTTTTTGAGTCTAACAATAAATTAATTCAAAATTTAAGCAATTATGTAATAAGTATTGATTTTTAACTGGCAAATTTTTTTAAGAAGTTTGTTGAATTTTTTAATATAAGTTATAATAGAATCAGATAATTTTTGTTTGATATTTTGAAAATATTTACAGAAAGTAATTAAAATGTTGTTTGTAAATTACTTAAAAAAAGCAGTTTTAAAAGCTTGCCAATTTGCAAAAAAAAATTTAAATTTTTAAAAACTAATTTTAATGTTTTTTTCAAAAAAATTAAAAATTTTTATAATATAAACAGTAGTCATTTTTTTTGTAATTTTTTGTTTTCTATTTTGTTTTTTTTTTGTTTTTTTTTTAATAAGTTTAAAAATATTCTCATTATTGGCTAAAATTTTTAAGTGTTTACTTTAATTTTTTGCTAAATAATCAAAAAGATTAATATTTGTATAAATTATTTTTGGCTGTTGAATAAGACTTTTTATAAAGTTTTTTAGTCTTAAAAAATAATTAAGTAATAAATTAAATATCTGTGCTTAGAGAAATAAAACTAAAAATAGTGTAATTAAAAAAAAAAATTTAATATTTGTTTTTTGTTTAGATATTTACAAGTATTTAAATGTTGTTTTTAGAATATTAGATGTTATTTGAATTGGTCAAATTTTTTTTGTTTTTCTTTGCTGTTTGTTTTTGGTTTTAATTCTAATTCAAAAACAAATTATAAATCAATAAAATATTTTTTTTATAAAACTTAATAATATTGTAGTCAAGTTCTTGGAAATAAGTAACACAAATATTTGTACTAATAGCTTCTAAATTTTTATTTGAATAATAAAATAAATTTTTAAGAAAATTTTTTTGATTTCTGTAATATTATAGTTTTTAAAAAAATAATTATTGATCTAGTTTTTAATATATTAAAAAAGTGTTTTTTTAACAACTATAATTTTGTTTTGAATTTTAAATTATTGTTTATAATAAATGTAAATTGACTGATAATATTTTAAAGTTATTATGTTAAATACAGTTATCATTTTAATTTAATTATTGCTGTATTATTTTTAAAAGAACTTTAAAAAATATTAAAGGTTTTTTTACTTTTTTTGATGTTGTTAATGTTATTTTTTTGTTAATTCTGTTGTTAATAAAAATTAATAAATTTTTAATAAGCTAATTTTTTTTTAAAGTATCTTTCTATATTTTAAACTGTGTTTACTGTTAAACTTATAATAAAATAACCAATTTTATGCCAATTACTTTGTAATAAAAGTCAGCTTTTTTATAAAAAAAATTTATTTGTAAGCTTTTTAAATAATATGTAATTACTTTGCTATAATAGTCAATTTTTTTACAGAAAATTTTAATTGTAGACTATCCAATAATATAAAAAAAATAAAAAAAAATAAACTAAAAAAAAATATTAAATAGATTCAAAAAAATTGTTTTGAAACCAAATTTGAAAATTATTAATGGTTATTAAAATTAATAGTTAATTAATTTCAAAATATTAATTAAAAATAGATAATTTTAAAGTAATATTATTGTATTAATTTGTAGTAACTAATTGTTAATTCTAAAATAAAATATCTAAAATAAAATTTAATTCTAAATAAGATATATTTATTAAAAAAAGAAGTTTTTTTTTAATCAATTTATTAAAGTACTATTTTATAATTTAGCATTTTTTTTTAAATATTTTAGTAAACTAAAAATATATTTTATTAAACTACAAGTTATTTTGTAAACTATTAGGCATTTTATCAAATTTTTAAATATTTTAATGAATTTTAAATATTATATAATTCGAAATATTATATAATCTAATTATTATATTTTAATTATATATGTGTTTTATACAAATTAAGTTATTAATTAAATATAGAAATTATAAAAATAATTTTATGCTAATTTATAACTTAAATTTTATTAGTAATAGTTTTTTGTTATTAATTAACATTATTAAAAATCAACTAATAAATAATTTACCAATTATCAGTTTTGTTAAATAATTTTTGGTCTTAAATTATTATTTAATATTTAAACTAAAAATTATATTAAAATATTTATTATAATTATAATAGTTGTTTTTATAATTATAATTAATATATACTTTAAAATTATTGTAATTAATATAAAATTAATATATATATTAACTTTAGTTGTAATCATATTATTTGTTATAATAAAACTAATATTAATATTATTTTTGTAAATTTATAACTTTGTAGTTTAAGTTTAATATAATAATTAGAGTTTTTATACTCAAATTTTTAATTGTTAATTATTTAACTCTAATTTATAATTAATTTTATTTATATTATTAATTTAACAATAATTATTATAATTAATATTAAGCATAATTATTGTTTTAATTGCTTTTGTAACATTAAAAAAATCAATATATTGTTTAATTATTAGGTAAATATTTTTTTAATTTTTGATTTATAGATTAATTAAATTGTTTTTGTTTAGTATTTAGTTTAGATAATTTATTTATTATTAAATTAATAATTTAAATGTGATTTGTTTTTAATTTGGCCAATTTAAAATTTTTAGTCAGTATAATTATTGCTTAAAAATTAATTAGATATAATAAGTATATTTTTTTAAAGATATTATTATATAATTTTTAATAAATTAATTTAAAATCTATAATTTAATGTAATAATTGGCATTTATTATTTGAATTTAATATAAATAATAATAGAATTATTCTAATAAATAATAACAACTTTATTATTTTTTTGTTTATAATATTAAAATGTTTTTACAATCTAATAATACTATTGTAATTATTAAAATATTGTAAAAATACTGTTTTAAGAATATTAATATGTTGAATCTTATAATTAAATTTTAATATTACAAATTTATCATGTTTTAAAAAAATTAAAAAATTGTTTATATTGTTTTGATATTATTTTAATTGTTTATAATAATAGTTTTTTTTATATTATTAAGCCAAATTTATGTATTATTTTTTTTGTTAATAAAATTTTCAAATTAAACAATAAATATATATATTATTAATATAATTAATAATAAAAGTATATGTAAAAAAAATAAAATTGGTAATAAATATATTGGTGTAATTAAGTTTAAATTTAGCAGATTTTAAATAATTGAATTTTAAATAACTGAATTTTTAATTATTTTTGAAATTTAAATAACAATAAGTTTTAAGATTGAGTTTTTATAAAATTTTTTTAATCTTTAATTTTTTTTTAAATTAATATTTTTTTAGTTATTAATAAAAATTAAAAAAATAAAGATATAAATAATTGTAATTTGAATTTTTTAAAGAATATAACATATTTTTTAAGTAAATTAAAATTTTTAAGATTATTATAAAATAAAAATTATATGATTTTTGGCTTTATAATAAATAATAATAATATATTTTTTATTGGAATTTTAATTGTATTTTTTAGAATATAATAGTATAATAAATTCATTGATAAGATAATTTATAGTTTTTTTAAATAAATAATTAAATTTTTTTTAAAATAACTATAAAATTTATAACTTATTTTTTTTGGAATATATAATTCAATTTTGTAGTTTATTTTTATAATTATTAATACAAAGTTGTAATTATATAAAAAATTAATATATTATATTAATTTTTTATAATTTTTTTTGCTATTTCTGGGTTTTTTATTAATATAAAAATTAAAAATTAATTTAGTTAACAAGCTGTTATTAGATAATTTTAAATGTTTTTTGTAGTATTAAAATAAAAATTTTGTGAATTTCAGATAATTTGCTTTTATAATTTATAATTTTGCTATTTTTGCAAATTAATTTTATTAGTGTTTTTGTTTTTTGTAAATTATATCTTATAAAAAACACCAAATATTATAATTAGTTATATAATATATTAGTTTATAAATTGATATTATAATTAAATAAATAAATTTAAAAGTTTTGTATTTAAAAATTTTAAGTTGGTTAAATTTTTTATATAATAGACAAAAATTTATTGATAATAATAAATATTTGATTTTTTTGGTATTATAATAAGAAAGTAAATTGAATAAGTAAGAATTCAATATACATGATCAGTTTTATAAAAATTACAATTATAAATCTTTTCTAAAAATTTAAAGATAAAAAAATAGTCCATAATTGTCAACAAAAAAACATTATTGCTATTATTTTATGTCTTAACTTAACAATTTTTAAAATTAATAAAAAATATTATTGTGCTTTTTAATTGTTTTTTTATTTAATAAATTACAAAAGCAAATAATTATTTCTTAAACTAATTTTAACAATATAAATTAAGAAAAAAAAATTAAGATATGTAAATACCAACAAATAATCTTTTATTTTAAAATATTCAAATACTTAAAAGTAGAAAAAAAATAAGTAATATAAGAAGAAGTAATTTATAGTAAATTTTATTTGGTTATTTTAATCATGTTTTTTTATTATTAAAAAATTTATTGTTTATATAGCTATTAAAAGTGATTAATAATTAGATTAATGACTAAGTTAACAATTAGATCAATAATCAAGTTAATAATTAAATCAATGATTAAGTTAATGATTAAGTTAATAATCAAATTATTAATTAAATCAACAATTACTTTTTAAAAATAGAATGGTGTTATGGGATGGTTTTTTTGTTATATTTAATTGCTGATATCCCACTTTAATTGCAATCAGTCTTTCGTGAGTTCCTCAATTCTATTTGTGTGATAATGTCACTATTACACTGAAGGCTTTCTTTTTACTGTTGCGATGTAAGTTATTCTTTAATTCTTGATTGTTGTGTGTGTTTATGTACTCCTTCTCAGAGGCTGAACTGAAATCTACCCACTGTTTGGGGTCTTCTCTGAGGCTATCCTTGCAATTGCCTGATGTGTTTCTCTAATCTAGAAACACAGAATGTTAATGGTCTTTAGTGCTTTTCTAATTCTCACAATAAAGCTTTTATCAATTAGTAACAACGTGAATAATCTTGATCAAGGATTATTCTTCCAAGGGATTCAGTTGATGAATGATAGTTTTATTCAATAAATAATACAAGTAAGTTTCTTAATACTTTGGGTTGTGATAGTTCCATTTTAAATATTCTTTTTCATTTCTTTTTGATTTTTAAAGGTTTCTTGGGATATTTAATTTGAAAGTATGATTTAAAGTGGAGTTTGTTGGATAAAATTGGATCTGTTGCTTGATAAGTTATGATTTTTATTACTTGATTGATTATTTCTCAATATTAAAACTACTGTATATATACATGTTTGTAGTTCTACGAGAAAATACTTTCTTTTTGATATTTCAACCTGGTGTTTGCTGCTATCACCAGTTGGTGTTGGCTGCTATTGTGAACTGGTGCTTGCCACTATCGCTGTTATGGAATGGTTTTCTTGTTATATTTAATTGCTGATATCCCGCTTTAATTGCAATCAGTCTTTTGTGAGTTTCTCAATTCTATTTGTGTGATAATGTCACTGTTACACTGAAGGCTTTCTTTTTACTGTTGTGATGTAAGTTATTCTTTAATTCTTGATTGTTGTGTGTGTTTATGTACTCCTTCTCAGAGGCTGAACTGAAATCTACCCACTGTTTGGGGTCTTCTCTGAGGCTATCCTTGCAATTGCCTGATGTGT
>JAAOMT010000675.1:212609-232414 GCA_016748015.1 Geosiphon pyriformis | reverse complement strand
ATATAATGGTTGTTTCTTGTTGTTATTGGTAAGGGTCCAACTAAATCAATTCCGATTCTGTCAAATGGCTGTCCAACTTTTATTGGTCTTAATAATTCTGTTGTTTTTGCTCCTCCTCTTCATTGGCATGGGTCACAATTTTTTATGTATTGGATTATGTCTGAACTCATTTTTGGCCAATAGTAATGGCTAGTTGCACATTGGATGGTTGCTGTTTTTCCAAAGTGGCCTGAATGAATATCTGAGTGCATGTTAAATAAGATAGTTTCTTTTTCATCCGTGGTTATAACTCTTAATGAATTATCTGGATTTTGTTGATTCCGGTAATAAAGTATGTGATTTTGGATAAAATAGTGTTTTGCTAATTTTTGGAGCTTAATTAGCTCTTTTACTGGCATTTCTTTGTCTATTTGTAGTGTTTCCAAGTATTGGCTGAGGTTTTTGTAAAGGTGGTTGTTCATTGTTGTTGTGGTGGGTGGGTTGGTGATTTTTATGTGTGTCTCATTCTTGACAAACAGTTGGCATTAGCATTTTTGGTACCTTCTTTGTATTTGATAATATAATCGTATGGTGCTAACGTTTGTGACCATCTGGCGTATTTTTCTTTTAGCGCTTTCTTGTTATTTAACCAGACCAGACCTCTATGATCTGTTGTAATCTCAAAGGGTTGGTACCGTAAATATGTGTCAAAGTGAACACAACTCCAGACTACTGCTAAGCATTCAAGTTCATGTGCTGCGTAGTTTTGTTCTGCCGTACTGAGACTTCTGCTGGCATAAGTGATTACACGTTCTCTTCCATTATCATCTTTTTGTGACAGAATGGCTCCAAGTCCAGTTCCAGAGGCATCTGTGGCCAAAATGAATTTCTTGTTGAAATTCGGATAGATTATTATTGGTGATTCAATGAGCTTTTGTCTAAGGTACTCAAAAGCTTTTTGTTGTGCTTCAGTCCATTCAAACTTCATATTTTTAGATAGTAGGTAATTAAGAGGTTTGGCGATGTTTGAAAAGTTTTCTACAAAGTGGCAGTAGTAAAATGCAAGTCCTAAAAAGCTTCTAACTTCTAAAACGTTTCGAGATACTGGAAAATTTTTCATTTTGTCTATTTTTGATGGATCTGGTTTTATTCCATCTTTTCCAACTACGTGTCCTAAAAATGCTAGCTCATTTTTCCCAAAGAAACATTTTTCTAGATTTAGTTTAAGTCCAGCGTGTTTTAATCTCTCAAAAACTTGTTGTAAATGTTGGAGATGATCCATGAATTTTGACAAGAAAACATTTGTATCATCCAAGTAGACAACAACGGATTGCCACAGGATTCCGAAGTAAATTACATCCATTAGTCTTTGGAATGTCGCGGAAGTGTTTGTTAATCCAAATGGCATTATATTGAACTCATAATTGCCATTTTGTGTTGTGAATGCTGTTTTATGCCTGTCTTTTGGGTTCATTTCCACTTGCCAGTACCCACTGGTCAAGTCCAGTGTAAAAAACCATTTTGCTCCTCCAAAAACGTCGAAAATTTCGTCAATTAACAGTATTGGGTATGAGTTTTTGGTTGTTTTGCTGTTTAGTTTGTGATAGTTGATGCAAAATCTAATTTTTCTGTTCTTTTTCCTTACTAAAACAACTGGTAAGAACCATGGGCTCATTGATGGTTGTATTATTCTTTTTTCCAACATGCTTTGGATTTCTTCTCTGATAAAATTATGCTCCATTGGTGAGACACGGTAAGTGCGTTGTTTTTCAGATCTGGCATCTCCAGTGGGGATTTGGTGTTGAACCAAGTTGGTTCTTCCAAATTCGCCATTTCTTGAAAATATATCAGAGTATTTTAAAATTAATGCTTTTAATTGTTACTGTTGGTCAGGATCCATTGTTCCAATGTTTAATTTGGCCAATTCTTCTGGCGTAAATTGATAGCATTCTACCGGTTGCCAATTTTTTGAACTGAGTTCACAGTAGAGGGCAATTTCTGGGAAATTTAGAATTTCTTGTGGTGTTGACACGTTTTCTAGCTCTGTTCTGAGGTATCCAATGATGGTATCTTCCAGAATGTAGACGGGTTCTTCTGTGGTGTTTGCAATAGGAATTTTTATTCATTGAGCTTTATTAACTGGAATAAAAAGGTTAGTAAGTCCTATGAGAAACTGTTGGCAAGTTTCTGAGTAGGGCTCAAATATTAGGTCTTTTTCTTTAATTGTCCTTTTTATTCTTATTTCTGATTTTCCATATGGTAGGAGCATGATAGACTGCTCATTTTTAATTACTTCGCTTTTTTCCTCTATTGTTTCAGCAAAATTTGCTTCAATTCCTTTTCTTGTCGATCCGAAACCAAAAGTTCCTCTCGTTATTTGTGACAATTCCTCACGATTTTCCACTGGCACGAATTTCCCAATTTTTACCAATGGTAGGAAAATTGCTTGTGCAATCTTTTCCTTAGATTCAATGGTATAAGGCTTTTCTGAATTGTTCTGTAGCAAAACCATCAAATTTCCAGTGTATTCAGAGTCAATTACTCCTCCTTGAACGCTTATTCCTTTTTTCGCGAGGCTTGATTGCAATGCCATTTGAACCATTATTCCTGGCGGAATTTCAACCGCTATTTTTAGGTTGATTTTGGTGATGCTCCTGGGTGGTAACATTGTGAATTGGTCTTCCAGATAACGTAGATCAAATCCGGCGTTGGTTGGATGGGCTCTTTCGGGTATTATTCTTAAGTGTCCATTGTCAAAGTATCGGATGTCGGTTACCTGTTCTAGGTCGGTATAGGCTACAAATTTTTCTGACTTGGGACCATTAGGTGAGTCTTGTTGATTTATTGATTGATTTTGAGACTGTTGATTCTCAATTTCCATTTTTCTTTCTAAGTCCCTTTTGTCTTGACACTCTTCACAGCACTGATTTTGGCATGGGATGAGACAGTTTTTGCAGAGGTAAGTGTTGATTTGGGCGAGGTATTGTTCTTGCTCTTGTCGAGTGGGGCATAGTTGTTGATAGTAGTCCTGGAATTCCTCCACTAGGTCGAACATGTTGTAGCTGGCGACTTTGTCGGCTACTTTGGCTGACTCTTTCCAACGTCGTATTTCTTCGGCGGTTCCTCCTCTTACTTTGGCTTGTGTGGTGTTGTACAACTCGTCCTCGTCGTGTGGGTAGTGCTGTAGTCTTTTTAATGCTCTGTTGAACGCTGCTTCGAATGGCATTCCTCTTCTTACCCAGTCACAAATGAGGATCGTGTATTGGCAAGTTGCGTCACACGTTCCTCCTCTGCCTGGTAAGTTGTTCCAGTCGCACCCTCTTGGTAACGGTTCTCCACAAGTGAGGCACAGTTCCTTGTCCCATTTTCCATGTCTTTCTGGGTAACCGTATTTTTCTTTGTTATAACGGTTACAATAGTAGTGAGTGGGGTTTCTTGGGTCTTCGTCCAGTATGCTGCACGCAGTTATAGACGAGAGTTTCTTCTTGCAAACCGAGTATTCTAGCTTTGGTCTGCGTCGCTGGTGGTTTTTTTGTGAACTTACCTGGTTCCATTCGGATCTTTCTTCGCTGGTTCACGTTGGTACAGCTGGTAGTCTTGTTCTTTGGTCATCAGCCCAAGAGAGCTGATAGGTTTCGATGGCTGGTAGTGTTGGATTTTCCTCAAATTTGAAAGTAGGTCTTTGGTTGGCGCTGGGTTTTTGGAAGTGGTCACAGGTGGCTGGAATTTTGGTCTGGTGGCCATTATAATTGATCAGAAGCTCTTGGGTGGTCCAGTCTAGGGTGGCATTGGCTTTTGTTAGCCAGTCATTCCCTACTAATGCTTGATATTGTGTAGTGTCCATTACTAATACTTTTGTAGGTATTACTATGTCATTAATTTCGAAAGGGAATGAGTCGATTTCGCCATGAGGCAGCTTTGTACTTTCATCGGCTGTTATGATTTGGGACGTCGCGGCACGATCAACTTTGAAACCCAGTTGGTTTACTAGTTAAAGCATTACGATCCTTCCAGCGGATCCACTGTCTAAGATAAGTTTGATTGGGGTATTGTTTACAGTGGCTTCCATATATATAGCAGTGATTGGGCGTTTTTCGTCCAATGCTGCTCTACTGAACATAGCCTCGTTTTCCTCTAATTTAAAAGGAAAAATAGCTGCGAGGCTGCTATCTTCGGTGGCAACTGCTGGTAGTATTGTCTGGCTCAATTTGGAGGAATTCTTGGTTCTGTTTATGTTTCTACTGTCATTGTTTCCGATGATCAGGTTTTCCAGTATATTAAGGTAAGTTTGTTAATAATTTTGGTAGTTTAGATTGGTTTGCTGATTGGTTCCAGCACGGTTTGGATTTCTCTGGACCAATGCGTTCTGGTTCCACATGGGCTGATTTCGGGCCTCGGGACGCCAATTCGGATTGGCTATCATGAGCTGTTGCTGGTAAGCTCCTTGATTTTGATACGTGATGGGATATTGGCATGGTATTGGCATGTACTGGTTTCTGGGCATTTGGGGTGGCGCGTAGTAATTATTTTCATGTGCTTCCTGCATCATTCGCGTTTGACATTGACTAATCAAATGTCCTACACGTTTGCAAAAATGACAGGCGCGTGTTTCTGTTCTGAATTCCTGGCGTGACAAGCGATTATTTTGACTGTTGCTGACTTCTTGGCTGCGTCTTTGGGGTGGTTGGTATGTATTTTTTCTCAGATCCGGGATGAGGTAACTTTCTATTTTCTTAGAGAGTTCCTCCCCTAATTGCGTTACTCTTTTCTCTAATGTTTCTGTCTTATTTTTCTCCATTACCATGTTAACCATTTGACTATGGTTAGCTTCTTTCTCAGCCAATTCAAGGGCTCTGGCAAGCATAACGGCTTCTGGTAAGGAATTAAGGTGGGCAGGGCGTACTCTTCCTAAAATGCTGCTTTTTAATCCTCTAATAAACTGATTTAAAACCTGAGGATCAGTGTAGTATCCTTGTTCAATCACTTCAATCTGACAGCGAATTCGATTGAATCAAGCAAAGTATTGGGTGACAGTTTCACTGGTATTTTGCTTGATAGTATTGAATTCATTCTGTAGTTGAATTATGGCATTTGGGTCGCTAAAATACTCCAGGAGTGCATTTTTAAATTCGGCGAAGCTCGTGGGTTTTGTTTCCAGGCTTTGATACCACAAGTCGGCTGTGCCTTTCAGGAAGAAAGATAATGTTTGAATTGCTCTTTGGTCATTCCAGTTATTTGCCTGGATGGCTTTTTGTGCTTCTCTGAGCCATGTGTGCATGTCCGTTTCTTCTTCCTCTCCTGAGAAATCTGTTAGTCTTGCAATGTATGGTGTGGTCATTTCGTTGCCGTTTTCTGCTGGTGGGTTTATTGGTCTAAGAGGAGATGGGATGATATTTCCTTGAGCGTTCCTAAAGGTGACTTCCCTTATATCCGGTTTTTTCTCTTGATCATAAGTTTCTTGGTTTCTGGACTGGCTGCTTGTTCCAGTGACTGGTCTTGTGATTGTTTTTTCGCTGGTCTCTTTTTTGGATTCCGATTCAGACTCCTCTTCACGGTTTTCAAACCCCGTTCTAAATTTTGGTTGAAAAAGAGGGTTTTGGAATAGTGATGAATATTCTCCTGTAATTGGTATGTCTCCCCAGTTACGTTGTTTAATTTTATCAATATAACTAGGAGTTCTTGGCATTTGTGGAGTTGATGTTGATGATGATGCAGCTTCTAATGGAATTTGTATCTTATTTTCTGGTGAAAAATGGTATGATTTATCTTCTGGTGAATAAATACGTTGTTTTTTTATTGATTGAGTGACAGTTTTCTTTGGCATTTGAGCTGGTGTTCCTAGTTTTTGCTGGTTACTTTCCTGATTAGTTTCTAAATTTTCTTTGGTTTTGTTGGTGCATTTTCTAGTGTTTTCTGTGGATATTGGAAAATTTTCGTTGGTGTATTGCTCAATTTCTCAATAGATTTTGACAATAGTTGCAGCTATTACTGTTACTTCTTTTGTAGTGTATTGTGATAATTCTCTATACAATTCAAGTTTTGCATTGTGTGGTTCTTCTTCCTTTCCTATATGATAATTTATTCTGGCGTTGATATAATAAGTAAGGACAGATTCTGCTGGACAACACCCTTCTGGTAATCCAAGATCACTCTGATTTTGTGTGTAAATAGCACGGCAGAATTCAAGAACAGTAAGATTAGGGGTTTTTGTCGCCACTTTTGTCTTTTCCTTTTTAGCAATGAATTATTGCTACTTATTATTTCCTTTTTGATTTTCTTTCCTCGTAGGGTTCACCAAATATTACGAGATGGTTTTCTTGTTATATTTAATTGCTGATATCCCACTTTAATTGCAATCAGTCTTTCGTGAGTTCCTTAATTCTATTTGTGTGATAATGTCACTGTTATATTGAAGGCTTTCTTTTTACTGTTGCGATGTAAGTTATTCTTTAATTCTTGATTGTTGTGTGTGTTTATGTACTCCTTCTCAGAGGCTGAACTGAAATCTACCCACTGTCTGGGGTCTTCTCTGAGACTATCCTTGCAATTGCCTGATGTGTTTTTCTAATCTAGAAACACAGAATGTTAATGGTCTTTAGCACTTTTCTAATTCTCACAATAAAGTTTTTATCAATTAGTAACAACATGAATAATCTTGATCAAGGATTATTCTTTCAAGGGTTTCAGTTGATGAATGATAGTTTCATTCAATAAATAATACAAGTAAGTTTCTTAATACTTTGGGTTGTGATAGTTCCGTTTTAAATATTCTTTTTCATTTTTTTTTGATTTTTAAAGGTTTCTTGGGATATTTAATTTGAAAGTATGATTTAAAGTGGAGTTTGTTGGATAAAATTGGATCTGTTGCTTGATAAGTTATGATTTTTATTACTTGATTGATTATTTCCTAATATTAAAACTACTGTATATATACATGTTTGTAGTTCTACGAGAAAATACTTTCTTTTTGATATTTCAACCTGGTGTTTGCTGCTATCACCAGTTGGTGTTGGCTGCTATTGTGAACTGGTGCTTGCCACTATCGCGAAATAGTGTTTGCTACTATGTTAATCATTACCTTTCTAAGATTATTACTGTGCTATATTATGATTGAATAGTTTGTATTATTTTTATGATTCTTTTTGCTAAATTCTTAAACTGTAACAATGGCTAATTATATAATATTAGTAACTAATACATATAATAACTAATAAAAATTATGAATTTTAACTATAACAATATTATTAAATTGACAACTAGTAAGTAATATTTAATATGCTTATTGATATTTTAATTTAATATTTTTTATATAAATTTAATATTAAATTTTTTATATAATAAACAAAATTTCAATAATAATAATTAACAATACTTAATATCTAATTATTTTAATATAATAATTAGTTTATTTTGGTGTTTTTTTATTTTTTTAATAAACAATTTAATAAATTAATTATGTTTATTCTTATATTTTTTATTAAATAATTTAAATAATAGTTTTATTAAAAAAATATTTATTTTAAATATTAAATTTTTAATTGTTAAAGTTATTTAGTAAAAATTAAATTAAATTTAATTGTTTTTTTCTGTTTTTAATATTATTGCTATATATACATAAATCTTTGTAATATAAGATTTCTAAAATTTTTAGTAATTTTATACTTTTTTTTAAGTTATTATTAAAATTTTTAGTATTTTTATTAATATTTTTATAGTTTTGATATTATATTTAATTATTATTTAATTTTTAGTTTATTTTATAAATAACAATATTAAAACAGATTAGTTTTTTTTAAGTTATTATTATTTTATATAAATATATTATTATATTTTATAATAAAATATTTAAATTGTTTTTGTTGATATAATTTCAATTTTTTTATATTAATTTAAAATAATTTTTTAATAATTATATGATAACTTTTAATGTTAAAGATTTTATTTTGTTTTAAAAATTAATATTATTACAAAAGTATTTTTTTAATATATTAATTATTAATACTTTTATTTTAATTAAAATTAATCTTTTGTAAGTTTTTTAATTTTATTTATGTGATAATAATGCTATAATACTAAAATTTTTTTTGTTAATATTATAATATAAATTATTTTTTAATTTTTAATTAATATATATATGTATGTGTTTTTTTTTAAAAATTAATTTGAATTTTACTTACTATTAATGATTATAATTATTTAAAGTGTTTTTTACTCTAAAAACATAAAATATTAATAGTTTTTTAGTGTTTTTTTTTAATTTTACAATAAAACTTTTTATTAATTAATAAATAATATAAATAATCTTGATTAAAAATTATTCTTTTAAAAAGTTCAATTAACAAATGATAGTTTTATTTAATTAATAATTCAAATAATGTTTTTAATACTTTTACTATTATAATTTTTTTTATATGTTTTTTATTAAAAATAAATACTAAAAAATAATTAATATAAAAGCTTAAAAATGCTTTTTCTTAATATTAAAACTATTATATATATATATATATTTATAGTTTTATAAAAAAACATATTATAATACTCTATTTTTAATATTTTAATATAATATTTACTGTTATTACAAAATAATACATTGTTAATACTATTTAATAATTATTATTATATTAATTATTATTTTTTTAAGATTATTACTATGTTATATTATAGTTGAATATTTTTATACTATTTTTATAATTTTTATTAAATCCTTGAATTATGAACTTTTTAGTCTTAAAAAACAGATTAGTAAAGAATTAGATATTTAAGTTTAAATAAATAAAGCCAAAAAAAAAATAATTAAATAGTAATTAATACTAATTTTTTTGTTTAAATATTTATAAATATTTGGTAATAAATTTTAATATATTGTAAATTATTTGATTAAATCTAAAAGTTTTTTTTGTTAGTTTTTAATTCAAGTTTTTAATTTAAATTTTAAATTAAGAAAAAATTATAAATAAACTAAGTATTTTTTTTTACAAAACTTAATAATATTATAATTAAGTTCTTAAAAATAAGTTAAATAAGTATTAGTATTAATAATTTCTGTTTTTATATTTAAATAATAAAGTAAATTTTCAAAAAAATTTTATTTGACTTTAATAATATTAATTTTCAAAAAAATTATTATTAATTTAATTTTCAATATATTAAAAAAGCATTTATTTTATAATTGTAATTTTGTTTTGGATTTTAAATCTTTATTTATAGTAAATTAATTGATAATATTTTAAAGTTTTTGTGTTAAATATAATTACTATTTTAAATAGTTTATTATTATTTTAATTTTTTAAGAAAATACCAAATATTATTAAAAATTTTAATAGTTTTCTGAAATATTGTTAATATTATTTTATTGTTAATTCTATTGTTAATAAAAGCTAATAAATTTTTAATAAGTTAAATTATTTTCAAAGTATTTTTTATATTTTAGATTATTATTATTATTAAACTTATAATAAAATAATCAATTTTATGTTAATTATTTTATGTAATTACTTTGTAATAAAAGTTAATTCTTTTACAAAAAATTTTGACTATAAGTTCTTTAATAATATGTAATTATTTTGCTATAAAATTCAAATTATTTACAAAAATCTTAACTGTAAACTATCTAATTATAAAAAATTATAAAAAAATTGTTTTTGATTTATATTTAAAATTAATAATTAATTAATTTCAAAATATTAATCAAAATTTGTGAGTTTTAAACAAAAATAAATATAAAAAAAGTTTGAATTTTAAAGTAAATTTTATTTTATTAATTTGAAATAATTAATTAATTGTTTAAAAATAAATCTAAATTAAAATATATTTTTTCAAAAAAAAACTTTTTTTATATAATTTGTTATAATATTATTTTATAATTTTGTATTTTTTTTTTATTAATATTTTAGTAAACTAAAAGTATATTTTGGCAAATTTTTTTTTTTATTAATTAATGAGTAAGATCCAAACACTACCTAATACTATACATCAAAAAAATAATCTAAACTAGGCATAAATCATGTATTTTCTACATATGACCAGCCATTTGAACTGATCAGAACAACACTACACAGCTATATGAACTAAGACTGAGTTACTTATATTTGAGAAAAACAAACAAAATTTGTGGAACCCAAAACAGATGCCAAAAGCTTTGGTAATACCAAGTAATTTGATCACACTAACAGAAAACCCCAACACCAAACCAGAAATTGATACAAGAGCCAAATTATCCAATAGTATCAATCTGGTTTTCTTTATATAAGCACAATGTTTAGTATGAACCATCCAGATATCATCCTTAAAGGTGAAACCAAAAGAGTACACAAATTTGACAACTTCTGAACTGACAATCTTGGGATCATGGAAAACAGAAATGGTCTTGTGAAACCAATCATTAAAAACAAAATCCTTATAAAGAGCCATAGATACAAAAAAATTAAAAGCACAAGATGACAACAGCTGCAGCATACTTGAAGAGAAATAAGAGAAACCAGAAAGAGCCTTCCATAAAGCCACATGGAATTCCAATATTTGATGCCTAATAGAATTGTCGACCTCACAAAAAAACACATAATCCAATACTTCAATATTACTACAATACAAACACAATACACTAAGATAATGTTTGTCATAAAAACACTTATAAATGGCAACAGGCAGTCAATAATGTAAGACCTTCATAAAATAAGTGTGTGCACTAGCTGAAGGCTTGCTGGTAAAACCAACAGCCATGTGCAAATCAGAATGTTACACCAGTGACAAGCAGAGCCAATTGACCTCAAAAAGCAAATTACCTGTCAAAAACTTAGAACCAAAACCAACTTTCCAGTGTATATGACAAACTGAACAATAAATATTATGTACAAAATGCCTAGAATTGCCAGAAACAACACTACTATCAGTTACTATAAAGCATTCATCCAAGCAAAGAGGAAGACACCAACTAGAGAAAGAGACAACATCAACAATTACATTAGCATGCTTATTCTCTGAAACACCAGAGTGACCCTTCATCTTGTGCCAACTAACTCTCAAATTCTTACTATGAATGACATTAACAATATGCTGATGTTCAACCCAACACCAATTGTGAAAGTCAGGATACACCAGACCCAATTCTGACTTACAAGTATTTAAAGCAGATTGACTATTGGAAAACAAGCAAACAGAGCTAGATAAAAGAACACACTCCAGGGCCAACACAATAGCCTATAATTCTACCATAGTTGATGACATCAAACCTGATACACCAATGCCCAAACCCAAATTAATGTCCTCAAAAAAAGCAGCAGCACCAGCTTTACAGCCAACTGTGCCCAAATCCTTTAGAGACTTATCCATATACACAGATAAACTACCAGAAACAACCTAAGAAAGACAGTTATACACAGATACATAATCACCAGAGTTAAGAATGTTTAAAGAACCAACTCTACTAGAAACTAAAAGATGAGCAGAAGAAAAAGCCATACCATCAAAAAATGTTATAGAAATCTTGAACCACTCAGAAGCAGGACCATGGAAGTCCAGTCTCTTTTAATACCTAAAAGTACACCAATCAAAGACAACACCATGATTATTATAAAGTTAATTCATAAAAGCTACACTATACCAATGGAAAGAAAGGAGAAACTTGAGAAATTTTAACTTGTTCAGAACAGCAAACATAGAAATCTCACTGCAAAACTGAAAGAAACTGGCCAAAAAGCCTTCCAAGAACAAATTGCAATCAAGAAGAATACAAATCATGCCTGCCAGAAAGTTATTAGAAGCACTGACACATATATGGACAGAAGAACTCAATAGATAAAGAGGGCACCAATACAGAACTTGTAAGTTATGGGACCTGTGAAAAAACAAGTGACTTAAGACACCACCAGAGTTCACAAAACTAACAAAGAAAGCAATCTTACTTTTAGACTGAACTTGTAAGAAAAATTTCAAACCATAAAAAGATGAATGGTGAATTGTGTCACTAGGAAAATTGAGTGGTAGACCAGATTTAAGTTTTAAGCCCTTACAAATTAGAGCATTCCACTTGTTGTATATACCAACAGGAACAAAACTGAACTGCATTTTATAGCTGACTATAGAATAGAAAACTGCTGATACCAAATACAAAAGCTGCTTATTCAAGATAGCCTTTTTCAAGACCAGATTGGTATAAAACCAAATGTCTAAATTTGTTTTAGCCAAACTAAACTTTAATAGACTTTTAGTTGACAGAAAAATATCCAAATACTAATAAGATTCACCCTTTTTGGCAATAAAGATCAGAAAGCTATTAATGGAAAGAAAAGAAGTGCTGACTCTACTATTGATGAGAATGGCCACTGTTTTGTCATTATTAATTGAAATGTTATTGATCTGAAAAAATTTACCAGCAACATTAAGGATATATTGAGTAGTACTCTAACTGCTATCAACCCAAATTGTATCATCAATGAAAGTGCCAGCAGCAAAAAAAGAAGAAAGTTCAGTCTAAGATTTAGTGCAACCACTTCTAAAAATAAAATAAAAATTCAACTTATATCCACACACATTCTCTTAACACTTGACTTTACACAATAGAGAATCATAAAATATGCATCATAAAAGAGAGGAAAACACCTCTCCTTGGTTCAGATCATTATCACACAATAACCACTCATCAAACCAAAATCTGTCATAACTCTGTTGATACAATTCCTATAAATATTACCAAAGAATCAAATAAATTTGCTGCACATTTTGATTCTGACCAAACTCTTCTTAAGATGCTCTCAGCCAACCGAATCATATGTTTTCTGCATGTCTTGCAAAATTAGTCAAAGCTCCTGGTTTTTTTCCAAAACATCTTCAATAACCAAACCAATTGCAAAAATGGGAGACTGGATTATTATATCCTTTAAAACTGAAAAATTGTCCTCACGAAGAACATTAAAAGTGCTACAAGCCAAAGAAATCCTGTCAGAAAGAATCTTGGAAAGAATTTTATGAGTCATTTTGATTAAAACAATAGGATGAGTATTTGTCAGAACACCTTTCTACTCATATGGTTTGGAAATCATCAAGATCCAAGCCTTTTTCCAAGAGCTGGGCACCAATTCATCAGACAGACAAAAATTCAAGAGCATCAAGAGCATATTCAAGACTGTCTTGTCACAATGCTTTCAAAGTTCATTCGATATACCTGAGAGACCAGTAGCTTTGTTATCAGGCAGATCAGAAACCACTTTAACCAATTCATCAAAATTAATTGAACTTATAACACCAGAAAAAGCTTCATCAAAAACATACTCCAAGAGTTGATATTAATAATGCCAGTCATTAAAGATATCATCTACCACTCTACACTTTCTAGTCCAACCATCCATGATTACATCTATCTTAGACTTAACCAAATCAGGTTCCAGAATCAGTTTATCATCAACTACCAGATGACCAAAAACCACTTTGTGAAATGAACACTCCAGCATACTCCTAATCATGTGACTCTTATTAACCTCAAAGCTTTCCATTTTCCTATTAATAACAGACCTGATATTTACTTTATTAGCCCTTAGAGATTCAGTAAGCTTAACAGTGCAATAAGACTTATAAAGAGCAAAACAAACATGATTAAAGCTTACACCAGTATTCATGAGATCCTAAATAACCAAAGATTTAGTATTGTTCAAAGAGTCCCAACATTTCATAAGAAAGACAAAATTAACAATATTCTCCTCACAAGAAGCCTTGACAATCTTTGAAACCAAAAGCTCTAGTCTATGAAACCTCGAAGAATCTTTGGTGAAGACTTCATCAAAACTCTTGAACCATTTTTTTTTAAAAATCTTACCAGCTGAAAGAGTCATTATCTTGTGGATAATATTCTATATTGTGTTTAGATCTGATAACTGCACAGCAGTAGCAAACTCAACAGAGAACATTGCAGCATTGTTTGACATGGATTTCTTAAAATTGTTACATTTATCCTTATCAGCATCTTTGAAATCAAACTTCCAACAATCTCTGTTTGCTTGTTTACAAAAAGAGTTCAATTGTGTATCCAAAAGTCCACTCAAACCCACAGACACAAAAATAGCTTGGTGATTCATGTTAAAATGCTTATTAACTTTCAAAACATTATGCTATATTAAAGCATTGACCAGATTCCAAAAAATAAACACATAATTAATTGTCTTCATAATGTCCTTTGAATTCTCCCAAGTATGCTTTTTTACAGCTAAGCAACCAACCAAAGAATTGACCAGACTCAAATTAAGACATTTCTGAAAACTTGTACTCTTATGAGAACTATTTTCATTGAAATTGCCATCAAGAACAACAAAAAAAGACTTATTGACTGCCTTTGTAATAATGGAATTAATATCACCAGTTTGAGAGAATCGAACCATGGAAGAAGCATTAGCATAGAGCCCCAAAATAGAAACAGAGAGTTTATTTTTGAAGAATAGCCTGACAGAAAGAAGCCAACCAGATATCTCGGAAATTTTACACATATAACAAGCCAGAAAAATGTTTATGATAATGGCAATACCAGAACTCAAATAACTAGAGTCTACACCAAAAGTGAAAACACAGACACCATCAAACTTGTCAGCAATCCACAGATGAATCTTGCTCTTCAACTTGGTTTCAGTAACAATTGAAATCAAATTGCCTATATTCTTATGCCAGTGAACAACATCTTTCTGCTTGGCAGAAACATTGATACCCTGAACATTACACATAGTTATCTTTCAGATCAAATTACTCATTGAGATAAAGAGGATAACAAAGGACCCAAACCAGTACACAAATGATCTAACTTTGCCAAAACTGAATCAACAAAAGCCTTGAGAGCCACCAACTTAGATTCCAAACTGCCAACTTTGGTCATCAAGACTTTTAAACTACTCAGACCTAAAGCTGAAATGTTGGGGGAAGCAGAAAAGGAGAGTAAAAGTACCAACTCAGAATTGTCCATTGTTACCAGAGGTTTTTGGTCTCTTTTCTTAAATGTTGTCAATGCTTGTTTGCTGTGAATTCCCATTTTCTGGATGTGGTTGAACCTCCAATTACTAAATTTATCTTCAAATTATCTCTTATAATTTGAACTGCTGGACTTATAAGTGGAATGGCCAATTCCATACCAGTTACTTTATATAGTTACGTTGTAGTAAACGTCAACTCTTTTCCAGGAATTGCTCATTTGGAAGCTCACTAAAATGTATAGCTACTTTGCTGTGAAAGTCAACTCTTCTACAGAAATCTTGTCTGTAGGCTACCCTAATGATTATAAAAATAAAAGAAAAGAAAAATAAAAGAAATGTAAAAGAAATAGAATTCTGTTAAGGAAAACGTTTTTTATCCAGGCCTGGAGTCACTAACAGTTTACTGAAATTGGTAGCTAATCAATTTCAAACTGTTTCATAGGAATTAGTTAATTTCAAAAGTGAAATAATTCAGGATTTGATTTTTCAAATTATTTGATATTTATTTCATTTTGTGTATAAAGGATGATTCTAATTGTTAAATCTAAAATAAGATACATTTTCTCGAAGAGAGAAGCTCTTCTTTTATACAACTTGTCGTAACACTATTCTATGAACTTGAACTTTGTTATTTTTTACAATTTTGCTGAACTAAAGATAAATTTTGGTGAACTACAAGTTATTTCTGTGAACTATTAGATATTTTGGTGAACTATCAATTATTTCAGCGAATTTCTATAAATTTCAGCAAACTTTTGAATGTTACATAGTTCAGAGTATTGCATGATTGATCATCGCAATTAGGTTACATTTGTGTTGTATACAATTTGGGTTATTAATTAAATGATAATTTCGGACATTTTTGCTAATGTAATAAGTAATAATTTGAAACAATAATATATGCTAATTAATGATAGAAATTATAAGATAATTTTATGCTAAATAATATCTCTAATTTTGTCTGGTAACATAACTTCCTCCTTAAGACTGAGCTCCATCAAAATCCAAGTACTGTTTGTCATTTCCAGATAATAATCCAAAATTATTGAAAAAATTTGGTCTGAAAATTGTTGAAATTTCAGTTCTGTGAGCTTTCCAATGTATTGAATCTTCAAAAGTTGAAAAATTGGGTTTTGTAGTACGTTTTCACAGGTGTGGAATAGGTCATAAAGTCTAAGAGCAGCTCTGAGCCTGTAGCGACTGTTTGTTGATCCAGCTGTTGTCTTGAATTCATTGTGGAGTTGTTTTTGAATAGCTTCTTTTGCGAGGTTTGCTGTTGTAAGTTCCAGTTTCCATTTGTAGAGTGTTTTTCCAATGTAAAAATATCTATAGATTGGAGGATATTCAGTGTTTTCTTCATTGAAACACAGTTGAAGTCTTTGTTAAATTGTAGTATTTGGTGGAATACTAATTGGAGTGAGCATTAGATTTTCTCTTAAAGCAAGTTTTAAAAGTTCTGGCAGGTGAATTCCAGTATAACTTCTTGTGTTCTTCTTATACAGGTGATATTTTCATGAATTTGGGGCTAAATTTGTAACTACTTCTGTTTGGGTATAATTAATGTGGTTTCTAGTAACAGTAATAGATAATTCGGGTATTGTTTTTAAAGTTAACATTAGTTTTTGGGATAATTGTTGAATGTTTTAAGGAATAGTCATTATAAGCAATTTGAAATAAAAGAAAATTATTTTTGGTGCATGGGTTTTTATGTTATTTTTGTTTTGTTTTTGTGAGATTGTTTCTAAATTATAAGAAGATAACTATAATAATAAATTTAAATTAAGTGTTCAAGTTGTGAGGCTGTTCAATGACAACTATTGGTTCTAAATTTTGGAGAATGTCTTTGGGATTGATTAAAGGGAAATGTATACCAATTTGTGGAATTAATGGTTCAGGATTGTTTCTGGAATTATAGTATTTTAAACGATCTCCATGTGCAATTTTTGCTAGAATTTTGTCATCAAGTCTTAGCTTGTATGATCCGTTGCCTAAAACTTCATGGATAAAAAATGGTCCATCCTATTTATTTTCAAATTTTCCACTCCATTGTTTTTTGGCTTTAGTTCTGTGTAAAAGAACTTTGTTTCCAATTTTAAATTCATTGGTGACTGGAGGCAATTTGTCATCATGCCATTCTTTTTGTTGAGCTTGGGAGTGTTCAATATGGGTGGCTGCTATTCATCATTTTCCTTCCAATGTGCTAAGCAGAGTGTAGACTCTTTGTTGAAGCATTTCTTGGAAATTGTTTTCATCAATTGGTTGTACTAGGTATGTTTCCACTGTGAAACTAATTGGTAATGTTGCCATCCTTCCGTAAGTTAAATCAAATAGTGTGTGTTTTGTGGTATCTTGTTTTAGTGTCTTATATGCTAGTAACACTGATGGAATAAAGAGATTTCATTCTTGCTCAAAATCAGTTTAAACTTTGGCTAATGATTCACACAATGTTCTGTTGAACTGTTCTATCAGTCCATTTATTTGTGGATGGTAGGGTGAAGATAATGGTCTCTTAACATTAAATCGTCCACAAATTTCCTGGATTAAATTGTTCACAAAATGTGTTCCTTGATCAGATAAAAGTTCTATTGGGCATCCATGTCTACAAATAATGTTTTCGTAGATGAAGTTTGCTACTGATTTTGCATCTGCTTGTTGAATGGCTCTGGCTTCAGGCCATTTGGTAAGATAGTCTATGGCTACTGCAATGTAGCGGTTTCCTTGGTTTGTGATAGGTAGTGGTCTGACTAAATCGATACCAACTCTGTCAAAAGGCTGTTCAACTTTGATTGGGTTTAAAGGTTCTGTAGGGCAAGTTTCTCCTCTTTTTTGACAACTATCACAAGATTCGACATATTCGTGAATGTCTTTTCTCATTCAAGGCCAAAAGTAGTATTCTAGTGTTCTTTGGGTGGTGCTGTCTTTTCTGAAGTGGGCTGATAAAGGATCTGAGTGCATGTTGTATAATATAGTCTCTTTTTCTTGTTCTTGTATTAATCTGAGTGGTTTGTCTGGGTTTTTGAAATTTCAGTAATAAATAATGTTGTTGTGTAGAAAATATTGTTTGGCTTGTTGTTGTAGTCGATGTTTTTCCTCTGGAGACCAATCTGTTGGGATTGTTAATGTTTCCAAATATTGTTTGAGATCATTGTAGTTTTCCGAATTCATTGTTTGTTGGCTCTTTTGGTTGGTTAAGTTGAGTGTTGGTTTTTGTGTTTTTCTAATCTTGTTTCATTATGGAGAGACAGTTAACATTGGTGTAGAGTTTTCCTGGTTTGTGATGTACTATGTATCAATAGTTTGCTAGAAATCCTGTCCATTGGGTTTGTTTTGCATTCAGCTGAGTATTTTTGTTCTGAAGCTATTTGAGTCCAATATTATCAGTGATAATATCGAATTTTTTAGGCCTGAGATAAAAGTTGAAATAGTGTAGGGCCCAAATTATGGCTGCTGTTTCTAGTTCTGTGGCAGAGTAGTTTTTCTCAGCTGGTTTTAATGTTCTGCTAGCATAGACAATTACTCGCTCATTTTCATTGTTATCTAGTTGTGATAAGATGGCACCAAAGGCAGTATATGAAGCATCTGTAGCTAGTCGAAATCAGTTGCTGAAATCTGGATAGGCGAAGATTGGAGCTGTTGTCAGTTTTTCCTTGAGGATTTCAAAAGCTTTTTGGTGTTCGGTAATCCATTTGTATTCAACGTTTTTGGTGGTGAGCTGGTTGAGGAGTTTTGCAATTTCCGAGAATCCTTTGATAAACTTCTGATAGTAGGATGCTAATCTTATGAATCTTCTTAGTTCTGTAGTATTTTGTAAAACTTTGAAGTTTTTAACAGCACTGATTTTTCCTGGATCTGGTTTAACTCCTTCTTCACTAACTATGTGACCAAGAAAGGCCAAACTTGTTTTTCTAAAATGGCATTTTTCAATGTTTAGTTTTAATCCTGTTCTATGTAATCATTGAAAAACTTCTCACAAGTGAATTAAATGAAGTTCGAAAGATGGGGAATAAACATCAGTGTCATTAAGATAGACAACTACTGATTTCCAAAGGAGTTCAGCATATACAACATCCATAAGTCTTTGGAATGTTGCTGGCATATTGCATAATCCAAAGGACATTACATTGAATTTGTAGTTTCCTCCTTGTGTTGTGAATGCTGTTTTGGGGTGGTCTTTGGAATCCATGGCAACTTGCCAGTATCCGCTTTCTAGGTCTAATGTTGAAAAGTATTTAGATTTTCCAAGGGCATCTAACATGTCATTGATTCGCGGAAGAGGGTAAGCATCTCCAATGGTGACACTGTTGAGTTGTCGATAATCAACACAAAATCGTATCTTTCCATTCTTCTTTTTAACCAGGACCACCGGTGAGGCCCATAGACTCATTGATAGTTGGATAAGCTCATTGTTAAGCATCCGTTGTTACCAGTAGAATTTTAGCTATTAATTAGCATGAAATTATCCTTATAATTCCTATAATTCATTAGTATATTAATATCATTTCAAATTATCATTTATTATTTAATCAATTATCACATATCACGATTTAATTAAAATAATCTAATTAGTATAACAGAAAATAAGATGATCAAATTACACAATACCCTAAACTTTGTAACATTCAAAAATTCGCCGAAATTTACAGAAATTCGCCAAAATTTATAAGAAATTCGCTGAAATTATGAATAGTTCACCCAAATTAATCAATAGTTCAGTAAAATAACTTGTAGTTCATCAAAATGTATCTTTAGTTTGCAACTACAACATTTCAGAAGTTAGAAGCAACCTCTACAATAATTTAGTGCATTATTCACATTTGGGAACAGAAGACCTGAACAGTGAAACACTTGCTACCTACTTCCAAGAACTTAATTTTAATATTA
>JAAOMT010000675.1:69261-205937 GCA_016748015.1 Geosiphon pyriformis | reverse complement strand
TCTTTATTCTCTCTTTTCATAATTAGTCAATTTTATCATGATTATTCTCCGAAATATTCAACAAATATCCCAAAAATTAATGTTAGTTTTGAAAACACTCCTTGACTTATCTATAACAATTAATGGAAGTCAAATTAAATACATTCAGAAAGAAACCACAGCCCCAGTAGCAAATCATTTACAGAACTATCACCCTTATAGAAGAGAAACAAGAAGTCACTCTGAGAATAGATTACCAAGACTTTTGAAACAGGCACTAGAAGAAAATCTGCTAATTGCCCCTATTGACATTCCACCAAATGCTACAATGCAACAAAAACTACTACTACTTCTTAATAAACAGAACAATGAACACACCCCTATCTATAAATACTTTCAAATTGAAAAAACATTTTATGAACGAAAACTGGAACTTGAAGCAACAAATCTCACTCCTGAAGTTATACAAAAACAAATCTACAATGAATTCAAAACAGCAGCTGAACCAACAAACACTCACTACAAACTTAGAGCAGCTTTTAGACTCTATGATTTGTTTAATACTTGTGAAAATGTTCTACAAAATCCAATACTGCAATTAATGAAAGTCCAATACATTGGCAAACTCACAGAACTAAAATTTCAACAATTTTCAGACCAGATTACTTCAATTATTTTAGATTACTATCTCAATATTACAGATAGTGCTTGGACTTCGACAGAGCTCAGTCTTGAGGAGGAGATTATGTTACCAGTAGAATTTTAGCTATTAATTAGCATGAAATTATCCTTATAATTCCTATAATTCATTAGTATATTAATATCATTTCAAATTATCATTTATTATTTAATCAATTATCACATATCACGATTCAATTAAAATAATCTAATTAGTATAACAGAAAATAAGATGATCAAATTACACAATACCCTAAACTTTGTAACATTCAAAAATTTGCCGAAATTTACAGAAATTTGCCAAAATTTATAAGAAATTCGCTGAAATTATGAATAGTTCACCCAAATTAATCAATAGTTCAGTAAAATAACTTGTAGTTCATCAAAATGTATCTTTAGTTTGCCGGAATTTGGGCAAAGAAAAAAAGTGCAAGTTCATAAATTAGTACTACAACAAGTTGTATAAAAGAAGAGCTTTTATCTTCTGGAAAATGTATCTTACTTTAAATTTATCTCTTAAAACCGTTTCTATACACACAAAAAGAAATAAATATTAAATAATTCAAAAAAACCAAATGTTTTAAACTATTGCACTTGAAAAATCCTCAAAACCCAACTAACGTTTTGAAATTGATTAGCTACCAATTTCAGTAAACTGTTAGTAACTCTAGGCCTGGATAGAAAACATTTCTCTTGACAAAATTCTGTTTCTTTTACATTTCTTTTATTTTTCTTTTATTTTCTTATTACAATTATTAGAGTAGCCTACAGATGAAATTTCTGTAGAAGAGTTGACTTTCACAGCAAAGTAGCTATACATTTTAGTGAGCTTCCAGACAAGCAATTCTTGGGAAAGAGTTAACATTTACTACAACATAACTACATAAAGTAACTGGCAAGGAATTGGCCATTCCACTTATAAGCCCAGCAGTTCAAATTATAGAAGATAATTTGAAGATAAATTCAGTTATTGGAGGTTCAACTACTTTCTGAAAACATGAATTCACAGCAAATCAATATTACCAACATTTAAGAAAAGAGACCAAAAACCTCCAGTAATACCATTGTATTTCTTCTCAAATAAATTGGTGGCTTTCTGGAGCAACTTGATAGGCTTGTTGTCATCTTGGTTTGGCATCTCCTATATAGATTTGGTGTTGCACCAAATCGGTTCTTCCTAAGTCATTGTTGTTTTTGGCAAAAATATCGGCAAAATCTGCAATTAGTTTCTTGAACTGATTTTGTTGTTGTGGTTCAAGTTGTCCCATGTTGATTCGAGATAGTTTTTCCATAACAATATGGTAGTTTTCGGAGCTGGGGTTTGGGTTGATTTTTGGTAGTGAATGTCCAATAATTTCAGAAAAATTGGGGACTGTTTGGGGTAATTCTTGTTGAAAGATGTTACTGTAAATAATTCCAATTTCTAAGTTATTTAATAAAACTATGGGATAATTGTTGGGATTGTAAAAAATAACTCATACTTTTTTTGTTTCTTCTGGAATATAAATGTTTGGGATCAAGATTTTATGTTTCAAGCAGATTTGTTTGTTTAATTCAAAAATTTGTTGTGTGGTTGTTGGCTTTTTACAAATGTAAATTTCAGGGTGTTCTCCAAAGGGTGAAATGGTAATTGGTTGTGGAAGTTGTAAAATCTGGTGAGATTCTTTCTGTTCATTGAGAGCTATGTTTACTGAAACTGTGAAACATCCAGTTGAACCAAAACCTTGTATTCCTCTTTCGCTTTTTCCCAACTGTTCTCTTTGATTAACTAATTGTAAACCCGAAATGTTGATTAAGGGTAAATAGATAGCTTGAGCAATTTTTTCAGCATATCCAATTTTGAAAGGTTTATCAGTTTCATTTTGTAACATGACTGTGATGTCTTCTGTGTATCCAGCATCGATGATTCCTTCTCTAACATTGATTTTTTTGCTTGCCAAGAATGATTGAGAAGCAATTTGAACCATTGCTCCTGGTGGAATTTTGAGAGCAATTTGAGGTTGATTTTTGTGAGAAATTTGGGTTTGAGAGTAAGAGTATCTTTTCCTGAATATCTTAGATCATATTCAGCATTGATCTCGTGGGCTTTTTTTGGTTTTATTCCTTGTCCATTGTTGTTAAAATATTTGAGTTGTAAAGCAGACTGATTTTTAATGAGATAGATGGGTGTTGTCTCAATTTCTTTTGTCACTTCAAGTTCTCCGAATTCAATTTTGTATTCATCATTTTTGCTGGGCAAGAAAATGCTAAGAGTGTAGCATTTAGGACACCACTGTTTATCACAAGGCATAATATATTCTTCACATAGCCTAATGTTCATTTGCTCTAATTGTTGAATTTGAGCTTCTTGGATTGGGTAGGTGTGACTTGTGATTTGGTAGTAGACTTCTACTTTGTCTTCATAATCAAATCTAGCTAATTCCATGGTGTATTTAATGTATTCTGCTTCCTTCATTTGGCAAACATCTTTTTTGGTAGCTCTATTAATTAATACCATTGCTAGGTTAAAAATCATTTCGGCATCATGGGGGTAGTGATAAAGTTTGTTGAGAGCACTGTTGTATGCTGCATTAAAGGGTGTTCCTCTTTTTACTTTTTCTGAAATTGATAAAGCATATTGGCAGGTCTGATTACAGACTCCTCTTCTCATGGCTACATCAATCCAATTGCATTCTTCTGGTAGCATATCTTCACAAGTCAAACAAGAGGTGTTGTCTCATTTTCCGCTTTTTTTTATTAGATGGCCCCATTATTCTCTGTGGCAAGCCTTGCAGTAATAACAAGTATAATTCTCATATTCTTTTTTAGGTGAAATGCAGGCTCCCATTGATGATAGTTTCTTGTGGCAGTTCTTATATTTAAAGAGAATATAGGGGTGTTGTTTCCTTGGTTCAGGTTTTGAGTAAGGTATATTCCATCCAGAGGTTTTGGGTTTAATGTGTGAAGTAAAATGTTCTTGTTCTGTTTCATTGGCCCAATTGGACGTTGATTTCAGAGCCATGAATGTTTCAATGAGGGGTTTTTCCTCTTCCAGTTCGAATTCAAAAGCCGGGGCTTTTTCAGAATGTTTATTGAATGTATTACAAATGGCAGGTACCTGGGCATGTTGTCCTTGGTAGGAGATTGTTAACTCTTGTGTTTCCCAATTCAGATTAGCATTGGCTTTTTAAAGCCAATCATTTCTGACGAGAGCTTGGTACTGGGGTGCGTCTATTACAAGAACTTTGATTGGAATAGTGATTCCATTAAGAGTGAACGGAAAATTGTCAATTTCTCCTACTGGGGTCTTTTTCATGTCATTGGCAGTAATGATTACTGTTTGAGCTGGTCGGTCGACATTTCTTTTTAACTGTTGCATTAACTGGTAGGTGATAATGCTTCCGGCAGATCCACTGTCTAGGATCAAGCGAATTGTCTTTCCTTTGACTTCGGCTTCAGTGTACATGGCCATAATTGCTTTTTGTTCATTGGCAGCTGCATTGCTAAGCAGAAATAGTGACTTATTTGCTTCAAACTCAAAAGAGAATATATCTGAAAGGTTAGCGTTTTCAGCGATTCTGGCTGGTGGAATTGTGGTGGAAGTATAGGAAGAATTTTGTTGTTGTTGTGCTGCAGCTCTATCTTCCGAGAGTGCAGTATGGTGAAAATCCTGTTCTTCTGGCATTGTTAAATAACTGGGTTGAGTGTGGTAATGGTTGGATCTTGGTTGAGTAGTATTTCAAGGAACCAATTGGTTATTCAAATTGATTCTATTGTTGTTTACTTGGTATCGGTTCTGTGGTGTGAATTGATTTTATGTAAGCAGTCTTCGAGCAGGTATTTGATAATGTTAGGTGAGCAGTTGTTGGTATTGCTGTTGGATTGGCTGTGGGGTGGGCTAATAATAGTTATTTTGGTATTGGAGTCTTGGTAGATAGTAAGCTGGTGGTGGTGGTTAATAATAAGATTGTTGTGGTGGAGGGTAATGTTGATTACTTCTATTTTGTTGGTCTCATTATAGCTTTCTGCAATCTCTTTTCTAGTGGCCAGAGATTCCACAGTAATAGCAATTTTGAGGCTGGTTATTGGAAAGTGATGCAAAGTTATTTTGATTTCGTCTTTGGGGTGGTTGATATCTTTGGGGTTGCTGTTGTTGATTGGTGAAATAGTTTTCAACCTTTTTTGTGAGTTGGTCAATTTTTTCCTCAGCTGCTGAGCTGGTTTTTCTAATTGCCAAATTTACAAGTTTTGTGCAGTTGGCCTCTTCCATGGCCATTTCATATCTTTTCGCATGCTGTATGGCAGAGTTTAAATCTTCTGGCACATGTGGGTGAACTTTTTTAATTAGTTTATCTTTTAGACCAGCAATAAATTGATTCAAGATTTGAGCATCGGAATAATAATCGTTTGTTTTGAGTTGGCGAATTTGTTTGAAAAGTTTGTTGAATTTCCCAATATAAGTCATAACAGATTCGGAGGGTTCTTGTTTGATATTTCAAAAACAATAACAAAGGGTGATAGAGGTATTATTGTCAGTAAACTGTTCAAGAAAGGCTGCTTTGAAAGCGTTTTAATCATTGAATGGGGCAGCCAAGTTTTCAAACCATTCTCCTGCTGTTCCTTTAAGAAAGTAGGGAATTGTTCTTAACATTCTGGCAGCATTCCATCCATTTGCATCTCCAGCTTTAGTAACTTGGTTGAGCCATTCTTGGGGACTGGTCTCAATATCTTTTCCATTGAATTCAGGGATTTTTGTGATGTATGTTGTCATTTCGTCTTCTTCGTTTTTACTGTCTATTAATTCTTCTTCAGTTATTTCAGAGTTGTTTTCTTCGTTTGCTGCTGTCTCAGAGTGTTCACTTTGATTTTCAGCTAGAAAATCAAGGAGATTGGAACTAGTTTGAAGGGGTTCTTGTTGTCTGGTGGGACTTCTAAGTGATGTAAAGTCTTCTGGTCTTGCAAATTGATTCAAGGGTGAATTAGGTGTTTGTGCTTGTGCAAATAAAGCTGGAAAAGATGTGATAGTAAGTAGAAGTTTTGAACTGGTTCCTTGTTCAGGTGTTTATAAATGTTTGGCAATTGTTTTCGGTAATGTTGGAGTATTTGGGGTGGTTCTTGAATATTGCTTTAATTTGTTTTTGCCTTTGTTGTTTGTTTCTGTTTCCAATTCAAAATCAATAGTGTATTGAGACTGCACTGGATATATTTCTTCACAGTATTTGATAATGTTAAAATTAAGTTCGTAAAAGTAAATGGCAAGTGTTTTACTATTAAGATTTTCAGTTCTCAACTGTGAATAGTGTGCTAAATTATTGTAAAGATTGCTTCTAACTTCTGAGATATTGTAATTTCCAAAAAGATAATTGTTGATGCGGTTTTCAATATATTGGTATACTGATTTCTTTACAACTTCAATTCCATCTGGAATGTTGAATCTTTGCTTGCAGTGGGTGTAAATTGATTAGTAATACTCTAGAGTTGTTGTGTCTGGTGTGGTTGCCACTTTGAAGTTGTTTTTGCTGTGTTGTTTCTGTGGGAGAGCACCAAATGTTACTGGAGGTTTTTGGTCTCTTTTCTTAAATGTTGTCAATGTTTGTTTGCTGTGAATTCCCGTTTTCTGGATGTGGTTGAACCTCCAATTACTAAATTTATCTTCAAATTATCTCCTATAATTTGAACTGCTGGGCTTATAAGTGGAATGGCCAATTTTGTACCAGTTACTTTATATAGTTACGTTGTAGTAAACGTCAACTCTTTCTCAGAAATTGCTCATCTGGAAGCTCACTAAAATGTATAGCTACTTTGCTGTGAAAATCAACTCTTCTACAGAAATCTTGTCTGTAGGCTACCCTAATGATTATAAAAAAAAAATAAAAAAAAAATAAAAAAAATGTAAAAGAAATAGAATTCTGTTAAGGGAAACATTTTCTATCCAGGCCTGAAGTCACTAACAGTTTACTGAAATTGGTAGCTAATCAATTTCAAACTGTTTTGTAGGAATTAGTTAATTTCAAAAGTGAAATAATTCAGGATTTGATTTTTCGAATTATTTGATATTTATTTCGTTTTGTGTGTAAAGAATGATTCTAATTGTTAAATCTAAAGTAAGATACATTTTCTCGAAGAGAGAAGCTCTTCTTTTATACAACTTGTCATAACACTATTCTATGAACTTGAACTTTGTTATTTTTTACAATTAGGTTACATTTGTGTTGTGTACAATTTGGGTTATTAATTAAATGATAATTTCGGACATTTTTGCTAATGTAATAAATGATAATTTGAAACAATAATATATGCTAATTAATGATAGGAATTATAAGATAATTTTATGCTAAATAATATCTCTAATTTCGTCTGGTAACACCATATTCATATCTAAAGCCAAATCTTCTTTGGCAGCAATCAGAGTATTCGAGACTTTAGAGAAAAAAGATAGAGCCTGTGGCACCAGTTCTATGTTGCTGAGCTTGCACATAATGTCAGAAACTTGGTCAGTTAATAGCTCTAAGGATCATTCCAAAGAGGCCAAATGTGCATCCAAAAATGAGTTGTTAGCTGAAACAAAAGAGAGACCACTATTCAAACCTGAGACACCAAAAAAAGGAAAACCAGAACCAGAAGCAAAGCAAAGACTATCAGAAAAACCAGCAAGTAAGACCACCTGGACCTAAGATTTGTCACCAAAAGCAGCAGGGCGAGATATTAGAATACTTTTTTTTTTATACAACTTTGTCAACTGAAGATAACATTTATTAGATGCAACCCTTTTAAATGTTTTTAAAGACATAGAGATAGATGCAAAAAGTGCATCACATTCCAAAGCAGAATGACCAAACTTTTTGTATTTTTTATACTAAACCAAATCCATCCTTGTCCAAGAAAGTTTAACACTACCAAAAATCAGCTCCATACAAAAGACAAATTTCAGATTATTATTAGAATCAAAACCAACTACAGCACAGTGAATCTTATTACCAGTTTTTACAGATTTGTTTATAATACAAGTCTTCCCACCAGCCCTTTCTAAAAGAGTCCCAAGATTATGTGTTATTGTTCTTATTGGCAAAGTAAACAAAAGCACTCTAAACCAATCTCTAGATGCCCAAATTTCATGATCTCCTACTGCTTTGGCTACACACACAGAATCTTTACCAATTAGGAATGACCACTTAGAGACCAAAAAATTAGCTTGGTCTAATTCAGCAAATTTCACTAGTCTTTTGCTACATTCCAATTAATTAAATTTTGATCAACTTAATTTCCCCAAATTCAGATATTACAGCAATGATCATATTCTTAGATGTATCCATGGGAATTTTCTTGATTACTACAGCCTGATCTGACCTTATCCCTTGTCTCTTAAGATTGTTGTTTATGTTGATCCCTTTTTCTCTGGCCAATAATGTGACTATTTCCATGCTTTTCTCTAAAGTGAAAGTAGATTTGATGATTATCTCAAATTTTGAGGAGGTAGTGGCCCCCCCAAAACCATTAACTAATGAAAAAATTTTCCTGATCAACTGAGTTTTTGTTGTTGTTGATTTTTTTTCTATAGCTGAGAAATTAATATCCAAAGCAAATGATTTCTTAACTGACACTTCCATAGAAGTTTTGATGATTTTTGGGTCAATCCACTTTTTGTTGAGAGGGATAAACAAGCGAGAAAAGAAAACAACTTCATTATCATCCATATGAAAATTGGGAGAACTAAGTAGAGAACCAAAAACAGCACCAGTATTGACTCACTTTGTCTTGAAAGTAATAGCAGCTAAGCCCAAAAGAGATCCACCATTTACACCAGACATGCTAACATCCTCATTATCACCAGATAGACTTTTTATATCAGAATATATATTATTACCAGGCCCAGATTTACTCAAGGATATATATTTTTTATCACCAGAATGTTTGACATTATCAAAAACAACTTTTTTCTTCTGAGAAAAGGAACCACCAGCAGGACCATGAAAAGCACCCTTAAGTGCCTTTTTCTTAAACATGATGCTACTTACAGTAGCCTCTATATCCACGAAAAACAGATTATTATTAAGTAAAAAAATATTAATATAAACTAAAAAACAAAAAAACTTCTTTTTACAGAAAATATGCTTTTTGAGAATTATTGGAGGTAAGAGAGAAAGAAGTTTTTTTTGGCAAATTATAAGTTATTTTTATAAATTATTAAATATTTAAATATTTTGATAAATTTTTAAATATTATATAGTTTATAATATTATATAATCTAATTATTATATTTAATTATATTTGTATTTTATACAAATTAAATTATTAATTAGATAATATTTGATAAAATATTTATTTATAATCAATGCAAAAACTTCTTTCTCTTCTATGTCCCAAATTCCTGAAATAGCACATTTTTTTTGAAAGAAGTTTTTTATTTTTTATATCTGTTCTTATTTTTTATTTTTGCTCGGTTTCCACAATTTCTCAACTTATTAATCCTTTTGTTGTTCTTTTGGTGTTTGATGCTGTCAATGCTATGTTTATAAAGAAATCAGCCAGAGGTATCACTACAAGCTCTGTAAGTAGAAGTCTGAGACAAAAATCAAAGGTTTTGCTTGGCAAAGTTAAACATTCAGGTGATGAAGCTGATTTGTCTTTCAAGTTACCTTCAAGTGATTCTGATCAGTACGAGAATATGGATATCTCTTCCAATGAAAAGTTGGGGTATAAGATGAGCAAGAACTTGGGCTATGGTGCTGGCAGTGAAAGTGATGAGCTGTTAGACTCTTGTACCAACACTCCAAAGGCAAAACACTTCAACTCTAGTATAGTAAAGGTTCTATCTCTGGGTTTCTGTGATTTTGGCTCTGTCATTGACAACGTCAACATGGGCTTACCTCTCCTTGTTTCTTTGGAATCCCCTTTTTGTCTGGTTGCTTCTATCAAAAAGAAACTCTGTTTTGAACTGACTAAATCTTTTGCACTCAACATTGGTCTGTTGGCTATTCCTAGAAGTACTCTACATGACAAACTCAAAGATGTTAGAAAGCTGTTCTACAAAATTGATGGTTTTGGGGGTGTATCAACTTTATCAAAATTTCTGGGCATTGTTAAAGTGTCTTTCATATCTGATTCCAGTCTCATTTTGGCTAAACAATTGGTTATGTTTGAAAATCTTGTTGTCAATACTAATCTAAAGAAGATTGGTATATGATCAGATTGGAAAATCATTATCAAAGAAATTTTGGTCAATCTGCCCAAATTGGCAATTGAGTTAGCTTTGGTCAAGTATGGGAAAATTTTTTCAATCAAAATGCAGTTGATTGGTCTCTGGCAGAAAGCACTGATGGAGTTTAAGAGTTCTCAAATCGCTGACTTGGTTGTGTCCAAATGGTCAATCTTGCTGGGTAAGAACTTGATACATGTTGCCAAAGCTAATGCCAACAAACAAATATGGGATTTAAGGGACAGCTATTACACTTTTTTATATATTCTGCTAATAGGCACAACTGCTTATGATCTCTTGGATTTGGTTTAGTCATATAGTGGGAAGACTTGCTATATTTTTAGAAACTCACTGTCTTATATACAAGCCTGCTGTACTATCATATGTTTTGATTCTAATGATACCAGAGAAACTACCATTTGCTCTATGCTGGTCTTTAAGGGTGTTAATCTTATCTGGGCTGGTTTGTCTTCTCCTAAATATGCTGCATATGATAATTTTAGTCATATTTTTTCTGAATACAACAGTGGTGAGAAAAACATTAGACAGAATTCTAAAAAGAGATTTTTTTGTTCTGATTCAGATAAGAGGCACCTTGTGCTCATCTATGCCAAAAAGCAAGCACCCATGTTTCATCTAGTCTCCTTTGGTAGTGTGACTTGGGCTTTTGTGATAAGCAGCTCTCCTAAGAGTTTGTTTTCTACACCATTTGTTGAAACCAATTTGGGCATAAGATTGGTCAATGGTTCGATGCCTATGATTACAATTTTGGCTTTGTGTGTTAATATCCTTGAGCATTCACTTAAGAATGTGTTTGACCAGATGGCCAATATTTTACATAAGCTGAACAAGTTGCTGGCTGTTTTATCAGCAAGTTTTATTGTTTCACCCATTTCTGAACATAACTCAGTGCTGGACATGATTGTTGACACTCCATTACTCATTTCTCTTGTGTCTTGTGTGGTTGTTGTTGACTTTCAAAACATTTTTACAAGTGGCTCCTGAGTTTTAACTGTAAAAGTAGGTGGTCTGGAGGCTAATTTGGTGGTTCTGAAGAATTTGGTTAAAACAATATTGAATAAGTTGGACTTTTTTGGTTCTGGCAGTGGTGTGGTAACCTCTTCCTTTCCCCAATAAGTAATTTAGCCTGGAAAATTGCTACTTGTAATGTTAGAAGTATGAATGTTTTTGCTAAGCAGAATAACATTATTAGATGGCATATGGTTTTGAATAATAACATTTCAATAGTTACTGAGACTAAGCTTTACTCCAGTGTCAAGTCTTGGATTGGGAATAAGTTTTTTGATGTGAGGGTGTTCACTTCAGGTCTGAATACTGGGTTTTTAAGTGTGGGCGTCACTTTGATCATGAATGAAAATTTAGCCAAACATGTTTCTAAAATCTCTGAGATTCCAGATAGATTTTTGATGATCCATTTGCTATTTAAAAACAAACAATCTGTTTTTGTGTTGGGATTATATGTGGAGGCTTCTTTGGATAGGCATATAATTTTGACTAGTTTTGTTAATTCTTTTATAGTCAGAGTCTGTAATAAAAGTACTTTTGTTATATTAAGTGGTGATTTCAATGAAGATGAGAACAAACATAGCTCTAGCTTTAGTAAGTGTGTGGATCTAGATTTGGTTAATACATTAATTAATAGTTCTTACATTAAGGCTTCTACTTGGAAAAACTTCAGGGATGTTGAGAAGACCATTAACTACATTTTTGCTTTATAGAGTTTGAGTAATGCTTTGGTAAATGGGCAAGTTGTGTATGTAAATGAGTTTTTTAGTACTGATTATAGTTCTGTCCAAATTATAATTGGTCTTGGTGGAATTTTAGATCCTGTCTTAAATGCTATTTATGTTCAAGCCAATAAAGACAAGTGGAAATTTAATGCCAAAAATGCTGATGAGATTAAATAAAAGCAGTATAGAACTGTGTCTTGTGATAATTTTGCCATGTTTTCTAGTAAGTTTGCAAATTTTCATTGTTCGTCTGACCTGGATGACATGTGGAGTGTTGTTTGCAAAGCCATTTGTTTTTCGGCAAGTGAAGTTTTCTTAAAAACCTGGTCTAAGGATTTTAATGATAAATTTACCAAGAGTTCTTCTCACTATTATAGATTGGAACTTTTGGTTTCTAAGTTGGTAAAAGTTTTGTATTCTGTGTCATCTAATAAGTTTATCTCTCTTTTGAATGTTTAGATGTTTTTGGATTCTGTTAATGCTTTTGCTATCAAATCTCTTTTTCTTTTGGGATCTCATTTTGATGCTATTAGATTAGCTTTGGCAAAGATTAGGAAATCTTATCATTTCCTCAAAATGATAGAATTGAAACATACTAAGGATTCTCAAATCAGACTGGCAATTGACAAAAGAATGAAAAACTTTGAATTAAATAAGAGCCAAATTATTAGAAGTATCCTTGAGTGGCCATTTTACAAAGTTACATTGGACCACCTGATTGTGAATGAAGACCTTATTTTGGAGCCTGGTCTGGTTAAATTTCATGTCAATAGGATAATGGAAAACTGAACCAGAAAGTGTGTGGTGGTTGATAACATTTTGGATAAATGGTCTTACCAATTTCAACTCTTGGAACATGTCTTTGATAATGCATTCTCAAATATTATGCACCCAATTGAGGTAGATGAATTTCTTGGTGTGATTTTGAATTTGCCTGATAATAAAGCTGCCAGCCTTTCTGGTATTATAAATAAGCTATGGAAACATTGTGACAGATCTGTTCTAAATTTGCTTTTGGTGTTTTTGAACTCTTGTTTGATTTGTGAATCTGTTTTGGGTCCTTGGAAAAAGGCCTGGGTGTCTATAATTCCTAAACCTTACAACTGGAAAAGAATTTTTATGAATACCCAACCAATTACACTGATTGAGACTGCCCATAAAATTTTCTTCAAGATTCTCTCTGACAGGATTTCTATGACATGTAGTAAATATGATGTTCTTTGTAGTGACAACTTCTCAGTCCTTAAAGGTACAACAACACAGTCTCCTATTTTTGCTATTGGTTTGGTGGTTGAGAATGCATTGGAAAAGAATTGCAAGCTTTGATTAGTTTTGTAAGACATGAAGAAAGCATATAATTCAGTTGGTTGAGAACATTTGAGAAAAAGTTTAGTCAGAATCAAAATGTGTAGTAAATTTATAAGATTTTTTGAGAGTATTTACAATGATTATATAAACAGAGTAATGACTGATTTTGGGTTGACTGATGATTATAGTGTCCATAATGGCTTGAATTAGAGAGAAGTGTTTTTACCTCTCCTTTGGTGTATTTTTTATGACACTTTGTTGTGCGAGGTTAAGAGACAAGAAGCAGTGTATGGTTACAAGCTGAATTTACATTATGTTGCCAAAACTGGTCACGTAGATCTCCAAGATGGTTTGACTTTTTTTCTTGTTGTAGGTGCTTTTTTTGATGATACTATATGGGTTGGTTCTAGCCAGGTGGCTACATAACATATTCTCAATGTTGCCAATAAATTTTTTAGGATAAATGATATCTCAATCAACAACAACAAGACTGTAGCAATTCCAATCAATTGTAGGATAGCAGCTCCTTTTTTGTTTGTCAGTGGCAATCCTATTTCCATCGCCAAAAAAGGGAAGTCTCACCGATATCTGGGTATTTTTTTTCTTCCAATAGGTTGTTTAGGCCTAGCTTGGCCAAAGTGCATTCAGATGTTTGGTTTTTTGCCAATTTTGTTCTAAGAAAAGCAATTTTGGACAAACAGTTCTTTTACTTGATATCAGTGGTTCTTCATTTTATTATTAGTTACAGGACTCAGTTTAGCTTTATTGTTACCAAAGGTTTTTGGTCTCTTTTTTTTAATGTTGTAAATGTTGCTTTGCTGTAAATTCACATTCTTAGGAAGTAGTTAGACCTCCAGTAACTGAATTTATCTTCAAATTATCTCCTATAATTTAAATTGCTGGGCTTATAAATAAAATGGCCAATTTCTTGCCAGTTACTTTATGTAGTTATATTGTAGTAAACATCAACTCTTTCCCAAAAATTGCTTGTTTGGAAGCTTATTAAAAATGTGTAGTTACTTTGCTGTAAAAGTCAACTCTTCTACAGAAATCTTATTTGTAGACTACTCTAATAATTGTAATAAGAAAAGAAAAGAAAAGAAAAATAAAAAAAATGTAAAAGAAATAGAATTGTGTCAAGAAAAACGTTTTCTGTCCAGGTCTGGAGTCACTAACAGTTTATTGAAATTGGTAGTTAATTAATTTTAAAACATTTGTTGTGTTGAGGAAATTTCAAGTGTAATAATTTAAAGGTTTTGTTTTCGAATATTTAATTTTTATTTGAATGTGTAAAAGGTAATTTGTTTCAATTAAGATATTTAAAGTAAAGTACTATGATGAGATACTATGAGAAGATATATTTTCTTAAAGAGAAAAGCTCTTTTTTTATACAACTTGTTGTAGTACTAGTCTTTGAACTTGCACTTTTTTTTTTGCTATAATTTGGGTGAACTAAAGATATATTTCAGCAAACTACAAGTTATTTCACTGAACTATTTGATTATTTTGGCCAATTTTTATTAATTTCGGCGAATTTTGACTATGTTAAATAGTTTAGGGTATTGTGTAATTTGATTATCTTAATTTCTAGAGTACAAATCGAATTATTGATTAAGTAATAATATTTGATAATTTGATTAAATAATAATTGATAATTGAAAAAATAATAATGTATGCTAATTAATAATAGGAATTATGAGAGTAATTTCATGCTAATTAATGGCTAAAATTCTACTGGTAACATAATCTCTGCTTCAAGACTGAGCTCCATTGAAGTCCAAGCATTATCTGTAATGTTAAGATAGTGGTCCAAGATAATTGAAGTGATCTGGTCTGAAAATTGTTGAAATTTCAGTTCTGTGAGCTTTCTAATGTATTGAATTTTCATTGGTTGTAGTATTGAATTTTGTAGGACATTTTCACAAGTGTTGAATAAATCATAGAGTCTAGATGCTGCTTAAAGTTTGTAATAGATGTTTGTTGGTCCAGCTGCTGTCTTGAATTCATTGTGAATTTGTTTTTGTATAGTCTTAGGAGTGATGTTGGTTGCTTCAAGTTCCAGTTTTCATTCATAAAGTGTTTTTCCAATATGAAAATATCTATATATAAGAGTATGTTTATTGTTCTGTTTATTAAAAAATAATAGAAGTTTTTGTTGAATTGTGGCATTTGGTAGAATGTCAATAGGGGCAATTAAAAGGTTTTCTTTTAGTGCTTGCTTCAAAAGTTCTGGTAATCTATTTTTAGAGTGACCTTTTGTTTTTCTTCTATAGGTGTGATAATTTTGAGAATTATTTATTGCTGGGGCTGTGGTTTCTTTCTGAATGTAATTAATTTGACTTCTATTAATTATTATGGATAAGTCAGGAAGTATTTTCAAAGCTAACATTAATTTTTGAGATATTTGTTAGATATTTCGGGGAATATCATGATAAATGACTAACTAATAAAAAAAGAATAAAAAAAATTATTTTTGAGTATGGGGTTTTTATTTGTTTTTGGGTTTGAGTGTTATTTGTAATTATTTACTATTTTTGGTTTTTGTGTGTTTGTTTAAAAAGATTATTAAGTATTCAAGTTTGGTTGTTGTTCTATTATAATTATTGGTTCTAAATTTCGGAGAATATCTTCAGGATTAATTAAAAGGGAATGTGTACTAATTTGTGGAATTAATGGTTCAGAATTGTTTCTGGAATGATAGTGTTTCAATCTATTTTTATGTGCAACTTTTGCTAGTACTTTGTCATCAAGTCTTAACTTGTATGATCTATTACCTAAAATTTCGTGAATATAAAATGGTTCATCCCATTTATGTTCAAATTTTTCACTCTATTGTTTTTCAGCCTTAATTCTGTGTAAGAAAACTTTATTTCCAACTTTAAATTTATTGGTAACTGGTGGCAGTTTGTTATCATGTCTTTCTTTTTGTAGGGCTTGGGAGTTTTCAATATGAGTGGCTGCTATATGTCTTTTTCCTTTCAATGTGCTAAGGAGAGTATAGGCTTTTCTTTGGAGTGTTTTTTAGAAGTTTTCTTTATTGATTAGTTGCACTGGATATGTTTTCACTGTGAAATTAATTGGTAATGTTGCTGTTTTTTCATAAATAAAATCAAATGATGTGTGTTTTGTAGTATCTTGTTTTAGTGTTTTGTATGTTAGTAACACTGATGGAATAAAAATATCCTATTTCTGCTCAAAATCTGTTGAGACTTTGGCTAAAAATTCACACAATGTTCTGTTGAAATGTTCTACAAGTCTATTTGTCTAAGAGTAATAAGATGATGATAAAAGTCTTTTGACATTGAATTGTTCACAAATTTCTTGTATCAAGTTGTTCACAAAATGTGTTTCTTGATTAGATAAAAGTTTAATTGGACATCTATGTCTACAAATAATGTTTTTATAGATGAAATTTGCTATTGATTTTGCATCTGCTCTTTGGATGACTCTAGCTTCAGGCCATTTGATAAGATAATCTACTGCAATTGCAATATAACAATTTCTTTGGGTTGTGATAGGTAATGGTCCAACTAAATCAATTCCAACTCTGTCAAAAGGTTGTTCAACTTTGATTGGATTTAGAGGTTTTGTGGAACAAATTCTTCTTCTTCTTTGACAACTATTACAAGATTCTACATATTGTCGAATGTTTTTTTGCATGTGAGACCAAAAATAATGTTCAAGAGTTTTTTGGATTGTTTTATTTCTTCTTAAGTGTGCTGAAAATGAATTTGTGTGCATGTTGTATAGGATTGTTTCTTTTTCATTTTCCTGTACTAATCTAAGTAATTGGTTTGGATTTCTACAATTTTTGTAATAAATTTTGTTGTGGTATATGAAATATTGTTTGGATTGGTGTTGTAACTAATGTTTTTCACTTGGAGACCAATTTTCTGGTATGGTAAAAGTCTCCAAATAATTTTTAAGGTTGTTGTAATTTCTGGGATCTATTGTTGTTTTGTTGTTTTGTTAGTAGTAGTAAGTTGTAGTGAAATTGTTGATGGTGTTAATTTTGTCTTATTCTTAAGAGGCTATCCAAATTGGTATGTAGTTTTCTTGATTTGTGGTGTATAATATATTTGTAGTCTGCTAGGAAATCATTCCATCGAGACTGTTTGGCATTTTGTTTAGTTTTCTTTTTATTAAGCCATTTAAGGCCAATATTGTTAGTTATGATGTCAAATTTTTTTCTATTCTTCAGATATTGTTGAAAATGTTTAATAGCCCAAATGACTGCAGCAGCTTCTAGTTTTGTTGAGCCATATTTGAGTTCTGTTGGCTTGAGTGTTCTACTAGCATAGACAATGACTTGTTCTTGGCCATTTTCATTTAATTGTGATAGAATGGTACTAAAAGCTATATGTAAAACATTAGTGACTAGTTGGAACCATTTGTTAAAGTCTGGGTAAGCAAAAATTGGGACTGTTATCAATCTTGTTTTGAGGGTTTCAAAAGCTTTTTGTTGTTCTTCTGTCTATTTGTATGGCACATTTTTGTTGATGAGATAATTAAGTGGTTTGGCAATTTCTGAGAATCCTTTAATGAATTTTCAATAGTAGAAAGTTAATTCTACAAATTTTCATAGCTCTGTAATATTTTTGGGAGTTTGAAAGTTTTTGACAGCACTGATTGTTCCAGAATTTGGTTTGACTCCATCTTTGTTCACAATGTGTCCAAGAAAAATTAAGCTTGTTTTTCAAAGTAACATTTCTCAATGTTTAACTTTAATTCTGCTTTCTGTAATCATTGAAAAACTTTTTGCAGATAGATAAAATGAACTTTAAAGCTTGATAAGTATACATTAGTATCATCCAGATAAACAACTACTGATTGTCACAAGAGTCCTTCATATACAATATTCATGAGTCATTAGAATATTGCTAGTGTATTGCAGAGTTTAAAAGGCATAATATTGAATTCATAGTTTCCTCCTTGAATGGTAAATGCTGTTTTGGGTCGATTTTTTGGGTCTATTTCGACTTGTCAGTATCTACTTTCCAAGTCTAAAGTTGAAAAAAACTTAGCTTTTTCCAGAACATCTAACATGTTATCAATTCTTAAAAGAAAGTAAGCATCTCTAATTGTAACACTATTTAGTTGTCAATAGTCAATACAAAATCTGATTTTCCCATTTTTCTTCTTAACCAGGACTACTAATAAGGCCCAAGAACTTTTTGATGGTTGAATCAATCCGTTTTTGAGCATTCTTTGTACTTCTTCTCTGATGAATTGGTGGTTAGCAGGTAGAACTCAATAGGCTTGTTGTTGTTTTGATGGAGCATTTTCTGTATGAATTTAGTGTTGAACAATATTTGTTTTTCCAAGGTCATTGTTGTATTTTGCAAATATATCTGCAAATTCAGCTATCAGTTGTTTCAATTGTCTTTGTTGTTGGGGTTTTAAGGAGCTTATGTTAATTCAAAAGAGTTTTTCTTCCAAAAAATGATAGTTTTTAGTGATAGGGATGATGTTTGGGTTAGGTAATAGGATATGTCTTACAATTTCGATGAAATTAAAGACAATTTGAGGGTTTTTATCTTGGATGATGTTACTGTGTATAATTCCAATTTCTAGTTTGTTTAATAAGACAATAGGGTAATTATTGGGGTTGTAGAATATAACTCAAAATTTTTTCATTTCTTTGGGAATATAAACGTTTGGAATTGAGATTTCATGCTTTAAACAGATTTGTTCATTCGATTCAAAGATTTGTTGAGTAGTGGTGGGTTTTGAGCAAATGTAAATTTCGTGATGTTCACCAAAAGGTGAAATGGTAATTGGTTGAAGAAGTTAAAGAATCTGGTGAAATTTATTCTGTGCATTGAAAGCTATATTTACTGGCATTGTAAATCATTCAATTAAACCAAAACCTTGCATTCCTCTTTTACTTTTTCCCAATTGTTCTCTGTTATTAACTGATTGTAAATTTGAAATGTTGATTAAGAGTAGGTAAATTGCTTATGCAATCTTTTCAGCATGTTCAATCTTAAATGATTTGTCTGTTTCATTCTGCAATATGATGGTAATATCTCCAGTATATCCTGCATCTATAACTTCTCCTCTAATATTGATTCCTTTGCTTGCCAATAATGATTTGGATGCAATTTGAACCATTGTTCCAGGTGGAATTTCAAGAGCAATTTTGAGATTGATTTTTGTTAAGGACTTTGGTTGGAGAATCAAAGTGTCTTTGTCAGGATATCTGAAGTTATATTTTGCATCAATTTTGTGGGCTTTTTCTGGTTTTATTCCTTGCCCAATGTTGTCAAAGTATTTAAGTTGTATAGTTGGTTGCTTTTCAATAAGATAAATTGGAGTTGTTGTAATTTCTTCTTCTGGCTTATGTTCTCCAAATTCAATTTCCTCCTGGTCATTTTCATTGGGCAGAGAAATGCTAAGAGCATAGCATTCTGGACACCATTTGTCATCACAAGGCATAATGCATTCTTTACACAATTGAATATTCATTTGCTCTAATCATTGAATTTGAGCTTCTGGGGTTGGATATATGTGACTTATAATTTGGTGGTATGTTTTTACTTTCTCTTCATAATTGAATCCAGCTAATTTCATTGTGTATTCAATATATTCAGCTTCCTTTATTTGTCAGATATCTTCTTGTGTGGCTCCATTAATTAAAGCTATTGCTAAATCAAAAATCATTTCAGCATTATGAGAGTAGTAATAGAGTTTGTTGAAAGTACTGTTGTATGCTGCATTGAAGAGTGTTCCTCTTCTGACTTTTTCCGAAATTGATAGGGCATATTGGCAGGTTTGATTACATACTCCTCCTCTCATTATAACATTAATCCAGTTGTATTCTTCTGGTAGCATATTTCCATATGTAAGGCAAGAAGTGTTGTCCGATTTTTCACTTCTTTTTGGGAATCCAAATCATTCTCTATGGCATGCTTTACAAAAATAGCAGGTGTGAGTTTCATATTCTTCTTCTGGGAATATACATGCTTCCATTGATAAAAGTTTTTTTTTGCAATTTTTGTATTTGAGTGGTATGTAGTGTGGTTCTTTTTGTGGTTCTAGTGTAAAATATCTAACTTTCTTTCATTCTTTTGATTCTTCAAAAATCTCTTGTTCTGTTTTTTCAGCCCAATTGAATGTTGATCTAAGAGGCATATAAGTTTCAGTAAACGGCATTTCTTTTTTCTTCTCAAATTCAAATACTAGGGCTTTTTCTGACCATTTGTTGAAAGTACCACAAGTAGCAGATACTATGATGTATTGTCCTTGGTATGAGATTTTTAGTTTCTGAGTTTCCCAGTCTAAGTTTGCATTGGCTTTGAGAAGCCAATCATTTCCAACTATAGCTTAATATTGGGGTACATCCATGACTAGAACTTTGACTGGAATGGTAATTCCATCAATGGTAAATGGGAAGTTATTAATTTCTCCTATCGGTGTCTTTTTTATACTATCTGCTATAACAATTACTGTTTGGGCTGGTCTGTCAACATTTCGATTAAGTTGTTGTATTAATTGGTATGTGATGATACTTTCAGCAGATCCACTGTCTAGAATTAATTGGATGGGCTTTCCTTCTATTGTAGCTTTAGTGTACATGGCAGTAATAGCTTTTTGCTCATTAACTGCTGCATTGCTAAGCAAGAATGGTGATTCATTTGTTTCAAATTCGAATGGGAATATATCTGAAAGGTTGGTATTTTGGGCAATTTGGACTGGTGAAATAGTATTGTTGGAAGGATTTGATGTTGGTGCTGCAATTTCACTTTCAGAAAGTGCAGTTTGTTGAAAATCCAATCCTTTGGGCATTGTAAGATAACTGGATTGAGTGTAATAGTGATTGGGTCTTTGTTAACCAGAATTTCAAAGAACCAACTGGTTATTTGGGTTGATTCTGTTGTTGTTATTCTGATATTGATTTTGAGGTGTGAATTGGTTTTGTTGAACCAATTTTCTGGCAGGTACTTGATATTGTTGAGTGGGTGGTGTTTGATATTGTTGAATTGGTAAAGGTTGCTAATATTGTTGCTGAATTAATTGTGAAGCTGGTTAATAGTAACTGTTTTGATTTTGTGGTCTTGGTTGATGGTAGAGGTTGGTAGTAAGATTGTTGTGGTAAAGGGTAATGTTGATTATTCCTGTTTTGTTGGTCTCTTTGTAATTTCCTACAATCTTGTTTCCAGTGTCCTGAGATTCCACAATAATAACAATTTTGAGGTTGGTTATTGGATGGTGATTCAAAATTGTTTTGGTTGTGTCTTTGTGATGGTTGATATCTTTGTGGTTGTTGTTGCTATTGTTGTTAGTTGGTGAAATAGTTTTCAACCTTTTTTGTGAGTTGGTCTATTTTTTTTTCAGCTGCTGAACTGGTTTTTCCAATTGCTAGATTGACAAGTTTGGTGTGGTTTGCTTCTTCCATTGCCATTTCATAATTTTTTGCATGCTTAATGACTGTTGCTAAATCTTCTGGAGCATGTGGGCAAACTTTTTTGATTAATTTGTTTTTCAATCCTGCTATAAACTAATCCAAAATTTGGGTATTGGAATAGTATTCATTGGTTTCCAATTGTCAAATTTGTCAAAAAAATTTGTTGAATCTCCCAAGATAGATCATAACAGTTTCAGATGTTTCTTGTTTAATATTGCAAAAGTGATTTTGGAGAATAATAGAGGTGTTATTGTTAGTGAATTGTTGTAAAAAGCATCTTTAAATGCTTGCCAGTTTCTAAATAGTTCTTCTAAGTTTTCAAACCATTCTCCTGCAGTTCCTTGAAAAAAATATGGGATTGTTTTGAGCATTCTTGCTGTATTCTAACCATTTACATCTTCTGCTTTTTGAACTTTGTCAAGCCATTCTTGAGGGCTGGTATCATTGTCTTCACCAGTGAATTTTGTGATTTTTGCAATATAAGCAGTTGTTATTTTTTCTTTGTTTTCTGTAGTTTTTTCTTGTTCTGATTCAGTTTCTTCACTTTCCAAGTTCTCTGAATGATTACTTTTGTTTTCTTGTAAGTAATCAATAATATTGGTATTAGTTGATATGAGTTCCTGCTGTTAAGTAGGACTTTTGGGTGACTGAAAATCTTCTGGTCTTGAGAAATGGATAAGTAGTGAATTTGGTGTTTGTGGTTAAGCAAGTGAAATTGAAAAGAGTGTGATTAAAAATAGAAATCTGGTGCTGGTTCTTTGTTCTGGAGTTTGCAAGTATTTGGCAGTTATTTTTGGTGTTTTTGGAGTGGTTGGGGTGGTGCTTGAATGTTGTTTTAGTTTTTGTTTGCCTTTGTTGCTTGTTTTTGTTTCTGATTCAAAGTTGATAAAGTATTTAGACTGTACTGGGTATTTTTTTTTACAATACTAAATAATGCTGTAATTAAGTTCTTGGAAGTAGGTTGCAAGAGTTTTACTGTTCAGGTTTTCTGTTTTCAGTTGTGAATAGTGCACTAAATTATTATAGAAGTTGCTTCTAACTTCTGAGATGTTGTAGTTTCCAAAAAAATAATTGTTGATACAGTGTTACAGATAATTATTTGGAGTCTCAAAGCAAATAACAAACCTATAACTTGGTGCTTAATTGATGACATTAGTAATGTCTAAAGGTGTTTTGATCAAAAGGTTTTGATTGGAGTTCTTTGTATAATGGACAGAAATTCTCATGTTATTTTTTCTATAGCTTTCCAGAATTGCAATTCCATCAATTTTTTTCTCAGCATGGTGGCCGGCAATCCTTTGGTAAGCAATCTGTAATTTTTACGCATTCTACCCACTTGCAGGTGTCTTTTATCAGACAATTCTTAACATCAATACTTAGTGCTTTAATCCTCAATCAATTAATATACCCAACAAAATAAAGACAAAAAAATAAAAGAGATAAAGAAAATAAAGACAATAAGCCAAGGCAATATAAGTTAGTATCCTGTTAATAGCTGTGATTAAGGGCTATTGTTTCTGCATGTTTTAAGTATCAATTACTATTACCATTTAGAGTTGATAGCAAACAACTGGATTTGAGATGCTGAATAAGTATATTTATTGATATTTTGGAATGCTATGGTTTCTAACTAGAGAATGGTAACTAAGGAATTTTTTTTTCTTCCCCTTTTTCTTCTGCCTTTAATGTTACTGCTATATATATGTATTTTCTAATTTTACAGAATTGCTTTGGATTGTCTGTTTTTGCTAGTTATCATTTTGTTTTTCTTATATTATAACTAATTATCCTATGTTATAATACATTATCTGACATTATTACACGTTATTCTATGTTATCCCATGTTATAATACTTTATCCTATGTTATAACATGTTATCCAACATTATAATGTGTTATCCAACATTATTGCATGCTATTTTGTGTTTTTTCACGTTTCATTATGTTTTTCTTTAGGTCACATTTTTTCTTCTTTCTTTGATAGGCTTTCTTTCTTCAAGTAACAGCAATTTTTGATGCATTGGTATACTGACTTCTTGACAACTTCAATTCCATCTGGGATGTTGAATCTTTGCTTGCAGTGAGTGTAAATTGACTGATAATACTCTAGAGTTGTTGTGTCTGGTATAGTTGCTATTTTGAATTTGTTGTTGCTGTGTTATTTCTATAAAAGAGCACCAAATGTTACCAGAGGTTTTTGGTCTCTTTTCTTTAATATTGTAAATGTTGCTTTGCTGTGAATTCACATTTTTAGGAAGTAGTTGGACCTTTAGTAACTGAATTTATCTTCAAATTATTTCCTATAATTTGAACTGCTAAACTTATAAGTAGAACAGCCAATTCCTTGCTAGTTATTTTATGTAGTTATATTGTAGTAAACATCAACTCTTTCCCAGGAATTGCTTGTCTGGAAGCTTATTAAAAATGTGTAGTTACTTTGCTATGAAAGTTAACTCTTCTACAGGAATCTCATCTGTAGGCTACTCTAATAATTGTAATAAGAAAATAAAAGAAAAATAAAAGAAATGTAAAGGAAATGTGATTTTATCAAGGGAAAAGTTTTCTGTCCAGGCCTGGAGTCACTAACAGTTTATTGAAATTGGTAGCTAATCAATTTCAAAACGTTAGTTGTGTTGAGAGAATTTCAAGTGTAATAATTTAAGGATTTTGTTTTGAATATTTAATTTTTATTTGAATGTGTAAAAGATAATTTGTTTCAATTAAGATATTTAAAGTAAAGTACTATAATAAGATATTATGAAAAGATACATTTTCTTGAAGAAAAAAGCTCTTCTTTTATATAATTTTTTGTAATACTAGTCTTTAAACTTGCACTTTCTCTTTGCTATAATTTGAATGAACTAAAGATATATTTTGGTGAACTACAAGTTATTTCACTGAACTATTTGATTATTTCGGCCAATTTTTCTTAATTTCAGCAAATTTTGACTATGTTAAATGGTTTAGAGTATTGTGTAATTTGATCATCTTAATTTTTAGAGTACAAATCAGATTATTGATTAAATAATGATATTTGATAATTTGATTAAATAATAAGTGATAATTAAAATAATAATAATGTATGCTAATTAATAATAGGAATTCTAAGGGTAATTTCATGCTAATTAATGGCTAAAATTCTACTGGTAACATTGTTTTTACTAATGTGTGCCAAAAATGGGATGTTTTAATTCAAAAAAACCTGAAACTGAAATCGGGTCTGCTTCTGGACTTTCCTAATAATGTTTTGCACCACTCTTTATTTTATGGCTTAAAGACTTTTGAATAGATCCAGGCCGAAGGCAAGATTGCTGCTGTGGTGTGTTTTACTAACTTTATTGGAATTTTGGGCCGATTGTTCATGTACAAATCGCACAACTTGCAGGTTTTGAGTTGGTGTCCAGTACATTCCTTGCACTCTCCAGTTTGCAATAGTGTTAATCCTTTGAACAACTTCTTGGCAGATGTGGTTTAAGTCTTTCTTGACTCTGGTTTATCTTTGGGTAATCTTGTATATAATGCTTTTTGCTTCTGGGATGGAACTCTTTTATTTGGAATTTTTGGCAAGTCAATGTATTTCAGGTGTCTTTCTTCCTTTTGTTATTATAGGATTGCTTTTGTTAAGCAGTTTCAGTGCTGGAATGGTGCTGTTTTTAATTGGAAAACTTTCAAATGGTGGAAGAAACTTGATTCATGTGGTCCTGTTCCTGTCTGGTTTGTTACTGCTGTTTGGCATCTCTATAATTCTGGTTCTCTTAATGCTAGCTCTTTCCTTCTGAATAATGCTGTTGCAAAGAACATTTATAAATCTCATGAGTTTAAGTCAGTACATGATTGGTTGTCTGGCATTGGTGCTTCTGGCTTTTTTGTGTACACAAATAATTTTTTTTGTAGCTTGAGAAGTGTTAATATGAAAGCTGGTGCTGCTGCATTTTTTAAGGACATTAATTTAGGTCTTGGGGTGGAGGTGTCTGGCATGGTGTCTTCTACATTGGTGAAGCTTCAAGCCATTGTATTGGCCTTTGAGTGTGTGCCTAGTTTGAGTTCAGTCTATCTATTTTCTGACAGCCAAGCTGCTTTGAATGTGTGTAAATCTAAATTATTGTTATTAGTTCTGGATTTTCAGAACAAATGTTGGGTTAAGCATTAACACATTGCTGGCATTATACATGAAAAAAATTTGAATATTGGCTGACATAAGATTAAAAAACACTCAGGTGTTTTGGATAATAATCAAGCTGACTTGCTTGCTGGTACTTCTTTCCATTCTGGCCAGCTCTTTCCTCTCTGGCTTAAGGAATATTTTGTTTTGGCTAATGACAGTATTGTTTCTGGAAATTCTAGACACTTTGTTTATAAAATTTTTTGGTCTATTCATCATACATGCTGAAAATTAGGCTCTGGCACCAAAATTGTGGACAATTGTCTACTTACAGATATTGATTGGTTTAGGTCATCTTTTGTTTAGCATTCTGATTCCCATATGGCTGCTGGCTTTATGAGTTGTCACTCTGCTGGCTTCTGTTTCTATTTTATGAAAGCTTTATATTATAGACTGTCTGTTGCTATTCACAAATACCTTTATGATAAATATTATCTCAGTGTAGTATGCCTGCATTGTAGCAATGTCAAGATGTCAGACCATGTTTTTTTTTGTGTATTTGATGCAGCTGCTTAAGCTTGGTTGTTTATTGATCTTGCTTCTGTTTGAAGAACTATGTCTGGTCTGTTTTATGCTTTTTCTCATGTGTTGCAAATGTTATCCAATTGTTTGGCTGATTTAGGTCTAATTCCTTCGCTGTGTAAAGGTTTTGTGCTTGAGGCTTAGTACCAGAAGGCCACTTTCTGTTTTAATGATTCTAAGATTATGTCTGATAAGGTAGTTGAGTTTGTTTGTGGTTTATGCTTGTCTTTTAGAAATAATATTTGGCTGGTCTGCTCTAAGCATCATGCTTTTATGAAGAAATATGGTCTGATCCCTCATGATAGTTCAATTCCTGTTTTGGTATCTGGTAGTGTGTTGATGTTTTTGGCCAAAGTGGTTAGGTTGCTTGGTATTGATAATGCGTTTGATGTTAGTTTTGGGCTGTGTAATTCCTGTTGGTTTTTTTTGGGTATTGATAATTTGGTTTCTGTGTACATGGGTGTATAGTGTAATTCTGGTTAGCTTGAATAACTAGTCACATATAGAAAAAGCATGATTCACATCTAGTATAGATCATTATTTTGATATATTGTCACTAAGCAGTGTTTGGACTTCACTCATTAAATGAATAAAAAAAAAAAAAATTGATAATTTAATAAAATAATAAGTAATAAATTAAAATAATAATATATATTACTTATTAATAGAAATTATAAAAAAAATTTTATGTTAATTAATAATTCAAATTTCTATTAATAATATTATTTTATTTTATTAATTTTATTAGATAATTACAATATGCTATTATTATTTTTAATTTAAAAATAAATTTAAATACTATTATTATTAAAACTAATATATTAAAAAAATATTGTATTTAATAAAAAATCTTTAAATATTAATATTATTTTAAATATTAAAATTTAAACTATTTGATTGCAAATTATAAAATATTATTGTCTTTTTTTAAAGTTTTTATTCAAGTTTGTAAATAATTCTAAGATTTGAGTCTTGTTTTATTAATATTAAGTTTTATATAAAAATTTTTGTTTTAATAATTTTTTTTATTACTGTTTTTTTAATTGCTTTTACTATTGTTTTTTAATTAATTTTGTTTAAATTTTTCGGAATTTAAGTTGGCTGTTTTGGTTTTATTGTTTATTTTAATTATTAAGTTATTATTTTTTTTTATATATTAAGTTAAAAAATAATTGTATTATAATTAAAAAAAAATTTATACTTTTATTAATAAGTTAAATAAGTTAAATAAAAAAATTAATAAGTTAAAAATTAAATATAATATTAATAATAATAAAAATATAAATTTTTATAATAGTATTATTATTAATAAAATTATTAATAAAATAATAATTTTTTAAAAACTTTAAAAAATATTAAATTTAAAAATAATTAAGTATTTATTAATTTTAATTTAAGTAATTATTTATAGTTTAAAAATATATTATTTAAGTTTAAAAAATACTTTTTTTTATATATTTTTATAATTATAACTAGAACAAAAGGTAAAAAAGTTTTATTAAAACTTAGTTTGACAAAAACTTATTCAGATATTAAATTTTTTGTTAACAAAATATTGAAAAAGATTATTTTTAATAAATAGTTTTTATATTTGATCTTAATAATGTTTTATTTTATTATTAATTATAAGACTTAATTTAGTTTTGTTTTTAGTAGTATATATAATAAATAAAATACTTTAATCTATAAAAACTTTAAATTAAAATCTAATTTGTTTTTAAATTTTTTAAATAATATAATTTATTATCTTTTTTTATGTAATTTGAAAACTTTTAAACAGATTTAAGCTAAATACAAAATTACTTTTGTAATAAGTTTTTCTAATGTTTATAATATTTTAAACCAGCTGTTTAACTATAGATTTCTTAACTTACAGATTTTAAGTTAGTTCTTATATTATTTTTTGTGTTATCTGATTTATTTTAAGATTAATTTTGTAAATAATTTTTTGGTTAATGTAGTTTATTTTTTGTAGTTATAATTTGATGTTTGGTAGCATTCTATATTTAATTTTTCAATTTTAAGATAACTTTAATGTTTGTAATTTTAGATAACTCAGTTTTTTTGAAAAATTCTACTTACTTAAGGATTTTGGAATTGCTTTTGTTAAACAATTATATAATAAAAAAGATAGTATTTTCAATTAAAAATTTTTAGATATTAAAAGAGATTAGACTTTTGAAATCTTATTTTTAACTGGTTTAAGTTTGCTGTTTGATTTTTAAGTAACTTGGTTTTTTATTGTATTAATTTATTTTTGAATATTGTTTTTTATTCTTTAAATATTCTTGATTTTTGTAAATTTAACTTGGTTTATGACTAATTTATTAAGGTTTATATAACTTTTTTTTTGTTTTTATTAACAATTCTTTAAGCAATCTAAGTACTATTAATATAAAAGCTATTATTGTAGTTTTTTTGAAAATTTGGATTTTGGTTTAAGTATTAAAGTATTTAGATTGGTTTTTTTACAATAATTAAGCTGCAAGCTATTATGCTAGTTCAAAAATGTGTTTTTTTTCTTGTATAATTGAAATTATTTTTGACAGTTAAATAATTTTAAATATATATTATTTAGAATTGGTTTTAATTTTATCAGATTTTTATAATTGTTATTGGATTAAGTAATATTATATTGTAAATATTATTAGGAAAAAAAATTTGTGTATTAGTTAATATAAAGTTAGAGATTATTTTAACATTTTGAAAAATAAGAATATAGATATTTTGGTTAATATTGTTTTATTTTGAATATAATACTTTTAACTTATATATATAAATAATATATTAAAACTAATAATAAAATGGTTTTTAAAAATACAAAATGTTTTGTTTATGATGTTTTTTATATAATCTACTATATTTATTGGAAAATTAAATTTGGTGTTAAAATTTTGAATAATAATCTGCTTGAAAATATAAATTAGATTTGGTTATTGCTAGTCTAATATTATAATTCTCATATAAAAATTGGATTTACAAACAAAACAACAGCTAAAATATCATCTAATTTGCATAGATTTTTATTATATGTATTCTAATTTCTGTTTTTGTGTTTATTTAATATTACTGTATTTTTTGTTTTGTGTAAAGAATTTGTTTTTAGAAACTGGTTCTGTAAAGTTTTTTTATTTTTTAAAAATATTAAAATTATTAATAGTAAGATTATGAATTTTGTATGTAGTTTTAGATTGGTTTATAGATATAATATTTGGTTTGTTTATTTTAAACATTGGACTTTTATAAGAAAAAATGATCTAATTCTGTATAATAATAATATTTTTTGGTTGTTGTTAGTCTTTTTTCTATGTTTCTAATAATATAGTTAAGCTGCTTAGAATTATTAAAACTTTTAGTGTTAACTTTAATTTACATAAATTATGTTCATTTTTTTTAAGTATTGATAATGTAATTTTTGTATGTATAAAGATATAGTATTGTTTTAATTGGTTTAAGTAGCTAATTATGTATAAAAAATACATAATTTATATTTAGTTTAGATTACATAGTTTAATATATTATATTTTTTAGTTTTAAACTTATATTCAAAAAAAAGCTTTAAAATTGATTTAACCAATTTTATTAAATAATTAATTATATTAATAAATCACAATAGCATAAAATTTCTTAAATTCAATTTTTTTTATTAATAAAATATAATTTAATTGAAAATATTTTTATTTTTATTACTTAATTAACCAAAAAATAAACAAACAACTTTAAAATACAAAATGTTAAAACATTAAAAACATATATATTGTGAAAATAAAAAATATTTTCTTTAATATTAATAAGAGAAAACATTAAATTTATATTTAATTAAAACATATAAAAATATTATATTTGTAAAAACCAAGCAAAAAATTTTATGTTGTAATTATTAATTCTATTTTTTAAATTTTTCTACATAAATTTTATTATTATTATTAATTTAGTTTTAATTAAATATAATATTTTAATAAATTGTAAGTATTATATAATAGCAATTTAAAATTATATAATTATAATTAATATAATATTTATTTATTATATTACAATTATTTTTTAATTTTGTGAATTTTTATTTTATGCATTATTAAAACACTAGCAAAAAAATACAATTTTATAAAACAAACTTAATGAAATCCAAAAAATTTGTTTTATGACTAGTTTATATTTTTAAAATTTAACAAAAGATAGTTATAATACTAGTATCAAAAACATTAGATATTCAAAATGTGTAATCATTGTGGCAGAAATAAAGAGCTTAGATGTAATGATGAATGTAAATATAGCTATGCCAACTGATTGATTATGATTGACTATTTTAGCATTCAATCCATCCAGTTATCACTTGTTAATTATTAGTAGCATGAATTAACAAATTTGATTTATTGGCTTAATAGAGTTCGGGACTCGAAAATCTGATTATATATGTTATTCTGGTGAAACGTCATCAATAATTAATTATAAAAATGACTGAAACCCAGAAATTTTGTTGCCATCAAAGTTTATCACTGCCCAAATTGCTGCTTAATAATCGATAAATTAAAAATGCCTAATAAGCGTAAAAAAAGATCGGCCCGAATTCTTGGAAACCAAGCATCACTGTGAGAATTTATTTAAATCACTTTTTGAAGAAATCGGATTTTGAATTTGAACCTTATCCTCGTTAAAAGTTATGATGATGGGCCAAATATGGATAAATTGCCTGATATACCAAGAAGGTTTACCCAAGTTTTACGTGCTAGAGAAATACGTGAAAAAAAGCACGAACAAAAAGAGGCAAAAACTTCACAACCCGGTCATGACAATCCTAACGAAGGTTCCTTGGTAGGCAAGGCATTATTTTTCTTTAGCCTCTTCCTTGAATTAAATATTTACTTATAACTATTCAACCAGCGGGGAACAAAAGAGTCTGTTTCCTTTCAAAGGATGAATGGCAAAGATTTGTTGAAATTTAGGAGGTAAAGTTTTTAGAAGAAAAATAATTTCCTTGATAGATAACAAATTGTCAATATAACTCAATAAAGAGGAATTTCTGGCGATTGCGTAGACGCGTCGACGATAAAATAGGATCAAATATATTAAGGCCTATAAAAGAAGGGACCTCCACGAAAATTAAGAAAAAAAGGTAGGCGATGGATTCTAAGGAATAAAAAAATGAAGATCCTCACTTTATTTTCCCAAATGAAAGGTATCTTGAAAGGCTCAAGCAAAAACAAAAAAAGAAAAAAATTGAAATAGAGGAGGACTTGAAGGCCAAAGATTTCCATTCATTTCAAGATCATATTAAATTTGGTGAAGTGGTACAAGCACCACCGTCAATCACTGCAATCCCAAAGCAGCGAAGAATTAATGAAGATCAGGTAAATTGAGTTATGTTCCGTATGACCTTGCATAATATTGTCTGATGATAGCTGCGTTAAAGTTGAACATTCTTCTCTTCATTTAGTTACTCCAAAATCCCTCCGAATTTAAACTCCCAGGAAGCAATAAAAAGAATCAAGGAAAGAAACAGATTATAAGTGTAGCATCAAAACGAATTCTAGAAGTTGAAAGAGCAAGAGTTTTGGAACAATACCGTGCAATTAAAGCTAAAAAAGATTCTCATAATTTTTCAATATTTGGTGAAAAATAAAATGCGAATCTTGCGATATATCATCAAGAATTGAGCGAGTATTTATAACTGTCAAAAAAAAAAATAACTGGCATTTAGTATTATCGGTTCACGATGATTAAACAGCATTATTCTTTCTTACCCACACTTTCGACAGTGATAAAAAATTGTTTGACCTTCATCAGCTGAACGAAGTTGCATTGTATGAAAGTTCATTTCATCATGTCCACAGCTTGGACATTTTTCCTTGATCTTTGCAAATTGAATTTGTGAAAAATTAGATTGACATGTGACTCAGAAAAGGCTAAATTAATGTTACCGTTGCACCTTCGTCTTCTTGGTTTTGAAATTGATTTATCTTGGATCTTTTCTCTTTCAGTATTGAATTAAAAGTTTTTGGAGAACTTCTCGTATGAACAACCAGATCTTGAAAATCTAGGAGAAAAATATTAAATCGCGTTTAATTCGGTCAAATTCTAAAGTCCACTTCAGAGTTACTCAATACCCGAAGAATTTTGTGAGTAATTGCACACGTCACAATACAAAAGTTGGTTTTCAAGTTCAAATTGAAGCAAGCTGCCACAGTGAGGGCAAAACACTAAGGATCCAATGACATTCGAACTTTGGGCCATCTTGTCTTTTTAAACAAGTGATGATGATGATGATTATTATTATTATTATGAAACAAGAAACACAAATTAATTTCTTTTAGACTTTTTAACCTCTTATGAGGCAGCTATTAAATCCAAAAAGGGGCCCAAATTTTTGTGAATCGTTGCAATAATCGGTTCCCAAACCTTAAAAATTAGAAATTAATTCGACATATCATGAGCGATCAACTGCTGGTCTGCCTATTGATGATCTGTGAAAGATCTTGCATAATGTCCAAGGAGAGTTTCTCTGGAAACAACAGGTGCAATAAAAGAAGACAAATTCCCTTTTTACCCTACGAAACAGTTCGGGTAGTTTTTCTCTTTTTCTAAATAATTTATTTAAGGATATAAAGACAACTAATATTTTAAAAGCCACATTCCCAGTTGGTTTGATACATTTGCTGCTCAGGGCAACAAGTTCTAAGGCGTAAAAGTTCATAATCGGGTTATAGTGTTTTCGATGCAAAAAACTTTACTAAAAATAAAACAAAAATCTACTTCTTTCCAAGTCGTCAATAAAAATTACCACGATAAAATTAGAACAAATAAGCGCCATTTAAACATAAAGGCCTTAATATTAGGTGTTCTTTGTATCAGGAAATAAAAGTATTACATACATTTTTTTGAGATTCGGTCAAAACATTTTGCGCGGCAAACGGGCGAAAAAGAACCAATGAGAAGATTAGAAAATTCCCTTATGGTAAGTGGAGTTAGTACCCTTGTCCTACTTCACTTTGTGAAATGCGATAGAATGAACGAGAACCTATCGTCCTATTTTTCACACACAAGAAGGAGTTTTAAGTCGTAAAATGAGGGATCAGAGTTGTTTAGGTTAATATTTCGAATTCGATAAAGGGAAGAAAATGACCTATCTTTGCATCTGGATTAAAAAACAATAAGGCTGTGAAAAGTGGTCCTGATTAGCAATTCTGACAGAAAATCGAAACAGAAGATCAAATCATGATTGATTTCGGGCGATGATGATAAACATCAATAATCAACAATTTGTATAATAGAGAGGAACTTAAACTACGAGGATGTGTAAAAAAAATAAAGGGGCAAAGTTTATCTCCCTTAAACTTCAGAGTAGTCGTTGGGGTACCCCCAGAATTATCTTCAAATACTACTATCTAAAACCAAACCGTCTTTTTAGTTATTGTACTAAAATCATTTCTTGCCCTATATATAACAAGCAATTGTATCACTTCGAATATTTTATCAGCTTTCTCGTAGGTGAGCTGGTATTTTCTTTGGTTTCCAAAAGCCTCTATTCAAACATACAAGATCTCTTTCACTTTTAAAATTTCCACCAATTTATCAACAATTCAATTGCCTTCCATAGTAATGGCTCAGCTAGAAGACGTTGTGCAAGGTATATTTTGCTCATAACTCTCACGCATATTTTTATTCCAGGACGACACTCTTAAGTTATTAATCTTAGTTGTTACTAAATTTATATAATCTTTATATAGCTCAGCGTTTGGAACACTATAGAAGTCGGCAGGAAGCTGCTAGAGGCTTCGATGATGACCTTGAGTTTTGTCCTTCGCTCTCTGTTGAGGAGGTAGTTCAAACTTTGTGTAGTCTAGGGATTTTTATAGGGAAAATCAGAGACTATTATAAAGCTTATGCTCTTTTGAAAAGTTAATTTCTTTTAATATGTTCCTAACCTTTTTTGTGTTGTTTTTGTAGCTTGCTGAATTTAGACGTAAAGCTTCCCTGAGGGTGATGAAACCCAACGTCACACCTCCTCAACCAAAGAGAGCTATTCCTATTATTGACCCAGCCAATAAAACTCCACTTAACATTTCTCCTATCAAGTCGAATAATACACCAAATTCGTCTAGCTCTAACGCATCAGTTTCGATTTCTTCACCCTTTTTTTCTCGGCCTGGATCCCCTTTTTCATACGGCAGCTTTTCCCCAAATCTTCCCTATCAAACCTTAACATCATCCGCTGGTTTAATGACACCTACAAAAGGAACAAAATCGATACCAATCGTTGATCCAAGTAGCGGGAATATTGTAAATATGCCTGCAAACGGTCCATCCAGTAGTATTAGCAGTGATGGAAACAATGCGCCACGTTTTCAGGGTTACTTTAGTGATATATCTGTACGGTGAGCGAGCCATTCCCATTATTGACTCGACCAAATAAAAAATTACACTTAATATTTCCCCTATAAAGTCCAATGGTACCCCGAGATCCTCTAGCTCTAACACATCAGTTTCAATCTCTTCATCATTATTTTCCCGGTCTGGATACCTTTTTAATACGCCAGCTCTCCCACTTCTCTTGCGTTTCAAGCGTTAGCGGCACCCGTTGGTCTAATGACGCCTACAAAAGTGACAAAATCGATACCAATCGTTGATCCAAATAGCGGGAATATTGTAAATATGCCTGCAAATGGTTCATCCAGTAGTAATAGCAGTGACGGAAACAATGCACCTTTCTCTGGTTTCTTTGATATCTCTGTACGGTGAATTGAATTAAAAAGGCAATTTTTGTTCCGAAATTGGTTGAAATTCTGGGTTTTCATTTCATTCATGGACACTCGTACACATACAGTAACGCGCCCATAGACTCTTTCGGACCCCAGCCTCCCCAACTTTCTGTCGAGCGTTAATTGTTCACCGTATTCTATCACTTTTATTTCTACTACTTTTTTTCACCCTTTGCATACAGTAGCCAAGAAAATTTTGCTCGCTTATCAATATCTTTATTTCCTTTAATTTTGTATCATGTAGTAAACTTTGTATAGCTGACCAGGAAAAATATAACTTCATCGCAGATGATGTTGTTATCATTGTAATAAATCACAGAAATTTCAAAAAATTTGACACCTATGTTTCCGTTTCTTGATTATTTCATCGTAAACCCATTAACTCTGGGAAATTGCCCTGGTCTGCAATTTAATAGAAGAAATCAAAAATGGTCAAGTTATTGAAACCCATTTAAGGATTTCAGATATGTAAGAGTTGGAGGGCTGCTTCCCCAATCCGTAATTATTAAAATGTATTCTATACTCTTTCTGGAAATATGAAACGTTGATGAACTTTTCAAGTATTCATAAAAATAATTTAATTGTAAAACAAATATTAAAATTACATATTATTTTAACAAAAAAGTATTAATTAATAAAAATATGTTTAAACAAATATTAGCAAAAATTTTTTTTGAACAATTTAATAATATTTAATTTATAAAACATGATTTTATATTTAAAAAAATAAACAATATTTTTAAGTTAGTATTTATTTAATTATTAATATTGTAAAACACAAATTTCAAATTTCAAATAATAATATCAAAATTAAGTTTTTTAAAATTATTATATTTTATTATAAAATATTTTTTGCTTTATTAAATATAATTTTTTTATAATTTACATACAAAATACATATCTATTTTTTTTTATTTATGATAATAAGTATGATTTAATCACTTAAAATTATACAACTTAAGTTTTAAAAATATTAATATAAAATATAACAAAATACAAGTTTTTTTGTAATATTATACTTATTTACAATATATTAAATTAAAACAATATATATATTAAAGTTTTTTTAAAAAACCAATTTTACAATTTAAGACCAAATAATTAAAATTTTAATACTTTTTACAATTAAAATTTTTTATATTAAATTCAGTTTTTGTAAAATTAAAATTAACATATTTTTACAATATTATAAATTAATTAACAAAAAAATAAATTAATTTAATTATAAATCTAATTAATTATATTATATAATTAAAATAATTTATTAATTTGGTTTTAAAAATATTTTTTTAAGATTATAAAAAACAATAAAACTTTTTCTTAAATTTTTTAAAAAAAAACAGTTTTTTGTTTTTGCTTTATTTTTTTAACCATTTTATAAAATATTAATTTATTTATAGAAATTTAATAATTGTTATTAGCAGTATTATAACTAAAAAAATTGATAAAAAAAGTTATTTATGATTTTATTAATAGTATTTTTATATAAAAGTTATTAAAAATATTAAAAACTTAAATAATAAGATAAATATGTTTTTAAACAAATCTTTAAATAATTTTTTGGCTGATACAAAACAATTTAAAAACATAAATACTAATTTTAAGAATAAAATAAAAAAACTTTGATATTTAATAATAGTTATATAATTAATAATAAATTAAAAATAAAAAAATTAATATAAATAACTTGATAATTTTTTATTTAATATTATTAATTTTAATATAAAAAATAAAAATAAAATTTTTTTACTTTTATAGTCTATTGCTTTAAAATTTTTATTATTATTATTTAATAAATAAAATCTAATTATTATTTAATATAATATAATATCTAAGTATTCTAAATTAAATATTTGATTACATATTTTTTATATGTAATCAAATATTTAAACCAATTAAAACAATATTATATGTTTATTATAATCTTAATATTATTATTTAAACCAGAAAAAACCAATAATTAAACAAGTCAAAACTTATATTAAATGTTTTAATAATACCAAATAACTATTATTATTAGCAGAAATTTAAGATATTATTTAGCATAAAATTATTTTTATAATTTCTATTATTAATAAGTATATATTATTATTTTAACTTATTATTTATTATCTTATCAAATTAACCAAATTATTATTTTATTAATAACTCAATTTATATAAAACACAAATATAACCAAATTGTAATAATTAAATTATATAATATATTAAATTATATAATATTCAAAATTTGTTGAAATATTTAGAAATTTAACAAAATATTTAATAATTTATTAAAATATTTTTGTAATTATAAAAATAACTTATAGTTTATTAAAATATATATTTAGTATATTAAAATATATATTTAGTATATTAAAATATTAGAAAAAAAAGTGTTAAATCATAAAATAGTATAATAAATTGTATAAAAAAAATTTTTTTTTTTTTAAGAAAATATATTTCCATTTAAATATTTTTTTAAAATTAATTTTTATTTAAGATATTTTACTTTTGAATTAATAATTAACTATTATAAATTACTTAATAAAATCATCTTAAAAACCCAAAATTTTTAAATATTAAATATTTAAAAATAATTTTTTAAAACTAATATTTTGATATTAATTTTAATAACTATTAATAACATTTAAATCTGAATCTTAAATAACTTTCTTAATATATTTTTTTATTTTTTTTATTTTTTTTTATTTTATTTATTGGCTTATAATTAAGATTTTTTGCAAAAAAATTAATTTTTACAACAAAGTAACTACATATTATTTGAAAAGCTTACAAATAAGATTTTTTTATAAAAAAGTTGATTTTTATTGTAAAATAATTACATAAATAATTAACATAAAATTGTCTATTTTATCATAAGTTCAATAGTATATATAGTCTAAAGTATTAAAAAATACATTAAAAAAAATTAGCTTATTAAAAATTTATTAATTTTTATTAGCAACAAAATTAACAACAAAACAATATTAATAACATTAAAAAAAAAGTAGAAAAATCTTCAATAATATTATATTATATTATTAAATAAAACAATAATAATGTTTTTATTAAATAAATTAATAGTTTTATCTTTAATTATTAAGTTATTTTTTTTTATATTAACTTTATATTTTAACTTATATTTTATAATTAAAAACTATTATTAAATTATATATAAATTTTATAAAAATAAATATAATAATTTTAATATTTTAACAAATTATTTCTTAAAAATAAAGTTTTATATATTATTGTATACAAACTATTATTAAAAATATACAAAAACAAAAACTATAAAAATAATAATAATAATAATAAATTTATCTTAAATAAAAACCTAATAAATATAGATATTAATTAATTTTATTTAACTTATAAATAAATACATAATTTGAAAATTTTATTTTATTATAAAATAAACACAAAATATTTAAGTATATAATATTATATAAATATTTTTTATTATAATTAACAGTCTTTTTATGTAATGTTTTTATTATGTAAATATGTAAATTAACAAATAACTTATTTATAAATCTAACTATTATGTGTTTATTTGAATATTAAACCAAAAAAATACAATTTTAATTCATATTATGTATTATATTTTTATTTAGAATTTTAGTTTTAAATCCAAATTTTTAATATTAAAATTTAAATAATTAATTTTGATAATAATTAAAAAAAATACATATTATTAAAAAAAAGTTATAAATACTTTTAAAAAAACAATTATTCTATCTTTATTTAAGTTTAACAATATAATATTAATCTAATTATAATTATTTAGACTGTAATAAATAATTATAAAATTAATTTATTAGTTTTTAAAATAATTTATTTTAATTAATAAAAATTTTATTTATATAATTAAGATTATTAAAAATTAAAGTATTTAAAAATAAAAAATAGTTTAAAAGTTTTGTTGTATACTTTGTTTATAAACATTATTATACATAATCTTGAAAAATTTTGGTTAAAATAAATCAAAAAATTTGTATTATTAATTATATATTTGCTATTAGTAATATTAAATATATTATTGGTTGTTTTAAAACTAAAAAAACTTATTACAATATTTTTTTATTTAAGAGTATTAATTTTTCTTGAATTAAATTAAATTAAAATATAGTTTTCTTAAAAGTCAGCTTAAAAAGTTTGTTAAACATTTATTGTCAATAATAATTTAAGTTTAACTAATTATTTTTAAATGCAATATAAACCAAAAATTTTATTAATTATTATTATTTCTTTAAGTTTATTATAAAATATTTATTAATAAATTTATTACTTGATTTAGTTTTTTTTGTTTATATAATATGAAATTTTTAACTAAATAATTAATAATTAATAATTGTAATTATAATTAAAACAATACTTTGGTTTTTTGTGAATATATTTTTCAATGCTTAAGTTATAATCTTTGTTTCAAATGTATTGAATTTATCTACTACAGAATGGTATTAAATACGAAAAGTGATTGGTATTAAAAGTAGAAGATTTAATTTGTGGTAGGACAGCAATTAACGTAACCATAGGCGAGTCTCATGTCGTGTGACACTATACGTCATGATTAGATTGGGTAACCTGGTAAAAACAAAGCGAACAAAACCAAATCAAAAAGAACTAAATGAAGCCAGGCTGCCCTTTACGAAATGGCCTCAAAAGACATCAAGGACAAAGTGACTACTGCTGTTGAATTTCTCGAACAACAACAAACTCTTGAGGAAGAAGCGGGGGAGATATTACCCTGGAATTTCGACCAGTGTACCTTCTCCAAAGGGTACCTACGCCAACCTGTCTACGCTTGTAAAACTTGTAAACCTGACGCGGGTTACGGAGCGGGTGGTGTATGCTACTCTTGCTCAATCGCCTGCCATGCAGGTAATTTGCAGGCTTTCTATAATTTATTTACAACATTGTTTGACAATGAACAAATTATTAACCCTCTGAGGCTAGATCACGATCTTGTTGAACTGTTTAACAAGCGTGGGTTTCGTTGTGACTGTGGTACTAGTCGGCTTGGGAAGCACCCTTGCCAGGTTGAACCTAAAGAAACTAATGAGACAAATGAACAAAACCATTATAATCACAACTTTGAAGGACGTTTCTGTTGGTTTGTGACTTTCTAAACATGAATGAAAATAGAATTTTCAGATTGTACTGTTTACACCAACACCCAAAATTTTATGTGTAGGTGCGACGCAGATTATGACCCTGAGAAAGAAGAGTCTAATATGCATCAGGTAGAAATCTTACTTCCTTGAAGAGTATTGATTCATGTGACCCAAATTTTTTAATTTTTGTACTACCTTAATTTTCTAGTGTTGTATCTGTGAAGATTGGTTCCATGAAGATTGTGTAAGTGGACAAAGGCTGGGAAATCAAAATTTTACGGTATGGTCTTACTAATATCCTATTACAATCACGTGATCCAACCAAAGTAACATCGAAAGATCTAATTTTACAGATTCCTGAACTAGAATCCTTCGAAGAGTTCATTTGCCGCGCCTGCACTTCTAAATTTCCTTTCCTAAAATCTTACAAACATTCACACATGTTTTTCTCCGGACAAACAAAATTAGAGAGCACAAGAGCTATTCCAGCTGAATCAGGTCAATCAGCGATTGGAAAGGACTCTCAAGAAATTAAGAATGACGAAAAGTCGGCACAATCTTTATCTTCAATTACAAATAAGAGAAAGATGGAGGAGTCTGATGATGATATTGGATCTTCCAAGAAGGTGAAATCTGATGAAGTGGGGGGACAATGTAAACGTGATAACTTTCCTTTGATCAGTGATAATATCCTAGTTGATATATTTTGCGTTGAAGGGTGGCGTGACGAGTTATGCCGTTGTGTCAAGGTGATTTTTCGTTTTGTTTCCCTGCTCTTCTCACGTTGCGCAACATAATCCTGATCACTATACGCCTAAAACTTCGCAGTGTATGAAGCTTTATAAACAATACCAGATAGAATTCATCCTCCAAGAGGAGGATACTCATGAACCGCCCAAAGATGAATCAGCACGTGTGTATCCTACTCACGTGACATTTTAAACTTGATATCATCAAATATTAATCACCAAGTTCTCAATATCAGAAACGTCTATATTCGATAGTGGCATGAAAATACTGACTCAAATGGATCGAGTCACTGCGATTGAAGGTGAACGTGGACTTTATTTCAATATACCTTCATCAAAGATTATTAAATTTTTTATCAAAACTTAGGTTTGATTGCATATAACAAAATGAGGTTTGTATCTTGTTTTTTGTTCATTCTTTGACCCATCTCCCTACTTTGGCCGATCATAATAAATTTTGATAAACTTTTAGAGATGAAATACGCGAGTTCCTACAGCCTTTCGCCGAATCTGGAAAAACAGTTACAAAACAAGATATTGAGGAATTCGTTCAGGTATACTTTCACACCTGATCCGTTCCTTTTTGAGTGTATGAGTTATTTTAAAGCAAACCATAATTTAAATTGATACAGGCGAAACTTGGGGAACGCAAGTTATCTAATAATGAGAACAATTTTTTCTGAGCTATATTATCTGATATGGTCATACCATCGGATCAAAATTATGCCATTTGGACATTCATCTAACTTTTCGAATTTTACCCGTAGAATTTCTTCAATATGAAAAAGATAATAAAATATACAAGAATCAACCTTTACATCTTTTTTCTTGCTAATCACAATAAATTTTGGAATTATTTGCACAAAATCTTCTGTCTGATTATTATAAATATAATTAGATATATATTATTTAATATATATATATTTTTTGCTGTAGTCCAACTATTATATGTATACATAACACACAAGAAATAGATCATGCCCTTTCTACACGTGACCAGCCACCCGAGCTAGTCAACTAGCAAAACTATTACCCAAACCAAAAAAAATAACCAGCCAAATCTGCCGATTAGAGCTGTCAGAAAAACCTCTTGGCAAACGAAAAAGTGTTTCATCATTGGCAAAAGGGATTTCTACTATTTTGCGTGAAGAACATCGAGAAAACGTAAAACTCTACAATTTACATTTTTATTTTTATTTTTATTTTTATTTTTATCTACATTACCTATACTTTTACATTAAATTTTAATATAATGTTTAATTAATAAACTTGCTAAAGCATATTTAAAAAATTATATTAATATTTTTCAAAAAATGTATTTATAACAAAGTAATACAATTTACCAAAATATTTTTTTTTGTTCAAATTAGAATTAACTTTTCTTTTGCTAAAAACTAATAGAATTTAAATATAATACTAATTTTTATTTATTTAACGAATGCAGTCCTAAATTAAATATGATTTATGCTTTTTCTACTACTTGGGCCAATTAAAATAACACTACATAATTATTCTAACCAAAACATTACCACTTAAACCTAAAAAAACAAATAAAAAGCTCTTATACCAAAATTCATAACATAATTCTCCATAATGTTTAGTATTTCTACTATATTCTTAAACAATACAACAAAAAAACCATTAACAATAGCAAACACAAAATTATTAGCATGCAAAGTATTTTTTTTTAATATAGCTTTAAACATAAAATCAAGTAATTAAATGTGTTTTTTGTATTTAATTATTATTTTGCAAACAAAATTAACTAATTTTATTATTATAGTTTTTATATTAATTTAATTTTTAAACACAAAGTTCATACTTATTATTATATATAGATTATTATTATTAATACTTAAAAACAATAATTAAAACATTAAAAAAATACTTAAACTTGTATTAATTAAAAACTACCAAAACAATAAATATTTACTTAACAATTTCTAATAAACTGTTAAATTTAAATTGCAAACAAAGCTATAATTTGAAAATTTTATTTTATTATATTAAATACACAATACAGTAACTTTTTATTATATAAATAAAAAACAAAATATTAAATCAAAATAATACAGCATAATTAATTTTACAAATAATAAAAAATATTATTATTAATTTTAAATTTAGCTTTTTAATAAAATTTTTTAATGATATTAAATATTATTAAATATTATTATATTATTAAAAACTTTTTTTTAGTATTAAATAGAACTAAATTTTCAAGAATATATTTTTATTTAACAATATATTAATAATAATTTTTGATTTTTAATTATTTTACAAAAATTTTTTGTTAACAAATTATTTTTAAGATTAAATTAAATATATATATAAATCAATTAGAAATTAAATCTTCAAAATTTAAGTATTTTTTATAATAAAAGTTTTTTTAAGTAATATACTTATTATGATTATTTAAAAATTGGTTAACAAAAATAATTTTAACTTTTTTAAAATATTTTACAATTTTAAAATATTTTAATTTTTCTAAAATAATTTTTTTATTAAGTTTTACAAATAAAATTTAAGTATTACTTAATATAATATAACAACAAAGTATTTTAAATTAAATACAACTAGTTATTTAAACTTGTTAAAACAATATTATATACTTATTATTATTAAAACTTAAATAAAAAAACTATGTTTTTATGACTTAAAACTTACATTAAAAGTTTTTTTTATATTATACAATTATAATATTATAAATTAAAATAACAAATTAACAAATAACAAAAAAAACTATTGAAAATAATAAAAATAATAAAAAAAAATTTATTTAAAAAAGTAAATTAAAAAAGTAAAAATTTAATATATGTAATTAATCTTTAAATTATAGTTACTTAATTTTTTTTGGAAAATTTAAAAATAAAAAAAATAATAATAATAATAAACAAAAATATCTTTCTCTTGTCGATCCCCTGACCATGACGAAAGCAAAAGATTTATTGAAGTTATAGTTTTCCCTTCTCCTATCTCCCTTTGTTTTCCTGTATTTGTTATGATAGAACTGGTAAACTCATCTACTGGTGGATCTGGCTCTGGCTCGACTGGTTTAGGAACCCATCCAAACACCAAAAAAAAGTGAGTAAAAAGTGTCTACTCCTGTGGTGTGTCATTTAAAAAACTGAAAAAGCCTGAAACTAGTAGAAACATGGTGAACTCGTCTGCTGGACTGCTGAATTTGTTGGATATTGGTAACTCTAGAACGAAACTTGCAGTGTTTTAGGGCAGTGAAGTAGATAGTATAGCTAGTAATGTTAGTGGTCTTTCTAACATAGAGAACATGGAAAATATGGTCGCCGAAGAGACCAGTTATGTAGATTTGGTTGCTTCTGAGCACGGTGAATGTAAAAACAAAACAATGTCTAGGAAAACCTGTACTCGGACATATGTGTTAGGGCACCCACCAAAAATTCCAACATTTGATAACATGAGTGATGATGATGACATTTTGATGCTTTCTTCTTCTAAGTTTGCCAGCTCTGTGCTGTTGATTGAATCATGTACAGCGAATATACATAGTTTTAGGCCAGTCAAATCTTTCATCCTAAATATAGAGCTGTCTACTGTGCCCAGAAAAACCAACAGTAATAAGTTGTTTGCAGTAAAGAAAATTTTTTATAAAATTAATGGTTTTGGAGGAGCTTCCACTCCTTCAAAATTTTCTGGTATTATTAGATTATCCTTTATGTTAGAATCTAGTTTGAATAAGGCAAAGTTGTTGGCAGTTAGTAAGAATATTCTGGTTAATGATGATCATAGGAAAGTAAATGGCTGTTCAGATCAGGAAATTATTGTCAAGGAGATCCCAATCAATCTTCCCAAATTAGCTATTATGGCTGTGTTTTCTAAATTCGGAAAGATCATTTCAATTAAGATGCAACTTATTGGTCTTTGGCAAAAGGCCCTGGTGGAATATGAATCATCTGAGTTGACTGATTTGGTCACAGCTAGGTGGTCTGTACTTGTGAGAAAAGATTCTGTTCATGTGGTGAAGACAATTAAGGACAAGCAAATGTGGATATTCAGGGATCAGCATCAGGCATTGTTTTACACTCTCCTAATTGGTACTACTGCTCATGATCTTTTTGGTCTGTTGGATTCATATGGTGGGAAAACTTGTTTCATTGGCCGTAATCCTGGTTCATATGTCTGTGATTGGTGTGCAATCATTTGTTTTGAAGATGAGATTGCCAGATTGGTTGCTGTTAGTACTGTTCCAATTTTCAAGGGTGTTAGTTTGCATTGGGCTAGTCTTGGTTTGGCTAGTTGTGCCAAGTGTGACCAATTTGGTTATATCTATGCTGACTGTCCTGTGGATAGAAGTTCTGGTGTTCGTGGAAAGAGGGTGGTTTTTGATCAGGATCAGGTTCACCTGGCTGGTATATATAAGAAAAAATCAGCTTCTATTGCTCATCTAGTTTCATTTAGTGGCAAGACATGGGCCCAAGTTACTAGTGGCACCCCCTTCTGTGCATTTCTTTCTGGTTCTTCTGGTTCTGGTTTGCGTTCTGGTTTGGTTCCTCCTTTAGTGGTCTCTGATCCTCTTGTTGTTTCCTGTTTAAGTGATTGTTTGGCGATTTTGGAATGCTCTTTGGAGCTTTTAGCTGACCATGTTTCTGGCATCCTGGTTAGGTTGGATTTCTTTGGTGTGGTTTTTTTGGTTCTTTCTTCTCTGGTTTTCCTTCCTATTGCTTCTGCAGTTTTGGGTTTTGAGGTAAATTTGGATATGATTGTAGACAATGCTTTAAGTTCTTTGGATATTACTCCTCTTGTCACTAATGATGCTATTGTCAACCTTAGCGCTAGTGGTTCCAAGGTTTTTACTGCCAAGGTGGGCAGTTTGGAGACAAAATTGGTCACTTTGGAAGTTTCAGTTGGTTTAGTTTTGGATAAGTTGAATCTTTTGTGTTCTGGTTCAGGTTTGTCAGCTCCCACATTATCTCGATGACTCATTTAGTTTGGAAGATTGCCACGTGCAATATTAGAGGTATGAACAATTGTGCAAAGCAGGCAGACATTGTTCATTGGCATAAGGATATGAACAATCTGGTTTCCATTGTCACTGAAACAAAGTTGAAGGGGAAGATTCGTCCTTGGATCGCTAATAAGTTTGATAGCGTTTGTGTTTTTACTTTTGGTCTGGATTCTGGTCACATGGAATCTGGTGTTGCTATTATTTTGAACTCTTCATTGGTGAGACATGTGTGCAAGATTTTGGAGGTGCCTAGTTGGCTCTTGTCAGTGAGGCTGCTTTTTAAGAACAAACTTTCTGTGTTGATTCTGGGGGTGTATGCTGGTGCTTCTTCAGTGGTTTGTTTCTTTCAGACTGGTAATATCAACTCTTTCATTGCTAAAGCAATGAATGAATTTTTTTTTGTCATTCTTGGTGGTGATTTCAATGAGGATGGTTCTCACAAATGTGCCAGTTTCAATAAGTGTTTTGATTTGGGTTTGGTCAACTCTTTGGGTGGGAGTTTGTTTGTGAAATCTCCGACTTGGTACAATTCTCATGGTGTCACCAAGACAATTGACTACGTTTTTGTCTCCTTTAATTTGATTAATGCGGTTGTAGATTACAGTGTGGCTGGTGTTGATGATTTTTTTGATACTGATCATAAGGCTGTTTCTGTGTCTGTGGGTGTAGGTGGGTTATTAGATGTGCAGCTTTCTTCATTGTGCAAACAGGCCAACAGAGATCATTGGAAATTTGACATCAAATGTGCCAGTGAGATGAAATGGTTGGAGTTCAAGAATGCTACGACTGATAATGCTTCTATGTTTTCGGATGCTTTTGTTACAGCTAGGAAATTTTCAGATATGGATGAGATGTGGAACATTGTTCGGAAAATTATGGTTCTTTCAGCAGATAGAACTTTCAAAAAAAAATGGTTCAAGAGTTTTGATAGTGTTTTTAATAAGGTTTCTTCTAGGTTTCATAAACTGAAACTGCTGGTGTCTAAGCTGGTTAGGAATTCTTGCTTGGTTTCCAGTGGGGATTTTGTTTCATTGTTAGAGACATGGGATAAGCTTGATTCCTCTGGTGCATTGGTGGTAAGATCTTTGTTTCTTTCAGGTTCTAGTTTCGATCTTATTCGTTCTGTGCTGGCCAAAGCAAGGAAGTTGTACTGTGCTTCTAAGTTGTTGGAATCTAAACATGCTGAGGAATCTTCAATCAAGCAGGCTATTAGTAAGAGGATGGAGAGTTTTGAACTAGACAAAAGTCACACTATTAAGAGTGTTTTGGAGCATCTCTTTTGCAAAGTAGTCTTAAATTATTTGGTTGTAAAAGATGAGTTGGTTTTGGAGCCTGACTCTGTCAAATCAAAGGTGAATGACATCATGGAGGAATGGACCAAAAAGCATAGGGTGGTTTCTGACATCTCTGGAGATTGGGTTCACCAATATCGGCCTCTGGAGCATGTTTTTGATAGTGTTTTTTCTGGTGTTATGTGTCTGATTAGTTTTGATGAAATGTTGGCAGTTATCAAGGATCTTCCTGATAGAAAAGTGGCTGGTTTTTCTGGTATCTCTAACGAATTGTAGAAGTGTTGTGACAAATCAGTTTTGGATATGTTTCTGGTGCTCTTGAACCTGTGTTTAGTTAGTGAGTCAATTCCTGGACCTTGGAAAGAAGTTTGGATTTCTATGATTCTTAAACCGTATAAATGAAAGAGAGTTCTCATGAACACTCATCCTATTGCTCTAATTGAAACAGCCTGCAAGATTCTTTTCAAGATTCTCTCAGATAGGATTTCTTCAGCTTGCAGTGCTTTTGATGTTCTTTGTAAGGACAATTTTTCAGTTTTAAAGGGTACAACAATGCAGTCTCCCATTTTTGTTGTTGGTTCAGTGATTGAAGATGCTCTGGAAAAAAACCAAGAACTCTGGCTGGTTTTACAAGACATGCGTAAGGCTTATGACTCAGTTGGTTGGAAACATCTCAAGAGGAGTCTGGTCAAAATTAAGATGTGTGAGAAGTTTATTAGATTTTTTGGTAGCATTCACAATAGTCATGTTAACAAAGTGATAACTGACTTCGGCTTGACTGATAGGTATTGTGTTCATGATGGGCTGGACCAAGAGGAAGTTTTCTTTTCTCTTCTCCAGTGTATATTCTATGATTCACTCTTGTGTGAAGTTAAAAGACAAGATAGTGTGTATGGCTACAGATTGAATTCTCATTTTATATCTAAAACTGGCTGGGCGGATCCTCAAGCTGAGCTGTCTTCGTTTCTTGCTGCCAGCGCTTTTGTCGATGATACTATTTGGGTTGGTAGCAGCCAGGCTGCTACACAATGCATCCTTGATGTTGCTAGTGAATTTTTTAGGTTTAATGATATTTCTGTAAATAATGACAAAACGGTGGCCATCTCCATTAATTGTCGGGTGTCAGACTCTCATTTAACTATCAGTAGTGTGCCTATTTTTATTGCCAAGAAAAGGGAATCTCATCATTATCTAAGCATTTTTTTATTTTCCGAGGGTCTTTCAAAGCCCAGCTTAGCTAAAGCCCAGGCGGATGTGTGGTTTTTTGTGAATCTGGTTTTAAGAAAGGCAGTTTCTGATAAACAATGTGTGTATTTGGTGTCCGTGGTTCTTTTTCCTATCATCAGCTATAGGACTCAGTTTAGTTTTGTTTTTGTGGGTGTTTGTAACAAATAGGATGCTCTAGTATGCAAGATCTTGAAATCTAAGTTTGGGTTGCCCTGTAATTTCTCCAATGATGCACTGCACCACTCCTTATTATATGGTTTGAAGACTTTTGAGCAGATTCAGGCTGAGAGTAAATTGGCATCCACTATTACTTTTGTAAATTCTACTGGTATTTTGGGTTGCCTTTTTTCCCATAGATCTCATGATCTTCAAGTTTTCAGCTGGCATTCACGTCATTCTTTGCTGTTTCTGTCTTGTATTGGTGTCAATCCCTCAAACAATTTTTTGGCTGGTGTGGTACATATTTTTTCCAGGTGTGATTTGTCTTTGGGTGGCTCTGTGGCTTGTGCTTTTCGCCATCAGTGCAGTACTCCTATGTTTTTGGTTTTTGGTGAACCCTGTTTTTTCAAGTGTATCTCTTCGCTCAGACATTATAGAATTGCTTTTGTGGAGCAGCTTTGTGGCCATGATGGTGATGTTTTCAGTTGAAAGACCTTCAAGTGCTGAAAGAGGCTGGACCCTCATGGCCCAATTCTTTTCTGGTTTGATCTCTCCATTTGCTTTCTTGGTGGTGTTGTTCTCCTCTCCTCAAGTTCTTCTTTGGTAGATGGTTATGTTGTGTCAGATATTTGTTTTTTTTGTGATTTTGGTGTGGTTTGTGACATTTTGCTAACTGTTAATGCTGTCCGCCTTTCTGTGTATATGGATGGGTCTCTGTCTGGTCTGGGCACTATTAACATGAAAACAGATGCTGCCATTTTTTTTGAGGACATTAACTTGGGTTTGGGTGTTGGGGTGTCTGGTTTGGTTTCTTCTACTATAATGAAGCTACAAGCCATAACTTTGGCCCTTGAGTGTATTTCTTTTTCTTATTCAATTGACTTGTTTTCAAATAGCCAAGCTGCTTTGGATGCATGTGAGTCGGAGTCTTCGTTGATTCGTCTGGATTTTAGGAACTGCTATTGGATCAAGCGTCACCACATTGCTACCATCATTCATCAAAAAAATTTGGATGTGAATTGGGTTAAGGTAAAAGGTCATTCAGGTGTCTTAGACAATGAGCATACTGATGCACTTGCCAAAGACACTGCTCTCTCTGCTTGGTGTTTGCCTTATTTAGTCAGTAAACATTTTCTGTATGCTGGTGGTATGACAGTTTCTGGTAATTTTAGACACTTTGTTTGTGATGTTTTCTGATCAGTTAATCAAGTTCGTTGGGAGGTTGGAGTTGGTTCTTGCATTGTGGCTGATAGTTTGCGTGCTGATATCAATTGGTTTAAGTCTTCTTTGGTGTGGCACACTGATTTTCACTTGGCTTCTAGTTTCACCAGCATACGCATGGCAAGCTGTCATACTTACTTTATGAAGGCTCTCCATCATCGGCTTCCTGTTGCTGTGTGCAAATAATTATATGATAGAAAATACCCCAGTGTGGTCTGTCTGTTCTGTGGTGATGTTGAGATCTCGAATCATGTCTTTTCGTGTCCTCAGGATGCTGCTGGCCATGCTCGTTTGTTGGACGCTCATGTTTCAGCTTGGGAGGCTCTTTCTGGTCTATCTTGCTCTTCTTTATGGGTCTTGTAAATGTTGGCTTCTTGTATTTCTGAGGTTGGAATTGGTGTTGCTCTGTGTAAGGGCTTTGTTTTTGATGACTGGTTTCATGAGTCTGTCTTGGTTTTTAAAGATTCTAAGGAAGGTACTAAAAGGATTGTGAGCTTTGTGCATGAGTTTTGTCTTGCATTTCAAGATGATATCTGGTTGGTCCGTGCCAAACACCGGGTGTTTATGAAGAGGCATGGTTTGATTCCATGTGATGGATCCATTCTCGTGTCAATTTCTGGTTTGCCTGCTGTGTTTTTGGCTGGTGTGATTAGGTTGTTGGGTGTGGCTGAAGCTTTTGGGATTAGTTTTGGGTTTTGTAAGCTTTGTTCATTCTTTTCGGGTATTGAGGACACAGTTTCTGTACATATAGGTATGTAGTGTTGTCCTGGCTGGCTTGAATGGCTGGTCATGTGTAGAAAGTGCATGATTTGCCTCTAGTTTAGATCATTTGTATGATGTATAGTACTAAGTCACGTTTGGACCTTACTCATAAAATAAATAAAAAATAATAATAATAATAATTTATAATTATTAACAAAATAATACTACTATTATTATTTTATATCTTATTTAATAATTTTAAAATTAATAAATTATGTAAATATTAACAAGTAATTTTTTATTTACAAATATTTAAATATTTGAAAAAATTGCAAAAAAGAAATAAACAATATAGAAGGATTAAATATTTAAAAATAATTTTTATTTTTTTTATTTTTTATATGTTTTTTATTACTTATATAATTATTTAAAGTAATTAATAATCAAAATAATAATTAAGTTATTAATTAAACAATTTACATATTTTTTAAAAATAATTAACCATATAAAAAAAAAATTTTTCTCTCGTCAATCCCCTGGCCACTGTGAGAGCAAAGAATTTTTTTTAGGAGAAATTGCTTTATTTTATTCTTTTACCCTTCGTTCATCAAGTCATTTCTTCTAATATATCTCTATTTGTTGCAATAAAACCAGTAGGCTCTTCTGCTGGTGGTTCTGGCTCAGTTTTGGCTGGTTTGAAGACCCGCCAGAATGCGAAGAAGAAGTGCATAGATATGGTCTACTCTTGGAATGCATCCTACAAAAAACCAAAGAAGCCTACTGCTAGTAATGTGGTCGACTCGTCTGCTAGATCACTGAGCCTGGAGGATATTGGTGGTGCTAGTACCAAGCCTGTGGTGTCCTGGGGCAGTGAGATTGGCAGTGTTGCTAGTAGTGTCAGTGGTCTCTTGGATGTTGAAGATATGGCAAACACGGTGGCCGAAGAAACCTGCTATGTGGAATCAGGTGAGAACGTTGGCATGGACAAAACTACACTGAGGAAGACTTGTACTCAAACATACATGCTGGGCAACCCACTGAAGCAACTTTTGTTCGACTGTATGAGTGATGACAATGATGCACTGGAGCTTCCTCCCCCTAAATTTGATGGTGCCAATCAGGTACTGCATATCAGGTCACGTGCCCCAGTAAAAAGAAATTTCGAGCCAGTAAAATTTTTTGCATTGGATATTGAGGTTTCAGCAGTACCTGAAAAGACAAATGTTGATAAGTTGATGGCAATTAAAAAAATTTTTTATCGAATTGATGGATTTGGGGGAGCTTCGACTCTCTCAAAATTTTCTGGTGTAATAAGATCTACATTCACTTCTGAATTAAGTTTGGACAGGGCAAAAGATATGGCGATCAGTGAAAAAATCATGGTAAATAATAATTTCAGAAAGGTAAACAGTCATTCAGATCGGGAGGTGATAATCAAGGAGATCCCTGTTGATCTTCCCAAATCTGTGGTTAAGACGGTGTTTTCTAAATTTGGAAAAATTGTATCAATCAAGATGCAGCTCATTGGTCTTTGGCAAAAGACTCTGGTGGAATTTGAATCATTGGAGGTAGCTGATTTGGTCGCAGCTAGATGGTTTGTTTTTGTGGGAAAAAATTCTGTTCGTGTGGCAAAGACTGTTGATGATAAACAATCATGGGTATCAAGGGATAGGTTTCGGGCTTTGTTGTATACTCTTCTAATTGGCACAACTGCTCATGATTTGTCTGAATTGGTGGAGGCTTATGATGGAAAAACTTGTTTTATAGACCATAATCCAACTTCATATGTTTATGATCAGTGTGCTGTAATTTGTTTTGAAAGTGAGGCATCCAAGTTGGCTACTATTGGTTTGGTTCCGGCCTTTAAGGGTGTGGGCTTGCGTTGGACTGGTCTTTCTTTGGTCAGTTGCACTTATTACAAACTGTTTAATCATATTGCTGTTAACTGTTCTGTGGGTAGGGGGTCTGGTGGTCATGAGAAACATGTGGTGACTTCTCAGAATAGGGTGCGGTTGGCCAATATTTATAGAAAGAAGCAGGTGCCAATTGTTCGCCCAGTTTCTTTTGGTGGAAAGACATAGGCCCAAGTGGCAGGCGGTTCTCCTTCTTGTGTTGTCTCTTCAGGTGCTCCTGGTGTTGGTTTGATCTCTGGTTCGAAAGCTTTCTCAATGAATTTTTCCTCATCTGGTGCCATTGATTTGGGTGGTCAACTGGCTGTACTGGAATGCTCTATGGAAATTCTCTTGGATTAGGTCTCACTTATTTTGAAGAAATTGAGTTTCATTGACTTGGTGTCATTGGCGCCCCTTCTCTCAGCTCTTTTTTTAGTGTCTCCAACTACCGTTGTTTCAGATATGGACTCAGGTTTGGCTTCAGATAGTATGTTGTCATCATTTGTCTCCTCTCTCTTCAACGTTGGTAAGTCATTTGTTGACTTCAGTTCGAGCAGTTCTAAGGTTTTGACTGCTAAGATTGGCAGTTTGGAGTCGAATATGGTGGCTCTGGAGGCTTTAATTTGCTCAGTTTTGGGTAGATTGAATCATTTGCATTCTGGATTAAGTTCGTCAGCTCTTCCTTTGTCTCAATGAGTAGTTTGGTTTGGAAATTTGCTATGTGCAATGTTCAGGGTATCAATGTTTCTGCGAAGCAAGCAGATATTGTTCGTTGGCATGTAAACTTGAGAAACATGGTTTCTTTTATCACTGAGACAAAGTTGAGGTCCTCTTCTGGGCCATAGATAAAGGATAAATTTAATGGAGTGTGAATTTTTTCTTCAAGATTGGATAAAGGTTTTATGGGTGCTGGAGTTGCAATTATTATGAACATTTCTTTGGCTTGTCATGTGTTTAAGGTGGAGGAGATTCCTGGTCGGGTTGTTTCTGTTCGGCTCTTGTTTAAAAGCAGACTATTGATTACTGTTTTGGGGTTGTATGCTGGTGTCTCTTCTGGAGCTAGGTTTGGTCAGGCTTCTGAAGTTAACTCTCTCATTGCAAAGGCTGTTAACTCCAGCAATTTTGTTATCTTGGGTGGGGACTTTAATGAGAATGGATCTGGTAAAAGTGCTAGTTTTAAGTTTTGTTTGAGTTTGGGTTTGGTTAATTCATTTGTTGGTCATTATTTGGCTAATTCTCATACGTGGAGCAATTCGAGAGAAGTTGGAAAAACGATTGATTATATTTTTGTTGGTGGTAATTTGTCTTCTGCTGTTGCTGGTCATCAAGTTGTTTCTGTTTCAGATTTCTTTGACACTGATCACAGGGCAGTTGTGGTTTCGGTCAGTTTGGGTGGACTTCTGGATGTACAATTGAATAGTTTGTGCAAGCAGACAAATAAAGATTGTTGGAAGTTTAAAATCAAAAATGCTGACTGTGCTGGATGGGCTAAGTTTAAGGATCTCTCTTTGGCAAAACTCTTGTCTTTGGGTGAGGTTTTCTCTGGTGCTGAAATACATGGTGATGTGGATGCTATGTGAGCAGTTTTGGTGGGGGCTGTGGTAGATTCTGCTGATGTGACATTTTTGAGGCATTGGTTTAGTGAATTTAAGTGTTCAAGAAACAAACATTCTTCTAAGTTCTTTGGTCTGAAATTGTTGGTGGCTAAGATTGTCAAGAAATTTTGCTCAGGTGATTTGCTGGGTACTAATTGTTTTATGAGTAAATGGTTGACTCTGGATGATGCAAAGGCTTGTGCTTTCAAGGACTTGGTTGGCTCAGGAGTTAAATCTGATGTTGTTGTTAGGCATTTGTCATTGGTTTGCAGAGATTACAGAAGGTCGAAGATGTTTGAGTCAAGATTGGCTGAGGAAGCTTTGGTTAGAAAGGTGATTGAGAAGTGCATAGATAATTTCTGTTCGGATAAGGGTAGTATGATCAGGAGTGTGTTGAAAAAGCCTTTTCACAAGGTGGTGTTGAATCACTTGATAGTTGATAATGATCTGGTTTTGTTGCCTGAAGAGGTGAAGTCGAGCATGGATAAGATAATAGAAAGGTGGACGAGGAAATGCTCTGTGCAGTCAGAGCTTCCTGATTTTTGGACTCGACAGTACGCACTTTTGGACCATGTGTGGGATGATGCCTTTTCAGGTGTTATGAGTGCAATCAGTATGGGTGAGTTACTTTCTGTTGTTGGTAGTCTGCCTGATGGCAAGACTGCTGGTTTGTCTGGTGTTCCTAATGAGTTGTGGAAACATGGTGGTGAGGTGGTTTTGGGGTGCTTATTGGCACTGTTTAATAAGTGTTTGTCTGTTGGTATAGTGCCTGTTTTGTGGAAGAGGACTTGAGTGTCAATGATTCCTAAGCCTTATGACTGAGATGGAGTTCTTACAAACACTTGGCCCATTGCTTTGATTGAGACTGCCAGGAAGATTCTTTCCAAGATTCTGTCTGATCGTATTTCAATGGCTTGTAGCAAGTTCAATGTTCTTCGAGGTAACAATTTTTCGGTGCTGAAGGGTACATCCACACAATCTCCAGTGTTTGCTGTCGGTTTGGTGATTGAGGATGCCATGGAGAAGAATAAGGAGTTATGGTTGGTCTTGCAGGATATGCAGAAAGCTTATGATTCAGTTGGGTGGCATTATTTAAGAGCTAGTTTGCAGCATGTCAAGATGTGTGAGAGGTTCATAAGGTTTTTTGGTGGTATTCATGAGGATAGAGTTAATAGGGTAAAGACTGACTTTGGTTTGTCTGGTGATTATAAGGTGCATAATAGGCTGGATCAGAGTGAGGTTTTTTTGCCGCTTCTGTGGAGAATTTTTTATGATCCACTTTTGTGTAAGGTTAAGAGGCATGAACAATTGTATGGGTACTGGATTGATACTAAGTTTGTTTCAAAGTCTGGCAGAATTGAGAGCGGTAGTGGTTTAATATCGTATTTTTCGGCTGGTGCATTTGTTGATGATATGATCTGAGTTGGGAATTGTCAGGCTTTTACTCAATATGCTTTGAATATTGCCAGTGAATTTTTTGTGATCAATGATATTTCTATCAACAGTGAGAAGACAGTAGCTATTCCCATCAATCAGGGTGTTAAAGTTGCTTTACTGAGCATTTATGGTCAGCCAATTTCTATTGCCAAAAAAGGGGAAGCACATTGGTATCTAGGTATTTTTCTGTCAACCGAGAGGCTCTCCAAGCCAAATGTTGTCAAGGCTTATGTGGATGTGTGTTTTTTTGTCAATGTTGTGCTTAGAAAAGCTATTACAGATAAACAGTTCTCCTATCTGGTGTCGGCTGTTTTGCAGCCTATTGTTAGCTATTGTATTCAGTTCAGTTTTGTCTTTGCTAATGTTTGTCGCAAGTGGGATGTCTTGATTAGAAAGAGTCTTAGGTTTAAGGCTTGTCTCCCCTGTGATTTTTCTGACACTGCTTTGCATCATCCCTCATTGTATGGCCTGAAGCTTTTTGAGCAGGTGCAGTCAGAGAGGAAGGTTGCTGCTCTAATAATGTTTTCTAATGCCTTTGGTATTCTTGGGCATTTGTTTAGACATAGGTTTTTGGATCTGCAGGTTCTTGGTTGGGCTCCTTTGGATCCTTTGCAGTTTTCAATCAGGTTGCATGTTAGTCCAGTGAACAATTTCTTGGCTGAGATGGTGAAGATTTTTTTGGGCAATAAGCTTTTTTTGGTGAACAACCTTCCCACTGCATTTCGTAATCCTGGTCATTTTTCATTGTTCTCTATTCTTGGAAAGTCTCTATATTTTGACTCGGTCAAATTTCTTAGATGCTTTGGTGTCACTTTTGGTGATTGGCTTTTTGATAAAAAAGGTGTTTTGTTGGATTGAAAAACTTTTTGTTGTTGGAAGAGATTGGATCTGCGTGGTCCTGTGCCTTATTGGTTCTTGGTTTCTTCTGAGTTTTTGAAGAGTCAAAGTTGTTCATTTTCTGGTTCTATTGGCTCTGCGGAAAAGCTTGGTTTGGACATTTTGGAGTCTGGAGAATTTTCTGCGGTAAAAGATGGATTGCATGACATTTGGTCGGGCTTTTTTGAAGTTTTTACAGATGGGTCTTTGAGGAATGCAGGCTCTGTTGAGGTCATCTGTAGTGCTGCTGCATACTTTCCGGTCTTGGATAAGAGCATTGGTATCACTGTTAGTGGCCTTTTGTCATCTACTATAGCCAAATTGCAGACTGTTGCTTTGGCTTTGGAGTGTGTTCCTTTTTCAAGTACTGTGGTATTATGTCTTGACAGCCAGGCTGCTATTGACACATATGTGTCTGAGATGTCTTTGGTCGTCTCTGATTTCCGTAATTAATGCTGGCTGGAGAGGCATCATATTTTCAAGTTGGTCAGGAATAAGGATCTTAGTGTGAGTTGGGTTAAGATAAAAGGCCACTCTGAGATTCCTGGTAATGTGGAAGCTGGCTTGGCTGCTGGGGCTGTCTCTGAATCTCCCTTTTCCCTTTGTGTCAATGTGCGTGAATATTTTTTGGTTGCTGAGGATGTCACTGTTTCTGGTAATGCCCGTCATTTTGTCAGGAATATTTTTCGGTCTGTTTGTTGTGTTCATTGGGAAGCTGGGTCTGGTTGTAATGTGGTTCCAGATGTGATGATTGGTTGCATAGACTGGGTTGTCACGGCAAAGGTGTGACATTCTGATTCTCATATGCTCACTGGGTTCACTAGCCGGGTATTCTTAACACTTCGCACTTATATTATAAAGGCTGTGCACAGAAGATTGCTAGTGGTGATAAGAAAAAGATTGTATGATAAGTGCTACTCTAGTGTATTATGTTTGTTTTGTGGTGGGGTGGAGTTTTCTGACTACATCTTTACTTGTGTTCATGAGTCTGGCGTTCGTGGTGAGATTTTGGCTGAGGCTTCTGCCCATTGGTCAGCTTTGGCTAGCGGTTTCTCTGCTTCTGCTGTGTTGCAAGTTTTGTCTCAATGTTTCATTGATGTTGGGTTGTACACTTTGGTTTGCAAAGGGTTTGTGCTGGGGGAGTGATATGAGGAAGCTTGCAGTATTTTTGAGGATAAAAAGGTGGCAGCTACTCAGATCATTGATTATGTCAGGTTTGTGGTTGAGCTACATTGTGCTAAAGTGTGGTTGGCTAGGGCCAGTCATCGGATGGTGATGGAGAAGGCTGGTCTGGTTTGTGACAGTGGTGTTGTTTCTGGGCTCTCTCGTGGTGTGTCTTCAGTTTTGTTTAATGGTGTTGTAAGATTGCTTGGTGTGGCCAATTCTTTTGCTGTTAGCTTTGGTCATCGGAAGCCTTATTGTTTCTTTTCTGGTCTGGGTGGCAGTGTGCGAGTTATTATAGGTGTGTAGTGTTGCCTTGTCTGGCCTGAGTGGCTAGCCACATGTAGAAAGTGCGTGAGTCGTATTTAGTTTGAGCCTTTTAGTTTGGCTCTATGTACTAGATAGTGATTGGGCTATACTCGTTAAATGTGTTAATAAAATATTAATTAAATTATTATTTTATATTATACCAGATTTTTTATACTAATTCTAAATTTGAACTTATGTAGTTACACAAAATTTTGGTGTTTTTTAATAAAATTTATTATTATAAAAATAATATTTTTAATATTATTACAAAATAAAACAATTTTCTTAAATCAAAATTTAAAAATCATACTTTTATACAAAGTTATATATAAATTTGTATTTATTATATTATAAAAAAATATTTATAACACAAAAAATAAAATAAAACAAACATTAATTATTAATTTCTATTTAATAATATGCTTAATTAGTATGTTTTATATTTATTTAAATTAACATTACATATAAAAATATGATGTAAAAACTTTATTTTTTTACAAAAAAATCACATAATATTAGAATATATTATTATTAACAAAAAATTAAGTTATTAATTAACATGAAATTATTTTTATAATTTTTATTATTAATTAAAATATATTATTATTTCAGTTTATTACTTATTATTTTGTTAAATTATTTAAATTATCATTTAATTAATAATTTAAATTTTTTTTTATTACAAGTTTTACGAATGAAATCCAACTGCTATTTAGTACATAGAACCAAACTAAGTAGAACCAACTAAATGCAGCTTACACACAGACTATATGTGGTCAGCCACTCAGGCCAGACAAGACAACACTACACATCTATGATAACAAAAGCATCACCATCCAAACCAGAGAAAAACAACACAATTTGCACTTTGCAAATTTAACAGCAAAAAATTCTATAACACCAAGCATATAGACAACACCAGCCGACAACATAGAAACCACACAGCTGGACAAGCCAAAAACCATACCATTATCTTCAGCCAAATCAGTCTTTTCCATTTCCACTCTATGCTTGGCCCTAAAAGTCTATATTCGAGTGTGCTGTAACTCCACCACAAATCTGATGTATTTTACAAGGGTCTGAGTAGCTTTTTTTTCCCTCAAAAACTGAAACAGCCTCAGCATACCAATTTCTCATTACAAAATTCTTGCATACTGCTGTATAAAGACTCACATCTGAAGAACATGATGAGAGCAAAAGCAGAATAGCAGATGGAAACAAACTTGAAAGACCAGACATTGACATCTATTTTTCAGCAGCTTCAACCAAAATGTTTCCATGGAGGCCAGAGTTACCAGAACAAGCAAAAACATGATTAAAAAACTCCATTTTGTCACACAGCAAACACAAAACACCAGAATAATCTTTGTTATATAATCTTTTTCTAACTGCAACTGGCAGCTGCTTATATACAGTCTTCATCAAATACATGTATAAATTGGCTGATTTCCTACTGGTGAACTCAGAAAGCATGTGCGAATCAGGATGCCAAATTGTTATAGTGGCATTTTAATCTATTTCTTTAATCATAAAATCCAGAACTATATTAAAACCCAGACTAGCCTCCCAATGAATATGGCATATTGACTGGTGTAAGTTCCGAGCAAAATAACAAACATTGCCAGATATGGCAGTCTTTTCAGTGACCAGAAACCTCTCCTAAATTTTAACTGGCAAAAAAAAAGACAAGAAAGTAGTCTTATTAGCCAGCACATCAGCTTTTATGTTGCCCAATATATCTAAATGTTCTTTAATCTTCACCAACTTGATTGAAATATTCTTGTCTTTAAGGAGATTGACAATTTGCAATCTTTTAATCTAACATTGGTTATGGAAGTCAGATGTAGTTAAAAAAGCCTCGGAAATGCAGGCATCAATCACAGATTGATTATCCGAGTACAAAACCACTAAGCATAAAGATGGAACACACTCCAAAGCTAACACCACAGCTTGCAATTCAGTTAAAGTAGAAGACAAAAGTCCAGTAACCTTAACTCCAATGCCTGTGTTCACAGCCAGGAAGTATGCAGCTGCTCTATCTGCTGCCTTAACAGAACCAGCACATTTCAAGAACTCATCTGTATAAATCTCAATACAATCAGACCACACCTCCAGTAGACTATTACAAACTTCAGAGATCTCATCAAAATCCAAAACACTTAGCACATTCTCCTTAGTAGCAATAGCAGCTCTGATTCCCAAAAAAATAGAATTGTTCATAAAATCAGACATCAAAAAAAACCAGTAAGGCACAGGGCCTCTCGGATTCAATCACTTCCAATATCAAAATGTTTTCCAGTCCATTACCTTTTCTTTCTTGTCAAGAATTTTGTCACCAAAAGCAATACCAAAACACTTTAATAAAAAAATAGATTTGTAATACAAAGACTGATTCAGAATGCCAGACATTGGAAAATCACCAGACTTATGAAAGACACAAGATAAATTGTTCACTAAAGATAATTCATTCTCCAAAAAAATCTTCACCACCTCTGCCAAAAAATTGTTAACAGGACTAATATGCAATTTAACAGAAAATTGCAAAGGATTCAGAGGAGACCATTTCAGAACTTGCAAATCCAAAAATCTATAATCAAATAAACATCCAAGAATGCTGTGGTCATTAGAAAATAAAATCAGTGATGCCAGCTTTCTTTCAGACTGTACTTGCTCAAAGAGCTTCAAACCATATAAAAAAGAGTGGTGCAAGACCTCACTGGGAAAGTCACATGGTAAACCAGCTTTAGCTCTAAGATCTTTTTTAATTATAATATCTCACTTATAACACACATCTAACATAATAAAACTGAACTGTATACAATAGCTAACAATAGGTTGCAAAACCACCAAAACCAAATAACAGAATTGTTTATCTGTAATAGTTTTTCTTAACACTATATTAGAAAAAAGCCTAACATCCTTATGGGCTTGAGCCAAACTGGACTTAGAGAGACCCTTAGTTAACAAAAAGATACCTAGATATTAGTGTGACTCATCCTTTTTAGCAATCAAAATTGGCAATCCATTAATTAATAGCAAAGCATCCTTAACTCCCTGATTAATAGGAATTATAACCGTCTTATTATTATTAATTAAGATGTCATTGATCACAAAAAATTTACTAACAATGTTCAAAATATACTGCATAGATGCCTGACTACTTCTGACCCAAATTATATCATCAACAAAAATGCTTGCAGCCAAAAAGAAAGTTTTTCCTCCACTTGTCTCAATCCTGCTAGACTTCACTATAAACTTAAAATCAATTCTATATTCACATAAGTGCTCATGCTTTTTCACTTCACACAAAAATGGATCATAAAATATTCTTCAAAGCAGTAAGGAAAAGACTTCTCTTTGATCCAACCCATTATGTACTCTATAATCATTTAACAATCCAAAGTTGGTCATTACTTTGTTAACCTGGTTTTCATAAATATTGCCAAAAAATTGGATAAAACATTCACACATTTTGATACAGCACAAGCTCACTCGCAAATGATGCTAACTTACTGAATCATAGGTTTTGCACATATCCTGCAGCACTAACCAAAGCTCTCTGTTTTTTTCCAGAGCATCTTTAACAACTGAGCCAATAGCAAAAATAAGAAACTGGGTCAAAGTACCCTTCAACACTGAAAAATTGTCATCACAAAGAACATTAAACTTGTTACAAGCCAAAGATATCCAATCAGATAAAATCTTAGATAGTATTTTGCATGCTGTTTTGACTAATACAATAGGTCTAGTATTAGTCAAAACATCATTCCATTTATAAGGTTTTGGAATCATTAAAACCCATGCTTCTTTCCACAGATCAGAAACTGCACTCATACTCAAACACAAATTCAACAATTTCAAAAGACAGACCAAAACCTCCTCACCACAATGCTTCCAAAGTTCATTAGATATTTCTGATAATCCAGCTGCTTTATTGTTTGGCAAATTATCTACAACCAGAAACAATTCTTCTATACCAATTTCATTCATTGTACCAGAGAAAGCATTATCATCTACATAATTTAGAAGCATATATTGACAAGTCCAGAGGTCAAGTATTTTTGGAAGAATTGATTGCTTTCTTGTCTACTTTTCCATAATTTTATCAACCTTGAGCTTTACTTCATTAGACACAATTACCAGCTCATAATTCACTACCAAGTGATCTAAAACCACTTTGCAAAATAGACATTCTAAAATGCTTTTTATCATCTTTTCTTTGTCAGAACAGAAGTTTTCCATATGATGGTCAATTGCCTTTCTTATAGCAGTATTCTTAGCAACCTTAGACTTGCAATACTTGGACTTATAATACTCTTTTTTTATTACTGATAAATGTTTAATCAACTCCATTGAGCTTACACTGTTCAAAACCATGCCATCAACCTTAAAAGCTTCAACTACATCAACAGTCAACCAGACCTTAATAAGATAGTTGAAATTCAGAAGATCACTGGAGTTTCAACATTTCACAACCTTTACAACAAGCAGCTTCAATTTAAAGAATTTGGAAGATTGCTTATTCCTTGAACAGTCATATTCACTATATTAGATCCTAGAGAAAACTGTGTCAGCAGTCCATATTACAACCTCTTCCAACATTTTCCACATTGTATTCAAGTCATCATTGATTTTTGTTTCTTCAAACATGTCTAACTTAGTTAACAACATGGCAAAAAAGCAGTCTTCAAAGCTTAACTATTGAACATTGTCTGCTTTCTTTAATTTGAATTTCCACCAGTTATAGTTGGCTTGTCTGTGAATGTTAATAAAATGTGTATCCAATAGCCCACCCAAACCAATTGAAATAAAAACTAACTTATGATTTCTATCAAAAAACTCAAATATACTATTGACAAAATACAATGTCAGAGCAGATACTAAATTTCCACTCACTAAAATAAAATCAATTACTTTCTTAACATCTTTAGAATTGCTTTAGGTGGAAGCCTTGACCAATAAGTATCCATCAAAAGTATTAACCAGGCCCAAACCCAAACAGAACTTGAAACTTGTATTTTTGCTATTTTCATTAAAATCACCACCCCAAAACCACAAAAGAGCTGGAATTGACCACCTTAGAAACCATAGAATTGATATTAGCAGCTTGACTAAATCATGTGCCAATAGATACACCAGTGTACAGACCTAAGATTATAACTGAAAGCTTGTTCTTGAACAAAAGGTGCACAAAAATCAAATGACCAGGAATCTCATTCACTTTCGAAACATGTTGAGCCAAAGAATTTTTTATAATTATGGCAACCTCAGCACCATGAAATCCAACATCCAAATCAGAAGTAAAAACCCAAAGTCCATCAAATTTATTCATAATCCAAGGCTTAATATCAGACCTCAATTTTGTTTCAGTAACAATCAAAATCATATTTTCTGAATTCTTATGCTAACAAACAATGTCTTCCTACTTAGCTAAATTTAACATACTCCTAACATTGCATGTAGCCACTCTTCAAATAAGCTTACTTATTGATGCAAAAGATGCACCAAAGAATCTGAATCTATATACAACAGATCTAACTTCTCCAAGATTGAACCAATAGAAACTTTGAGAGTCATTATCTTAGATTCCAAACTGCCAATTTTTGAGGTAAAAACTTTTGAACTACTCAGACTCAAATCCACCACTTTGTTTTCTAATACTGAAAAAGAGGGAGAAAGAAACAACCATGAGACATCCAAAACCATATCAGTATTAGGTGATGTCAATATAGAAACAGAAGCAGCCGGAAGTACAACTTGAGTAATAGGCATCAAGAGCACCAGCTCTATACTATTTAATCTACACACAATATTTAACACCTGATCAGCTAGTAATTCTAAGGAACATTCCAGTAAAGCTAGACAATCATTGATTGAAAATTCATCTTGAACAACCAGTGGGCTTCTTTTAATACTTGAAAAACCAGAAAAAGAAAGACCAGACCCAAAACCAGAGTCGAAATAAGAGCCATTAGAAGGAGAAGCAAGTGAGACCACTTGCACCCAAAATTTGCCACCAAAAGCAGTAGTTTAGAAATAAAAACACCCTTCCTAGCATACAATTTTGCCAGCCGGAGATGATGGTCTTCTAAAGAGACTCTTCTAATAGGTCTTGAGGACTTAGAAATAAGTGGAGTTGATGTATCACACTCCAGAACAGAATGGCCAAAATGCCCACACTTTTCACAGTGAACCAAGTTCAATTTAGTTCAAGATAATTTAACATCACCAAATATTAGCTCAGTGTGATAAGCAGACTCCAAATCTTCTTCAGATTTAAAACCAACTACAGCACAGTGTACCTAGTTGTCAGAATCTATTGAGTGATTAATGACACAGGTTTTTTCACCAGCCCCATCCAAAAGAGTGCCCAAATCATGAGCAGATGTTCTCACTGGCAAAGTAAACAGCAAAGCTCTGAACCTGTTTCTTGATGCCCAAGTCTCATGATCACTCATAGTCATAGTCACATGTACCGAATTTTTACCAATCAAAAAGGACTATTTAGCAGCCAATTGTTCAGTCTGATCTAATTCAGCAAATTCTACCACAGCTTTTTGCCACAATTCAATAAGTTGAATTTTGATTGACTTAATTTTACCAAATTCAGCTAGTGCAGCGACGATCATATTCTTTGGCATGTTTATGAGAATTTTCTTGATGACCACAGCCCAATCTGAATGAATTTCTTGTCTCTTAAGATCAGTGTTTATGACAATCTCTTTTTCTTTGGCCAATAATATGGCTTTCTCTATGCTGTTTTCTGATGTAAAGGTAGATCTGATGATTTCTTTAAATTTTGAGAGGATAGTGGCCCTCCCAAAACTATTGACTAATGAGAAAATTTTTCTGATGAACTGGGTCTTAGCTGTAGCAAATTTGCCATCCACTGCTGAAAGATTAATATCCAAAGCAAAAGACTTCCTGACTGACACTTCCACTGGGATTTTTTTTCCAGAGAGATAAACAAGTAAGAAGGAAGCACAATATTATCATCATCCATAGTAAAATCAAAAAAGCCAAGTAGAAAGCCAAACACCATACCAGTATTGATACATTTTGTCTTGGGAGTGGTTGTAGCTGAACCCAAAAGAGACCCACCATTTACACCAGTCATGCCAACATCCTTATTATTACCAGACAGACTATTCACATCAGAATACACACTATTACCAGGTCCAGATTTACTCAAAGAGATATTCTTCTCAATACCAGAGTGTTTAACATTCCCAAGAACCATTTTTTTTTTCTGAATGAAAGAACTACCAACAAAACCATGAAAAGCATTTTTGGACGCCTTCTTTTTTGACATATCACTGCTTGAAACAGCCTTTAAATCCACGATGAAAGAGTTATTATTTAAAGAAATGTTGAAAAAACTAACAAGAAAAAATAAAAAAACTTTTTTTTTAGAAAATGTGCTTTTGGAGTAAGAGAGAAAGAAGTTTTTTATAATTTAATTTGTACAAAACACAAATATAATTAAATTATAATAATCAGATCATGTAATATACCAAATTATATAATATTTAAAAATTTGCTAAAATATTAAAAATTTAATAAAATATTTAATAATTCATAAAAATAACTTGTAATTTAACAAAATATATTTTTAGTTTGCTAAAATATTAAAAAAAAATTATAAAATAGTATTATAATAAGTTGTATAAAAAAAATTTTATATTTTTGAAAAAATATATTTTAAATTAAAATTATTTTTTACTAGATATCTTAATTAAAATTATTTTTTTTACAAATTAATTCAATAAAATTTATCTTAAAAACTTAAATTTTTAACTATTATTACTCGAAATTTATAAAATTAAAAACTAATATTTTGAAACTAATTAGCTATTAATTTTAATAACTGTTAGAAAATAATTTTTTTGAATTTATCTTTTATTTTTTTTAATTTAATTTATTTTATTTTTTTTATATTTTATATTATTAAGTAGTTTATAATTAAGATTTTCTGTAAAAAAATTAACTTTTATAATAAAATAACTACATATTTATTAAGAAACTTACAGATAAAAACTTTTTGTAAAAAAGTTGATTTTTACTATAAAGTAACTATATAAAATAATTGGCATAAAACTGGTTATTTAATTATAAATCTAATAGTATATACAATTTAAAATACAGAAAGATACTTTGAAAGAAAAATTAGCTTATTAAAAATTTACCAGTTTTTATTAATAGCAAAATTAAATAGCAAAAACAGTATTAATAACAACAAAAAAAAAGAACAAAAAATCTTTAATAATAATATTCTGTTACATAATTATTTTTTTATAACAATTAAAAATTTGTTTATATACTTAAAAATTATATATAAATAAATTATCAAACCAAAAATATATACATATTTAATTAAATCATTATTAAATATTATTATTTTTAGTTTAAATTTTCTAATATATATATTTAATTAAACAAAACAGATTATAAACAAAATACTTTATATTACTAAACATTATTATATCTTTAATTATTATATATTAATTATTAATTATTAATTAAAATAAAAAAATAAAAAAATAAAGCAGTCATATTATTGATTAGTTTATTTGTATATTTATTTTTAACAAAACCAAATAATCTATAATTTTAGACTACACAATTGATAAATATTTATTGTATATAGTATCTGTTATATACTATTTTTTTAATTAATATTTAACATAAAAATTAGATTTAGTAAAAAATATCTTAAAATACACATATTTAATACAGTTTAATTATTTATATTTATTAAAATTTTATTTAATATAAATACATATTTTAATATAACAACAATAATTTGTAGTTCAATTAAAATAGAAAAAATTATATTTGTAATAGCTATTTTTATATTTAAATTCAGATTATTAAAAAAAATAGCAATATTATTAAAAATTTTTAAAAAGTCTAAGTTCTTAAAAAAATTATTTGTAAATACATTAATAGTTTTTAAATTAGTATAAGTTACATAAAAATTATTTGAATTGTGCATATTCTTTGATTTAAAAAATTAATTTAACATTTTATAAACTTTTATTAGCCAAAAATTTAGACAATAATTTGAATTAAACTAGTATTAAAACTTTAAAATCAAAATATTTTTATTTAAAACAACACTTTTTTTTGTTTAAAAGCTATTTTATATTTTTTAAGTAAACAAAATATATTTTGAAAACCTATAAATCCAAAACATTCAGTATTAATATATTATTAATAAAACAAAATATATATTAATACAATATTCATGAAAAACCAAAAATGTATTTTTAATTTCGATTTTTAATTTTACAAAATAAACCAAAAAATTAATTAAGAGTTAATTTAACACTTACAAATTTAAACATTTGTAATTAAACAACTAATTCAAAATATTTTTATTATTTAAAAAAATTAATATAAAAACTACTTTATTCTTAATTTAAAAAATTTCAAATTATAAAAAAAAGAATAATAAATAGTTTTATTTGAAAAATTTCTTGGCAATTTAATTTTTGATCTTATATTTTTATATAATTATATTCTATTTTTACCAAATTAATTTTAATAGTTTTATTAAATATTAAAATAAAAATTATTTATTCAAAAAATTTTTAATAGTTAATAAATATTTTTTAAATACTATTAAAATTAACAATATTTTTTAAAAACAAAAAAAAGTATTTTAGTTTCTATTTAATTAATTAATCAAAATTATATATAAAAATATAACTTATTTTTTTTAAAATTGGTAATAATTAATTAAAATACAATATATTAAATAACTTAACTATATATTAATTAAAATTAATTTTAGTAAATATATTGTTATTATTATTTAAATAAAAAAACTATTGTTTATAACCAAATTTAAATTAGATATTATAATTAGTATAATTATAATAAAATTAATATAAATACCAAAAAAACCAAATAAAGTTAATGTTCTATTTTTTTTATTTTTTACTTTGTAATCATAAAAATACAAGGAAGTTTTTTTTTAAAAGCATATTAAAATTAAATTATTGATTTAATAATAATAATATTGTTTTGTTTTTTAAGTTAATTTAATATTTTTAAACTAATTTATTAATTATTATTAATTGTTGTTAATATATTAATTTTAATTATTTATTATTATTATTATTATTATTAATTAAACCAAATTTATAAAATTATTATAATTTTATTTTATATTTAATTAATAATTCAAATGCACAAATATAACTAAATACAATAATTAAATTATACAATATTTTACATTTAACTTTCAAAAATTTATTAAAATATTAACAGTAAAAAAAATCAACCCTTTTAAACGAAAAAATTTAAATATAAGTTTTATATTAATTATTATTACTTTAAATTGCTTTACAGTTGTTATTTAATTTTAACAATTATTTATTTTATGTTAAAATTTTAAAATTTCTGGAAAAAACTAAGATTTAGCCAAATTATATATAATTTATGAATACAACCTTTCATCAAAGAATTGCCAATTGTTTTTAAATAAATTTCAGACTATTAAAATTTTACATGCATTTGGGTGAACTTTGTATTTAGGAGAATTGGCCTTATATCGTGCAGAAATTTTAAACAGATGTAAGAATTCTGCTCATATTATCTGCTGCAGCTCAGATTTTGGGAGTGGCCAAAACAATCTCCTAAACCGATAAGACTTTCCACTTTCGACTCTCCTTATTTTGAATATTATTTGGGAATTTGTTTTGCTAACATGCGGATATTATCCACGAATAGCTCCACAACTTCGATGAAGCGATTTGACTCGCCTTTTTCAATTTTTCTACGTTCCTGAAGCAATATTTTTGGATTCACAAATTCTACTTCCAACTCATGGGTAACTTCTTGACTTGGGTTCCTAAATCCATTCATCGAAGGCTTCTGAAGATTTAAAATTTAAAGGCATAAGAACACGTAGATCTGATTCAAAAAAGTGTTTCGAATATTACCTCAGGAATTTTGACTTGTGTCAAATCGAATTTAAAAATTTGATGTGAGTAAGAGATTCGATCTTTGTTCCGTTCAAAAATTGGCTGAGTTTGCGGCTTTTCCTCTAATGAGAAATTGTCGATTATATTTATTTTCTTATCCAAATAAATCAGCAAAACAAGAGCTCACTTGGCCTTTCCATGTTCACCGATATCCGAAAATCAAACCGAGTATTTGGAGAATATATATTTAGATCTGCGATTCTTATTTTCTCCATTATTCCACCTTCTAGAACCTAAAATATATATTGCTGAGTTTTTAGAGACCGAAATCAAAAGAATCATATAATATAATATTAGGTCTTTGTCTAAGTACCTCTCCGGTCTTTTGAAGTGTCGTCACTCTAATTCGAGATGAACCATCAGGGCCTGGATAAAATCTGTCCGTTTCTAAAGTGTGCTTATAATTGACTGGTGCACCCTAAATTAAATATAGAATTTAAAAAGCGTTGAAATACGTAAACATACAATTCCAGTATTTTGCAATAATTACCACGTAATGCGGGATTTTTGTTGCTTCTACCCTGGCATTCAATATTTTATTGAAATTGCAGTGTTCTTCCTAATAATTGAGAAATCAATATATTGAGCAAGAAGTTTTCATGTTAAAGAAATGATGTAATTCAGAATCAAAGGAAATCTACAGAGCTCATGTTGCTCTCGAATTTCAACCAACGATCATCTTTAGGATCGATTACTATTTGGACGCAATGAATAAATGACTTAAAATCTTTATTATTATTATTTTCCGAGAAAATTTAAAAAACTAATACTTGTTTCACAAGAAATCGGCAATTGAATTCTCTGTTTAGTATTTTTTTGAACGAGAATACCGAGCTTGGCTTCAATCTTCAACATGACAAAAATAAAAATTTAAATTTCAAAGCCAGGGTAAAAATGAGACTGTTGAGATTTAATAAAATGTGCCAATAGAATACTTCGACATCCTCCTTATCGACGTGTTCATATAAAAAGTCGCTTACTACTCTAATGAAGTCATTGGTAGGTTGTACATTAAAAATAGAAGGCTCGAAGCGAGTTGGAAAGTCAAGTGCAAGATCAGGGTTTTTAGCTTTTAACGGCTTATTACTCTCGGCAGTCAGGTCCGGAGAATTATCTGTACGAAGACGTTTTCTAGACATGAAAGAAGGCTTGAGAGGGTAAAATCTCCTTTCTCCGAGTAAAATGCAGCCCTATGCTATCAGTTTTTCTATATATAACAAATAGCTGATAGGCTAAGATATGAGGTTGACTATTTGATGATAAGTGATTTTGAAGTTTTAGTCTCGTGAATTATGGGGGAGGCAAAATTATGACGACCAATCGAATTAAGAATACCACATTCATTAAATCAATCGCAAAATGATAAAGTATTTATTTACAAATTAGATTTTCTCATTCCATAGGGAGAAAGGGAAGGAGTCTCTTTATCAAGCCAGACGGGTTAGGATTTCTAAATATTCATGATCGTTGTGGATGATTAGGAATAAACTCTAACCCATAAATCAGATAAAGGGAAACCTATGTCTTGTATATCATCATAAGTTAAGTGAATAGAGTGAAAAAAACATTTGGACGGTTAATTGCAAGACCAGGAAGATCTCCAGAAAATTGTTCATGTTTGGTTTAAATTAAGCAATCTTTTTGAACATTTACGAATGAAGCTGCGCCGATTCCATTCTTTAAACATTCTTTTATCAATACGGAAGCGTGTCGGTAAACAGTTTCCAATGGTGGAATAGGTGGTTTCCCTTGCGACACTGTGAAATTTGAGTTAAAAATCAGGCTACGATCTTCAAATTGGAAACGAACATGATAACTATTGCCTACCCAAAATGGCACTATTTAATGAATTGGCGACAGGTTCTCTTTCGGAAGGTTCCAAAAGGTAAGCCATTACGCTGTTTGTAGGGTCTGAATAAGCCAACAGAGAGAAAGTTTCCTATATGTTATCAATATCAAATATTCAATCAAGATAATTTGTCAAAAAAGACTCGGAGCCCGTCATAAAATTAATGTGTTTTTCATGACAGTTTGTTCAAACCTCTAATGTTTTTTTTATTTCTTCGCGTGGATCATTTTGGTAATCTTCTTGTAATTGTTGTCCAAATCGCATCGCATCTTCAAATTTTGCGCTCAGTACATCGAGCTGATTGCTGAAAGGCTTTGACCATTTTGTAAATTTCTTCTTTTTGCTTGCTGGATAATGTAAATGGTTATCATCCAAGTAACTCCTATGGTCATCCTCATTTTCTGAATCCTCAAACCCATCGACATCCATTGCGTCTTCATATTCTTCCTCCTCCTCTTCATCAACCTCTAGTTCATTAATCTCTCGCTCTAGCTGGAGTCCCTCCTCCACACCTATCTCTTCCTCTAATTCAGCTTCTGCTTCTTTAGGATCTTCATCGTCTACCATTGTTTCAATTGTATCATCTCTGAAGATCCTAACAACGCCATGTGCACCTTCTTCAGAACTTCTAATACCACAATTTTGAATCATTTCAATAAATTTCCGGCATCTTAGTTTAAAAAGAATGTCATGATTTGATGGAAGAACCATCGGATACAGGGTGTTTGTGAGTTTGATAGCGAGGTCAATATCTCCTTTGATGATGGCATTTCGAATTCCTGGAAAGCAATGTTAATTAATCTTCTAAAAGAAATATTGAAAGAAATTTGTATGAGCTTAGTTACGCTGTCGGTTTAGAATGTCAACATCTAAATCGATCGAAAGATTATCATTTTCAACGTCTGTCATGAACTTGGTGCCGTTTGTGGGGAGCTGCACAGCATTGTTTGAAAAAACTTTCGCGGTCTCGCTGAAACCGTGATGCACTAAATAAGAAATTATGAGCTGGTGAACTCTAGCAGTCAAATTGGCTTCTGAAGTAGCTATTGACACTGAAGGAGAGGTCTTAGGAGTTGGTATTGTGGGCATCGGCGTTGCATTGATAGTGTTCCAAAGTCGGGCTTTTTCCTCCTAAGAATCTGAACTTCATCAGCGATATTATAAGCGTGGCTGACTGAAAAAACTTGAATTCATTATTTCAGCTGACCAACCTTCATATAATGCTCAATGGCAAATTTAAATTCCCTTTGGCCGAAATTTACTAATATTTTTTCTCCAGGGGTCCGTAAACCAATAGAAGGGTACAAGACTCCTTTTAAATCTCGGAATGCAATTCCTAATGAAAGATGTGACTTGAGGTATCAATCATAATGTAAAACATTTTTAGATTTACTAACCTAAATGGACTCCATTTTTTGTGTAAAAAGCAGTCCCATCTCTAAAATTCAAGCAACATCCAATTGTATCACCGGTTGTAAATTTCGGACCATAATTTTTGCCGGTTCCGGAACAGCAGAAAGAATTTCCATCGTCGCCATGATAACCCCATGACTGATCTTCCCATCCTAACCAGAGGAATTAAAACAAAAGAAAATTGACTTTTAAGAGATCAAGAATGTGTTTATAATTTACCGGGGAGTCGGGCCAAATTAACGCTTTTTGTGCAAAATCCAATTCCTATGTACCTGTCAGAGATAGGTCAGACCCCAAGATCGCATAAATTTTATGAAAATAATCAATTATTAAAAGCCTAAAAATTTGTTACCCATCCTTTCCTTTACTTGTAATATAAACTTCAAAATAAAACAATCCACATTGTGGAGGCATTGGATAATTGGCTCTAATAGCAGCAGCGTCTGTCTCGTGCTTGCCTGCACCTACTCGAAGAGTATAAAGCAGATTAAATGTCAGCGGATAGATTTGAAAATGGAAATTGAACTTGAAGAAGCAGGGTAAAACGACTAAAGTAATGTCTTCCAAATACTCTGATCGTTTCAGAACTATAGGAACTTTCGCGAAATTCTACTTTGATCCGAGTTGATCAGGAATCACAAGTTTTGGCAAGTTGCGATGCATGAATTTAGTAATAGGGAATTGGAAATGCTACAAGTTAAGCTTATTACCTGTATAATTTACCATAAGCCTATCGGCCGATAATTCCAAATTGGGGCACTTATCTTCAATATTCCACTCAGTAGGCAAAGCGAGTGGTTGTTGTGAATCAATTTCTTCGTAAAGGCCATTTAAAGAAAAAGGTTCTAGGTTGACACTATGATATAACTCTGCGAAACTCGTATCAGCTAGATAACTTGGTAAATTTGGTTTTACTGGACTTATCAGTTTTGATGCTTTAATTATGTTTGCAGAGTTATATGAAGCTAAAGAGTATGAATCTTGACTGTAAGGAACGGATAGCTGAGGAGGAGCGGAAGAGCTTAAACCAAGGCCTGGAGTAGCTGTGGGAAATGGGTAATCTGAAGTGGTTTGTGGGGAAAAGGAAAACCCAGGCAGTGTATTCATTTGTGTGCTATTCATTTTAAGGTTCTCCGACTAGTTCTTATATTAATGTAGCAGACTCTTAAGTGAAATGTTCGACTCGACGGTTGCGTCTCAATTTATTGCTAGTTTGGTATTTGTTAATTAGATAATACACTGATAACTCCGTAAGATTTCCTAAAAAATATATATATATATATAATGTTTCAACTTCTAATTCCAAATGCTAAATCTGAAATGACCAATGAAAAGATTTGCTTAATAATAAAAAATCGCGGAACCAAATACCCTCTCTTTCTAATGCAAAGAAAAAAGAGGATCTCGAAGGACAAAAGCAACTCCTCGATTTCCAACCCATGAGCTTCAACGATATCTGGTCTAGTGTTTTTGGCTGGCTAAAGCGAGCCAGCTTAGTGAGTTAGCATATCCAAGATTTTTCTGATGACTCAAACTGTTACTTTTACTTGTACGAACTCGTTGGGGGAAAAATTATATTTGATAAAAATGTCCTGTTTCCATAATCTTACGGTTAATTAATTAAAATGCGAGCGCCGGACCCATTTGTTCGTCCCCAACTATCAGTTCTCTATTTTGTTGTCCATGAGATTTTTGATACAAATGAAATGCTTTTCTTAATCGATTCTAACCCTTTTTCCACGAGAATTTCTACTCTTAATCAATTTGTCCATTTTTTCACCCAAAATTTCTGCGTACCAGAGAACTTCACAGTTAATGCCTTTGAAAAGTACAAATATAAAATCAACTTGTATGTAAAGTGACATTTTCTAATATAGACTCGGTCATACTCAATTTGGATTTACATATTGGGATCACTTGGTTTCCGACGTGTCGCTTTTTTGATCTTATTCAACGCGATTAACACAAAATGACGCGTTAAAGCAAACAAGTGACCTTTATTAATTATGATGGAGAATCTTAACAATGGGTTCGAAATGATAGTAATAATAGCAAATTCACAAAAAATCTACAATGAAATTAATATCTCTATTCGTTCTTCTGAATTTATTGATATAGAAGCCCCTATTCATTTTTCTGAATTTATTGATCTAAAAACTAGTTTACAAACCTCTCCTTAAGCATATGCTGCTTAATGAATCTAACTAAATAATGAATTGTAAAGAAAAAAAACAGGATTACACAATGTATCATATCTTTTAAATTAACTATATTAACGAGAAATGTAGTATTTCACCTTCGAAAAATCCATGCAATATATTCTCTTTGTGAATTGATTAAATGTGTTTATTTTAAAACATACTAATAAAGATTTTAATTTAAATAAACTTGAAATAAACAATAATCTGAACTTTTATAGAAATAAATTGTATTTGAAAAATTAAATTAAAAGTATTTTTAATACTTGTAATAGAAAAACAAAAATTGAATTTACAGAAAAAATAACAGTTTTAAAATTTAATAAATAGGTTTAACAAAAAACATAAATTAGTAAATTAATTCTCAAAAATTTTAAATACAACAAAAAACTAAAAAATATATTTTTATAATTAAAGCCAAAAAATTTAAACTTAATACTTATAATAATAATAATATTTAAAAGTTTTTTATCTTTTTTAAATACCAGTTTTAATAATATTATTATTATTAAAAGCTTTTTTGAATTCAAAAAACCAAAAAATAAAACAAGTTTAATTTTAAAATCAATATAACAAAAAAAAAGTTGTCAAATTTAGTTTTAAATATATTATAAAAAACAGTTTTAAAAACTTTATAAGTTTTTAAAATAAACAATAATATATTATTATAAATTAACAAATTTTAACTTAATATTAACAACAATATTAAAAATATTAAAAATATTCATAATAACAAAAATAAAAATAAAAAAATTTAGCAAACTTAATTTCAATAACAATATTTAAAATAATTTTAATATAAATTATCTTATTTTTTTAAAATCTAACATGTAATCTAATTACTATTTAATATAATAAATCAAACTAAATAATCTAAATTAAATATAGTTCATGTATTTTTTACATATAATTAAACATAAGCTTAATTTAAACTAATTTATATTGAATTTAAAAAAAAATCTACTTTAAAAAGACATTTTATATATAATTTTAATTAATATATAATTATAAATAATAATATTTCTTATTTATTTAGTAATTTTATTTGTATTTAATTTAATACTAATTGATTAAAACTTTTAAAGTATCAATAACTAAGTATAAATATTTTTATTCAAAATTTTTTATATAATTAGTTTTAATTATAATCATATTTATAGGAATTTTACTCAAAATTTTATTAAAAACAAATATTTTATTTTAAACAATAGCAATTATATCTTTAAGTTTTATATGTAAAGTTAAAAAAATAATCAAAACAATTAAAATATTAATAAGTTTAACAATAAACTTAATTAAAAAAACCAAAACATTTAACTTAAATTTCAAAAAAATCAAATAAAAACTAATTAAAAAGTTAACAACAAAAACAACAACAATAAAATAACTAGTAACAAAAACTATTAAAAAAGCAAAATTCAAAGTTAAAACATAAAATTTAGTCTTAACAAAATATAATTTAAAAGTTTTAAAAAAAAACAGCCAATTAAAATAAAAACTTAGAAAAAAAGATAATAATACTTTATATTTTAAAATTAGATGATCAAAATTTTTAATATTTAAACTATTAACATTCAAATATTTTTGTCAAATACAACCAGTTCGGATAATAGTAGCATCCAAATTATTCTTAAAACCAAAAGTAATAATTGCATAGCAGAGCTGTTTAATAAAATCAAAAAAATTTTATTAAATAAAAATAACTTAAATATTAAAAATCAATTATTTAATATTATACTTATTTTTAACATGATTGCAGTTTAAAATTATAGATTATAATATTATTTTTATAAACAATCATCAAAATTTTTATCTATCATATAATTAAATTAATATAAATAATAATAAGATAAAACTTAAAGCAGGGGTGCAAAAACTTCAACCACCCTAAAATTCAGCGTGTTGATTCTCAAACAAGATAACGTGTAGTGATCCCCCGCGAGAAATTACACTGCAACGTCCTTTTTTCCTGGTGTCCTTAAAATCACAAAAAATTGCGAGACCTGTGAACTAGTAGTGATACTCCTAATAAGCACCTTGTTCATTATCAAGAAAAATCACCAAAGCTCTTCGCTTATAGAGAACCGAAGAAGCCATTATTATACGATCACGCTTCTTGTTTACTTCGCCGTAAAAGAAAATTAAAAAATGTCTGGACGTGGTAAAGGTGGTAAAGGTCTTGGAAAAGGAGGCGCTAAGCGTCACCGAAAAATTCTTCGTGATAACATTCAGGTAAGACTCAATAAAAAGTTAACTTTTCTTCAACAGATCAAGTATTAACAAGATTTGTTTTATCACAATTCACAGGGCATAACCAAACCAGCTATTCGTCGTCTGGCACGTCGTGGTGGCGTCAAGCGTATCTCGGGTCTTATATATGAAGAGACCCGCGGTGTCCTCAAAGTATTCTTGGAACACGTTATTCGTGACGCTGTCACCTATACCGAACATGCTAAAAGAAAGACTGTGACAAGTCTCGACGTTGGTAAGCTGTCGATTATCGGCTTTTCCTTTATCCTCATCTTGAGTTGTTATTTCCGCACTTTTAGTATTTTATATTAATCTTTTCTTTTTTGGAATTGATATAGTTTATGCCTTGAAACGGCAAGGTCGCACAATTTACGGTTTTGGTGGATAACTTTTAGAGGAATTAAAGCCATCATAAATATCCATCATCGAAGAATAATTGTGTCTTGTTATTGTCAATCATCGAGTTATTTTCGCATTACAAAAATTATAGTCAACTGCACCTTTACTTGTCATATTGATATTCAACTCGAACTTAGTTTTTCCCCTTTTCGATTGTACCATTTCCACTCTCCCCTTTCTTTCACATCTGCACAAATCTCAAATGCAAGATCCACTCACACATAGGTGAATAAAATGAGTTGTTTATTCTAAGAATTGAATTGAGCTTCAGAACTGTTTTTTGTGAAAAATTTTTTTTGAAGAAAAGGAGGATTTCCTATTCTGCAATTTAGGAGTGTTAAACTGTGGAATGGCTATTAAGAGCTTTGTAATTTGCCCAGTTAATGTAGCCCGTTTTTATTTTGATGTGAAGCCCTAAGGATGATCGATCTATAAATCACCTAAAAGAACTGGCGAGGACTATTCCATGAGGCAGCTGTTTTGCTGTTTAAGAAAACATCAACTTATCAAGGGTTCAATAATTTTTAATTGGTAAACAGTGGACAGCATAAAGGTTTGGTGTATATCGCTCTTGAAAAAAATACGTAATTTAGTAGATTGTCTTTAAGGATCTAGACGTTTTGGGTCACGTGGGAATAACGAAGATCTGCGAATATTTCCAAGATTGAGGTATAACATAACAACACGTTCCAAACCTTAAGAACGGAGAGGAGTATTGAAGTTTAGTCTACAGTTTTAAGGGGTTGTTGACCAAGTTGAAATAACAGCTTACCAATCCCACCACCAGCATGAGGCGGTGCACCTCGCTTGAAAGCGTCTATGTAGGCTTGTATGGTGCTAAGATCGATCTCGTGAACTTTTGCACGTTCTTCTAGATAATCTGGATCGTGAATGCGTTGTGCGCCTGAGAGTATCTCTTCGCCACGCATAAAAAAATCGTAGGAATTGGAATATTTCTGGAGTAAAAAATTTGTCAAAACAAATGAAAAATGGTAGCTGAATAGAATAACAAGTAAGCTTCAGAAATATTTATTACATTATTCTTGGGATCTGGCATTGTATAAAAGGGGCGAACCTCTAAAGGAAACTTGTCAAGGATGTAAAAATCGGTATGATATTTCTCTTTAATAATCTTGCCAAGTGCCCTTTCGGTTTCAGTACTTTACGGATTATAAAAAATTAAAAATTAAAATTCTTGGAAATTCAATGCCTCAAATAGATGATACATTACTTTAGATCATCATAGTCTCCTATTTCAACATCATTATCTCTTAATAGCTTTACAGCATCTTTGTATTCCAGCCTCAAAGTTTTTGGAAGAAATTCAAATTCGGTGGATTTATGTTGTCTTTTCACAATTGCAACTTCGGCAGCAAATCGAGTTTTCAGCCCCTCGAAAATGAACACGAATAGCTCATCCAGAATATCAAGAACCTCGTGATAATGCTCCTCAAATGCCATTTCCAGATCAAGACCAACGAACTCAGTCATGTGTCGAGGAGTATTTGCATTTTCAGCCCGAAAAACTTGATGAAAATAGGTCAGAAATGAATTGTTTTGTAACTTTTTTAAATATAGTTTCTCGAGATCTTACCTGGGGCTATCTCAAATACTCGGTCGAAATCGGAACAAATACACATTTGTTTATATAATTGGGGAGATTGGGCAAGATATGCCTCAGCTATGAATTAATAAAATTATGATATTTAGTAAGAAATTTCTAGATTTCAAAAAAATAACAACGATAAAAACGTACTTTTGAAATATTTCACCGTGAACACATTGGCACCACCCTCACTAGCAGCCCCAATAATTTTTGGTGTATGTACTTCAAAGAATCCTTTGGATAATAAAAACTCTCGAAAAAGTTGACAGACACCCGACTGAATTCGAAAGATTGCTTGATTCGTAATTGTCTGAAATGGTAGTTTAATTAGAATAAGTAAGCGTTTATTGGTGCTATATGATATTTAGGATCGATAAGCAACTTACACGAAGATCCACAATTCGATTATTCAACCGAGTTTCTAATGTAATTCGGTTGAACTGTATGTCTTCCTAAAACAGTATAGTAACTTTTGTAAGTAAGAAACCTATTTGAAAACCGAACAAAGGAGACACTTACCTTTTGAAGTTGATCTTCGGGACGGGTAGCTTCTTCAATAGTAAAAGGAAGGCGAGTGACAGTTTCACTTATTACATAGAGCTTTCGATCACAGATTATCATCAATTTGGTATATAATAATATGTTATGCAATTTTTATCAAATACCTTCGAGATATGTAATTCAGCATCGGATACAGTGGTGCTCTTTATTTCCTCGGATGGCTTTTTAATAACTCCTTCAACATCGACGATCGATTCATCGGGTATACTAGTCAAAATATCAAGGAATTATCAGGCAAGGGTAGTATCTCAAATGAGGTTATGATTTGGCTCTTACTTCGATGCAAATTTCACAAAGCCTTTGCTTATAGATTTCTCGTCCATCGTTAAGACTCCTTGTATAGTGGAGAATTGCTGGCGAAACACGAAAAAGGCAAGCTTGGAACCTGATCAGGTCCACGAGAAAGGATATTATTGTAAAAACGTCGGAATATCGTCCAGCTTTGATCAAAAAGTTTTTTAACATATACGCACTATTGGCGCGAGATGTTTGAACACGTGCGCGGATGGTAACGGTTTCACCGGCATGACTTTCATTGATATCTGAGATTCGAGTTCTTTGAATACCTAGGTCAAACCAAATTTTGATCATTTGATGAGAATTTGAATGAAAAATGACATTGATCGGTTGGACCAAAAATCTCACCGCTTCGTTCTTGGGACTGGATCATCGGTTTTTTACCAAAATTTTCAGAGCCATAGCTCTTGAATAAAATAATTTTGAAATAAAATTCAATTAATACTCGTGTAAAGGTGAAAACAGCTTTGAATTTTGTGAAAATAAAAATAAATAGAATATATAACCTCTGAGGCTTCACGAGCTTCTTTTTCTGCTGCTCTTTTGGCCTCTGCTTCTGCTTTTTTACGTTGCTTCTCTCGCTCTTTCTCAAGCTTTTTAAGACCCTTTTTAGATGAAGGTTCTCCTTCGATACTTTTTTAAAGTAAACACGTTTCAAGAAATTTTCGAAATAAAGTGATGCTTTGATATAGAACTTACTCCAAAACGTGGCTTTTTTCAGTTGATTCAGTAGGAGGGGGAACTAAATGATCTGTAAGGTTGCTCATTGTTGAGCCGGAACAGAATCAATACTAGATATCAATTTATAAATTTAATAAGCTTAACGCATCAAAAATTTCGTACACAAATTAACAAAATTTCAAGCCGACGGGCGGGATTGAACCACCGACCTTCAGTTTACAAGACTGACGCTCTACCACTAAGCTACGCCGGCCGATATACTTGAGAAAGGGCTACGTTTTATATAATTGTATTTTACATCCAAATAATGCCTTATGAAATTAGAGAAAGAAATATAAATATATTCCAGCTTTCAAAGTCAGAAAATTCACTATGCTATATTTAAAAAAATAAACCATTCAAGAACTGATTAACACGAAGTAAAATTTTTTTTTCAATATATTGTACAATAAATTAGGTTTCAAATAAAGATATTCCAGTTCTGTAGAATGATTTGGGATCCTATTAATTTCATAATTAAATCTTGATTCCCGAGCCAATAATCATAGTGGCTTATCCAAATAACACACTCATTAAAGAGATAATGCGCGAAATATCCAGATCTTCATCATACAAATTAATGTTATTGCCACTTGATATTCCACTTTAATCTTTACTATTTTCATCATCATCCATTTTCTGAGATTAGGGTGTAACGAGAGAGTTACTAGAAAGTAGAACCTTCTGGTGGTTGAGGTAATTTTTTATTATGAGGGTTGGCCATTTCCCTGCCGAGCGGAATATAGGTCAATAAAAGTTTTAGTACATGAAACATTGAGAAGAAAAGATGGAGAATAGATGATAAAATTTGAAAACCAATTATTATTTACCGACGCAACTCTGTTAAAACGGTTTCTAGCGTGAAGTTTCTCTTCCAATTGGCAAGACAGTTTAACTTAGTCGGCTCAACCTAATAAAAATAATTATATCGAGTGAACCAGATATTGATGGTAATTAGGGGATCTGAATTATGTTAGGGTTAAAAGTTTCCAAAGAAATTCATTTGATATACTTACTTTCCCTGTCTGCTGATTGACACACGGCAAATTGATTCTCGATATGAAGAAAACTGAAGGAGGGGAATCAGGGTAATTATCATCACAATGAAGCTTCAGGCTATAAATTCGATTTTCATGGATTGTCTAGAAAAAGATGTAGGATCGAACCAGCCCGAATCGAAGTCAAAAATAGGGGAGATCAAGGAAGGTTTGTAATATCATTTAATCAGATAATATTTTCAATGGTACAGGAACTAAAGTATATAAAAGAAATGCCCGAGGCCACCTACATGACCTGGACCTATAATCGTTCCATTCCAATCACTCATATATACGTCGTCACCGCTTGAAAGACCATAACTACAAGTACCATCACCGATGCCTTTTTCACCCTTTTCGAGTTCTTCGAGAAGTCTAAAGTTGCGAGGTACTTGATGAGAAAATAGGTGAGATTAGACTCAAAGTGGAATAAAAGAAGGTTACATGATAAGGCAAGTCAACGTTTGTATAATTGACTATTGAGCAGCTTGGACCCAGCCTTAGTTACAACGAAAAGATCCAAATATGCACAGAAAATTGAAAAAGCAGTTTTGATTAGGCTTCTTGAAAGGAACAAACCTTTGGCCATATTCTTGTAGAAGTATGAATAAGCGTTCGTAAGAATATTCAGGAACTTAAGACGATTTAATTGAATAACGGCAAGAGGGGGCACTAAAGATCGACTACATGCTGATATGAAATGATCAGTTTCATGTGATCGAGCTTATTCTTGGCTAGAAGCTCTATCATAAGAGATAATCAATCGAAATTTACATTTATATTAGTTAACTTTTGAACAATTTCTACCCGAATCATATCTTTTTTGTCTTTGGCCATCTCAGTTTAAATTAAGAAAAATATCGGCGAAAGTTTTATAAAGGTTATTATGTTTATTTTAATTTACAAGATATATAGTTTGTTTAATATATGTAATATTATTATATCAAATTATTTTTAACTTTTTTACTTTTAAAAATAAAATTATAACACAGTATTAATTTGCATTATTACTGTATTAGTTTTAAATATTTTGAACTTAAAATGTAAGGTTACTTTGTTTAATAATATTATCGTTTATAAAAAAAATGTTTTTTTAAAAACAAAAAATATAACAAATATGTTAAAGTTTAAGAAAATAATAAAATAATTTTTTATTCATTGTTAGCAAAACCAGATCATTATAAAATTTTCTTCGGAAAAAAGCCAACTGACAATTGATCAGGGATGGAACCTATCAATTTGAAGAATATATTTAATCTTCAAATGAAAAATTTCATAAGCTACCTTGCCGGTGTTTTACTTGTGCAACAAATTCAAGTGATAGTAACCCAGCGAGTTTTCACCCTAATTATTAAGGAGTGGTTAGAACTTTTCAATTCAAATATCATAATATGGAACATAGACCGCAGCACACAATTTTTCTTACGAAATATTTCCTATTTGAATCGTTAACTGATAAGTTGTTCAAGTAATATTAGGTATGCTAAATAAAAAATTATTATTTTTAATGGTACGATTAAAAAATAATAGCGTTTTTAAAAATACGTTAAATAGACCTTAAAAAAACATATTTTTGTAAAGATAATGCAATTGTGGTCGTTCATTAAATTCATAAATAAAAAATTTAAACATTAAAATTAATACACATTTTTTATTTTTTAAAATCAACTCATTTTTAACAATTACATTAAAATAATTGATTTAAAAACAACTTAACATTAAAACTTTTTAATGCTTGTTGTTATTATTATATTTATATAATTTTAAAAAAAACTTTTTTCTCTCATAAATCCCAATATCCCTCAAAAAGCAGCAATTTTTCAAAAAAGTTTTTATTTTTCTTATTATTTTCTTCACAATTTCTCAAGAAAAGAATTCTTTTGTAGTAGAACTGGTGGCTGTTTCAAGCAGTAGTATGTTCAAAAAAAAGGTGGCCAAAGGGACTCTTCATGGTCTAGCTAGTGATATCTTTTCTCAAAAGCAGAGAATTTTAGTTGACAATATGAAACACTTAGGTGATAAAAAAAATGTGTCTTTGAGCAGACTTTTTGATAGTGCTGATATGTTTTCTAACATCAAAGCTGAGTTAAGTAATAAAAATAACAGTATTTTTCAGTTAGTAACAATTATAAAACAGACAATAAAAACAAAAGCCATTTTGATTTTATAACTAATATTCTTAAGACAAAGAAAGTTAATATTAATGTAGTAGATAATTTTTTTCTTGGGTTTTTGAACTTTAATATAAAAAAAAATATGGTGTTTTTTCTTTTTTTAATTTTTTTTAATTTTAAAATGAATGTATTTATAAAAAAATATTTTGTTTTAAATATAAACTTATTTGTTATTAAAGACAAATTATTTTAAAACAAATTAAAGACAATTAAAAAGTTATTTTTAAGTGTTATTACAAATGATTATTTGGAGTATAGAAACAAATAACAAACCCATAACTTGGTGCTCAATAGCTGAATTATGTTTGGTGATATTTGAAGGTTTTTGTATCTAAAGATTTTAGTGGAGTTTTTTGTATAATGAACAGAGATTCAAGTGTTGTTTTTATCCATCACTTTTCAGAATCACAATTCCGTCAAATTTTTTTTTCAGTGTAATGGTCAGTAATCTTCCTGGTAAGTTATCTTCAATTTATAAGTGTTTTACTCTTATTCCTAGGTCTTTTACCAGTCACTTTGACATTGATAACTCTGCATGTTAATCTTTAATTAATTAGTAAATAATAACAAAATAAAAAAAAATAAAATAAAATAAAAAAATAAAGAAATAAGTCAAAGCAAGAAAGAGTTAGTATTCTGTCAATAGCTGTGATCAAAAGCTATTGGTTTAATGCAATTAAGTATTAGCAACTATTAATATGAGTTTTTGATAGCAGAAAAATATATAGTAATAATTTAATAAGTATTTTATTAATATTTGATGTTTTCACTTCAAGTCATAGAATACTATCATATGAAAAAATAGATGAGAATTGGAACTGAAGATTCTAAACTAAGAATTCTAACTTAGAAATTCTGCTCTTTTTGTTTCTAATACTATTGTTATATATACATAATTTTCATTATACAAGATTTTTTGAATTCCTCAATTTTTTAGCCAGAAATTCTGGAATTTCTAGAATCTTGTAATTCTTTGAGAAAAATTCTGGAATTTTGGAATCCTATAATTCTGGAATTCTGTGATTTCTCTGAGAAAAATCCTGGAATTCCACTTTTACTATATCTCATTCTAATTGGCTAATTTGTATATTAATATATAATTCTTATATTCTATGAGTAATATTATCTCCTTCTTTTAATGTTGAACTCTATTGAAATCTCTTATACTTCCTAACTCTCTTTTTTTGATTAACTTCTAAACTTTTTTTTCAAGAATTACTTATGTTACTTTGATCTGTAATTTTTTAAATTGGGCATTGGTTATTTTTCCCAATTAATTAATAGTAACTGTATTTATTACTAGGTTAAATAGTATGACTGATTGATCTTAAAATCTTACATGTAACTAATATATGGCTTATGCTTGTATAAACAGATTGTTTTTCCTCACAAATTGTTCCTGTTGTTATTGTATTGTTGTATTAAATACCTGTTTTGTCTTGTCAGTATATAAATTCTGAATATTGAGAATCTGTTCTAAGTGATAATAGCAAAAGTTTTTTGAATATTGTTGTAATCACCAATTTCAAGTTTTTTTGGTTATCTCTTATTGTAATACTGTTGTTTTTGGTATTTCTATTGACAACTTTACTTTTGCTATTATCTTGTCTATGGTGTTATGGGTATACTTAGTGAGATTGGGAGATGGTAATGTTTGGTGCTCTCAATTATTGATAAGGCATGTTTTGCATAATTCTGCTGGCTTAGTCTTAATTATCAGTCTCTGAAAGTCTTCTTTACTGGTTGTAAATTTACCCATTGAGTTTTTTGGTTATAAGGCACAGAGTTTTGGTCCTCACTAATTACAACTTTTTATAAAAGTGCTTTTTTCTCCAAGCTAATAAGCACAGTCATTAGGGTCTGGCATTGTCTTTTCACTCTTCTGGTAAACTATTAAGATAATGTTAATATCCAAAAATTTAGAGAGAGCTTCTCTTTTTTACTAGGCTATCACAAAGTCTATTTCCAGACAGTTGATTTTACTATGTTGCTGCTTCATAAAAAAATAAAAAAAATAAATAAAAAAAAATAAAAATAAAAAAAAGAAAAATAAAAAAAAGAAAAAAAATAAAAATTAGTATTATCAATCACCATGATCAAGAGCAATTGGTCCAAATCATTAATAGTTTAAAGCAGTTATGCTAAGAGCATTTGTTTTGGAACAAAGATACAATACAATAGTTAATTTATGTAAATTCCACAAAGTTTGAGAACATAAATTTGTGATTTTGATTTCTTGATAATTGATTTTATTTCAGAAGATAAAGATAGAATAGAATAAATAATAGAAGGGGTAAGAATATTTGATTTTTGTTTAGTGATTTATATCTATCTGTCTTTTTTTCTACCTTCTATAACTACTCACTTATATACATTTTTTTGGTTTTACAGGATTGCTTCTGATTGTTTTGTTATTGCTAATTATTGCTTTGTTATTTCTGTTATTGCTTTGTTTTTCTATGTTATTACTAGTTATCCTATGTTATAACATATTATCTGGTATTATTATATGTTATTCTGTGTTATCCTATGTTATAATGCATTATTCTGCACTATCCTAAGTTATAATGCATTATCCAACATTATTGTATGCTATTCTGTGTTATGTCACATTCTGGTTACGTTTTTTCATAACTTCAGATCAGTTTTTCTACTTGGATAACATTATCTCTCTCTTTTTAGAATTGAGCTCCTACAAAATCATTTGTATCTGTTTTTATGTCTTTGTTTGTGTAATGTTTGATGGTTGTGTCAAGTATTGTTTTTCATAGATTTTCGAACTGTCAATTGGTAATTTGTTCTATATTGTTAATTGTTATCATCTTTATAAATCCATACAACAGTATATTTAAACAATGTTGAAAAGTGGTATATAGTCAGTATGCTGCTTTGTAATATAGGATCAAATTGCTTCTTCCTATAAATTTTTTTACTTGTTGTATTGCTTCTTTGTTGAAAGTTTTCTGGCTAAAGTCTCCATATAACATCTTTAAGTCTAATTGTTCACACATTTTATAGAACCAATAAGCTGAAGGAAGTTTTTTTTTCCATTTTTTTGTATTGTCTGGTGTCCATTCTCTTGTTTTAGGGAGATTGATCCCATGAGTTAAAGCTTCTTTGATTTTTTCTAGCTCAGAGACTAAGTATCTTCTTTTATAACCTTTTTTTCATTCCTCCACTCTTTCTTCAAGCCCTGCCTGAGACAATTTAATTTTTTTTTATAAAATTCCTTTCTCGGATGGGTGTAAAGATAGGAACAGTTAGTTTTAGTTGAATTCATGCCCATCTCTTTCTTGCTCCTATCTTTATAGTGTATTTTTTTTTTATTGATTGTCACTTTTATTTAAGCAAAAAATTGTTGAATTGTGTTAAATAGTTGTTTTAAAAGTTGTAGAATTTGATCTGACAAGTCCATATTGAAAATTCTATTATTTCTTGCTAATTTAATTTGCTGCACATTGTCTACATTTCGATAAAAATAATTGGTTTCAGATTTCATGATATATTTTCTGGTCTGATTAATGAAATTTGTGTTCCTAGCTGAGGTACTAATGATGATAATTCCTGTTTTGCATGATAAATTTTTAACTGATTTCCATGCACTACTTTCTTTAAAATTCTGTTTTCCAATCATAATTTGTAAGCTCTATTTCCTAAAGCTTCGTGTATGTTGAATAGACCATCCTACTTTGGGTCAAATTTTCCACTCCACTGTTTTTTAGCTTTTGTATGATATAACAGTACTTGGTTTCCAATCTTAAATTCCATTGGTTGTTCTGGTAGGCAGTTATCATGTTTTTCTTTTTGTCATTCTTAAGCATAATTAATATTGTTAGCTGCTGTTTTTTAATTGTCTTCCAACATTTCTATTAGCTGGTATGTTTTTTGGTATAAGATAGCTTCAAAACTCTGTTTGTTGATTGTTTCTGTTGAGTATAATGGTATCACTTGTTCAATTGATAACATAGCTTTTCTTCCATAGACTAGTTCAAATGGTGTGAACTGAATTGTATTTTGTTTCAATATTCGGTATGCAAAAAGTACAGAAGGTATGAATAAGTCCCATTCTTGTTTGTTTTTATGACTTATTTTTGCTAGTGCTTTGCACAGTGTTCAGTTAAATTGTTCTATCAGTCTGTTCATTTGTGAGTGGTATAATGATAATAAGAATCACTTTATTCCAAACTGTTGGCTTAATTCAGTTAGTGTATTATTAATGAAATATGTTCCCTGATCAGATAATAATTTTTTTGGGCATCCATGTTGGCAAATTAGGTCTTGATGCACAAATTTGGCTACTGTTTTGGCATCAGCCACTTGAATTGCTCTGGCTTCTGGCCATTTTGTAAGATAGTCTATGGCTACAGTAATATAGCAATTTTCTTGGGATGTAATTAAGAGAGGTTCAACCAAATTGATTTCAATTCTATCAAATAGATTTTCAACTAGAATGGGTTGAAGTGGTTCTGTTGATCTTGCTTCTTCTCTTTGCTAACATAAGTCACACTTGAACACATATTCAAAAATGTCTTTGTATATTATTGGCCAATAGTATAAATTTAGTGTTTTTTCGAGGATAACATCTTTGTTAAAGTGTCTTGCAGTTGGATCAGAATGCATACTATGTAATATAGTTTCCTTTTCATTGTTTTTGATAATTCATTGTGGGGTGGAATGGTTTCAGCATTTTCATCAATATAGTTGGTTGTCTTAAATAAAGTAATTTTGGGCTTGTTTTTATATAGTACTTCATTCCTGTTGAGATAATATCTCCTTGAAACATAGTGTTGATAGGTACTGATGTAGTTGGTAATAATTGGTTGTGTTCATGGATCTGGGATTAGGTTTGTGGTATCCTCAACAAACTGTCAGTATTAGTGTTCTTGGATTCTTTTTTGTAATAAATTTTGAGTGGAAATTGTTGCAGATAAGTACTCTATCTTGCATATTTTTTTTCTAGTTGTGGGTTATTGAATAACCAGATGAGTCTCTTATAATCTGTATATAGGTCAAATAGTTGACTAAGGTAGTGTTTCCATGTTTGTACTGTCCGATAGATGGTGAAACATTCTAGATCCATTGCACTATAAATTTTCTCAGCTAGACTTGTGTTACAACTAGTATATGCAATTAGATATTCTCTGTTGTCTGGTTCTATTTGTGACAAAATGACTCCTAGTGTATTTGTCGAGGCATTTGTAGCGACAATGAAATGTTTAGTGAAATCAGGGTAAATTAATATTGGAGATATGATCAGTTGCTGCTTGAAATAGTTAAAGGCTTTTTGTTGATCTTCTTTCCACAGGTACAGCACATATTTGGATAACAAGTGGTGAAAAAGTTTTGTGATAGTTGAAAACCCTTTCACAAATCAGCAATAGTATCCTGCCAATTCTAAAAATTCTTGTAACTCTTGGAGGTTGATTGGAACTGGAAAATTTTTAACTTTTTGGATCTTGTCTGAATTAGGTTTGACTCTGTCTTTGCTGATTATGTGTTCTAGAAATTTCAACTTGGTTTTCCCAAAGAAACATTTCTTGGGATTGAGTTTTAATCCAGCATTTTGGAGGCATTCAAAGACTTGTTGAAGATGAAACAAATAATTGTTGAACATTTTAGAGAATATGTTTGTGTTGTTTAAGTAAACTATGACTGATTTCTAAAGAATTTCTTTGTACATAACATTCATAAGGCATTGAAACATGGCAAAAACATTGTAGAGTTCGAAAAGCATTACATTAAACTTGAAGTTTCCATCTTGAGTGGTAAATACCATTTTTTTTTTATCTTTGAAATCCATTTCAATCTGCCAATATCTGCTGGCTAAATTTAATGATAAGAACTATTTTTTTTTTCCTAAATTGTCCAGAATTCCTTGGATAAAAAGAGTGGGATAACTATCTTTTCAGGTGATGCTATTTAATTTTTGATAATTCACACAGAATTGTACTTTTCTATTTTTCTTGATAACCAGAATTACTGAAGAGGATCAAGAGCTTAACAATTCCTTGATTAAGCCATTGTTGAGCATTTGTTAGACTTCTTGTTTAATAAGATTGTCACCAGATGGGAGCACTTGGTAAGCCTGTTGTTTAATCAGTCAAGCACCTCCCATATCAATCTGATGCTTTATGATATCAGTGTGTTCAAACTCATTTTTGCTGGCAAAGATATCAGCATATTGGTTCAATAGAACCTTAAGTTGCATTTGTTGTAAAGTGCTCAGGTTTCCCAAATTGAATTTATTGATTTCTTTTGGTATGAACAAGTAACTTTTTTTTGGCAGGTTCTATACTTGTGAGATAATATCACAGAATAAGAACAATTGTGCAAAATTTGGAATGAATTGGGGTTTATCTGAATTCTGAATATCTGGAAATATGGAACCAACAAAAGTTCCCTCTGGAATTTCTATAACATTTTCAGTCAAATTGTAAATTGGGATTTTAAAGTGCTTATGAGCCTTTGCTGATAGGTATAAGTTAGCAACATTGGCTAGAGAACAGATTTCAGAATCCACTTCGAATAACAGAGCTTGATTTTGGATTGTTTTGTTCATTTTAAGAATGTATTGTCAGTATAGAAGGATAGAAATGATGGTGTTGGTGTAGATAAGTTCTACTTTGTCACTATCTTCCTCCATAAAATTAACTGGTATGTTTCCTTTTCTACTTGATTTGAATCCATTGATTCCTCTAGTGGTAAGGCCTAATTCTTTGTGAGTTGTCACTAGGGTTAATTGTGGTATTTTCACTAAGAGCAAAAAGATAGCTTGGGCTATTTTGTCATGTAATTCTATTTTGTAGGGTTTATTTGAATTGTTCTGCAATATCACAATAATATTTTCTCTATAACCAGCATCAATAATTCCTCCCTTTATGTCAATTCCTTTTTTGGTTAAACTAGATCAAAAGGCAACTTGTATTATTGTACTAACAGAGATTTCTAATGCTATCTTAAGATCTATTGTTATAAAAGAATATGGAACTATAATTATGAGTGATTGTTCAAGATATCATAAGTTGAAACTAGCATCAGTGTTATGTACTCTTTTGAAACAAATTTTTTCTTCATTGTCACTATACCATTTTAATTCTAATTCTTTAAATAGATTGGGATATGTGAAATACTATTCTGTTTTGATATTCTCAATTAGATTTTGAAACAACATGTTTTCGGTGATTAATTCTTTTTCTATCTTGAGTTTCAGTAATTTGGTGATCAGATATAGTTTTTTTGAAAGTAGGTTAAACATAATATCACATTTATTACAGTACTGAAAGTAACAAGGGATCAAAAAATGATTGCACAGTTTTGTGTTTAGGTCAACTAGCCTTTGTTTCTGCTCTTCTTTAGTTAGTGCCAGGTTTTGGTAGTGCTCATGAAAGTATTTTGAATCATCTTTAATGTTGCCAAAGATGTCAAAAGTCATGATATTGTTACAGTTAAAACTTATATTTCTTATTAATTATCACATATATTAGCTATTGATGTCATATAAATTAGCCACACTATTTTTAGATAGTGATTATTGACCTGACCATTGACCTAATCATTGATCTAGTCATTGATTTGATCATTGATCACTTTTGACAGCTATATAAATGATGAATCTTTTAGCTGTAGAAATGCATGTTTAAAATAATCAAGAATAAATAAAATAACAACTTTCATCTCAATTATTCTCTTATCACTAATTTCCTTTTTTCTATCTTCAAGTATCTAAACATCTTGGGATAAAAGATTACTTGTTGGTTATTTCTTACCCTTTTTTTGAAACATATAAGTGTAGCATTTGAAGATTATTGAATAAAACATGACTGAAAAGCATATCTGATACTTGATATTGAATTCTAAAAGCACCAACATAAGGCATAAAATTATACTAACTGTAATTATTTGTTAACAGTACAGACTATTTTTCTACCTTCAAATTCCCCAGTTATCTTTTTGAAAAGAATAATGACTGAAATATTTTATGAGACTGATCTTACATATTGAATCTATACTTATTCAATTCACTTTTTGAAGTTAAATTCTCTTTGATTATTTTCCTTATTCTACAATCCTGTTCTCCTTTGCTATCTATTAGCTTGTTACTTCAATCTATAACATAAAAGTGGTGCTCTCTGTGAGGTTGTCAAAATCTACTTTGCTTTTTATTGTATGGGTAATTATTTATACCTGTCACAACAATCAAAAAAATACTTTGAAGCACACAACAAAAATAATCTAGACTTTATTGAACTCAATTTTTTGTCCTCCTGCTTGATTTGTTTCCCCATTGAAGATCAATTTAGTAGACAATTCCAAGATTTTTGGAACTGGTTCCTGAATAAACATTCAGCTGAAATCTACACAGTTTATACAACTTATTACTTTGATTAAACTTATTTTGAAGACAACTTTGAAGAAAAAAACAACAGCATCAATCAACTTTTATACTTCACAACTTTTAAACAACAGCCTCCTGATTCTGAATATCTGAATCATCAAATCCACATTTGGATTGCTGCCCATCAAGCAACTAAAACTTCCTTTAAAACAGAAGAAGAAAGCTATCAAACTGCCTCTGTTTTTGACCTTTTATCAAGCAAATCAGACTCATCTACACAAACAGTTACTTCTGAACCAATGGCTAATAACCCCATGCAAGCAAACATTCTGGCTGCCCTTCAAGATATACAAACTGCTTTAGGAAGAAGAAACAATACCCCACTACCACTATTTAGAAGTAATGCACAAGATCCAATTGAATAGTTAGATGATTTTAAGAGAGCTGCCACAGCCAACCAGTATGATAAAGAATACAAGTTCCAAATCATTGGTGGCTATCTTCAAGACTCTCCTGCTATCTGGTTCTCACAAGAAACAGATGCCAATGCTTAACACCGAATAATCAGATGGACACCAACCAATGCTAGAGAAAAAAATACCTCTTTCATTATCCGATTTGAGACCAAGTTTAGAACCCCAATATTAATATCCAAATGGCACATGGAATTAGAAAGAAGAATCCAAGACCCTGGAGAAGTAATAACTGAATATGCCAAAGCTATCAGAAAGCTAATCAAATGTGTAGACTCTGGAAGAAACTGGACAGAAAAGCAAAAGATCTATTTCTTTACAAAAGGATTAAGAACTAATCTATCATATGCTCTTTGGCCTTTTTTGGCTTTAAAAGACAACTCAACAATGGACATGGCTATTGAACTGACACAAAAAATTGAAGATAACCAAAAAATGCATTTGAGATCCACACTTCTAGTTTTTGCTCCTGCTCTTGCTATGGCTCCAGCTCCACAAATAGCTGCTGTTTCTTTTGCTGCCCAAATTCAAGACCCAAATGAACAGTTAATAGATAGACTCACAGCTAATTTTGTTTGGCTACTGGAACCTTTGGCTTAAGCAGTTAGAGAAAATCAACAACCCCAAAGACCCAAATTTGAACTCCGCTTCAATCAATCCTAACAACCACCATATTAAAGACAGCAAAATTGTGGTCCATTTGTGTGCTATCACTGTGGACTAACTAGACACTTCTCAAGAGACTGTAACAATCCTCTATTGTCCTTTCCAGCTCCTAAAAATAATGACATCCAGAATAACAGACCCAACAATAATAATGTTCCCAATCAAAGACCCAATCATGCCAACATCAATTTCTTTGGAGAGAATCTCCTAGTGGAAGCCACTGTTTATTAGTCTTTAAACTAGTAAGTACACCTCCAAAAGGTGAAAATGCAAGCCAACCAGAAGAAAACCTCTTTTAGATGCTAAGTACATAGCATTCTGAACATCATTTGTCATCACAAAACATGATGTATTCTTTATACAATTGAATATTCATTTGCTCTAAATGTTGAATTTGAGCTTCTTAAGTTGGATAAGTGTGATTTGCAATTTGGTGGTATGTTTCTATTTTATCTTTGTAGTTAAATCCAACTAATTTTATTGTATACTCAATATATTCTGCTTTTTTCATTTGGCAGACATTTTTCTGTGTGGCTCTATTAATTAAAGCCATTGCTAAATCAAAAATCATTTCAGCATTATGAGGGTAGTGGTAAATTTTGTTAAGAACACTGTTATATGCTGCATCAAAAAGTGTTCTTTTTCTGACTTTTTCCAAGATTGATAGAGCATATTGGCAAGTTTGATCACATACTTCTTTTCTCATTGCAATATCAATCCAGTTGCATTCTTCTGGAGAAATATATGCTCTCATTGATGAAAGTTTTTTGTTGCAATTTTTGCATTTAAATAAGATATAGGGTGGTTGTTTCTATGGTTTTGGTGTAGAATATCTAACTACATTCTATTCTCTGGTCTTCTCAAAGATTTTTTGTTCTGTTTCCTTGGCCCAACTGGATGTTAATTTCAAAACCATAAAGATTTCAGTAATTAATAGTTTTTTTTTCTTTTTAAATTCGAATACTGGAGCTTTTTCAGATTTTTTATTAAAAGTACCATAGGTAGCAGATACTTTAGTGTATTGTCTTTGGTATAAAATCTTCAATTCTTGGGTTTCTTAATCTAAATTTGCATTGGTCTTGAAAAGCCAATTATTTCTGATAAGGGCTTGGTATTGTGGTGCATCCATGACTAAAACTTTGACTGGAATGATGATTTCATTAATTGTGAATGAGAAGTTGTCAATTTCTCTTACTGGTGTCTTTTTTATCCCATCTGTTGTAACAATGACAGTTTGGGCTGGTCTGTCAACAGTTTTTTGAAGCTGTTGCATTAATTAGTAGGTGATAATACTTCCAGCTAATCTACTGTTTAAGATTAACCAAATTGGTCTTCCTTCAACTTCAGTTTCAGTATATATTGTTGTAATTGCTTTTTGTTTATTGATTGCTGCATTGCTAAGCAAGAATAGTGATTCATTGGCTTTGAATTCAAATGGAAATATATCTGAGAAGTTAGCATTTTGAGCAATTTGAGCTGGTAAAATAGTATTGTTAGAAGAATTTGATCTTGGTGCTACAACTCCATCTTCAAAAAGTGCAGTTTGTTAAAAATCCAATTCTTCAGACATTGTGAGATAACCGTATTGAGTATAATAGTAATTGGGTTTTTGCTAACCAGAATTTCAGAGAACCAATTCGTTGTTTGAATTGATTCTGTTGTTATTGTTCTGAAATTGATTTTGAAGTGTGAATTGGTTATGTTAAACTAATCTTTGAGCTGGTACTTAATATTGTTGTGTAAGTGGTTGTTAATACTGTTGGATTGGTAGAGATTGTTGGTATTGTTGCTATGGAACAGGTTGATAGTAATTGGTTTGCTGCTGGGGTCTTGAGAAATAGTAGGCTGGTAGTAGAAACTAATAATGAGATTGCTGTATTAAAGAGTAATGTTGATTATTCTTGTTTTACTAGTCTCTTTGTAGCTTTCTGCAGTCTTATTTCCAATGTTTTGGAATTCCACAATAATGACAACTTTGGTTTTGACTGTTTGATGAGGATGAGTAGTTGATTTGGCTTTGTTGTTGTGGTGGTTAATATCTTTGTAGTTGTTGCTGTTGTTGTTGGTTGGTGAAATAGTTTTCAATCTTTTTTATAAGTTGGTCAATTTTTTTTTCAGCTGTTGAGCTGGTTTCTCCAATAGCAAGATTCACAAGTTTGGTATAGTTTGCTTTTTCTATTGCTATTTCATAGTTTTTTGCATGTTTAATAGCTGTTGCTAAATTTTCTGAGACATGTGAACAAACTTTCTTGATTAATTTGTCTTTTAATCCTGCTATAAACTGATTCAAAATCTGGGTATTGAAATAGTATTCATTGGTTTCCAATTGTCAAATTTGTTGTTACTCATAGAATATAAAAAGTATATTAGTATATAAATTAGTCAATCAGAAGTAACCATAGTAAATATGGAATTCCAGGATTCTTCTCAGAGAAATTGCAGGATTCTAGGAATTTCAGGATTTTTATACAAAAAATTGCAGGATTCCAGAATTCCAGGATTTCTCTCAAAAGAATTGCAGGATTCCAAGAATTTCAGAATTCCTGAAGTGAAAAATTGAGGAATTGAGGAATCTCAATTATGTATATATAGTGGTAGTATTAAAAGTAGAAAAAACAGATCTCCTAGTTAGATTTAATTTAAGTGACCTTCCAATTCACAAATATTAATAAATTATTATTCTTTATCTTAAATTTCCTCTCCACTATTAACACTTCATATTAATAATAATTGATACTTAACCACACTGGAACAATAGCTCTTGATTATGGCTATTGACAGAATACTAACCATTATTGCCTTGGCTTATTTCTTATTTTTTATTTTTTTTATTTTATTTTATTTCTTTTGTTGTTATTTACTAATTGATTAAAAGATTAAAGTGCTAAAATACAGACATAATAGGGACTGGTAAAAGACCCGTGAAACAAGGATAAAACACTCATAAATTTGAGGATAACTTACCAAGAAGATTACTGGTCACCATACTGAGAAAAAAATTTGATAGAATTGCAATTCCAGAAGGCTACTAAAACAACTATTGAATTTCTGTCCATTATACAAAGAACTTAACCAAAACTTTCAGATCACTATTATTGCAAAATAGCTTTTAAGTACCAAGTTATGAGTTTTGTTATTTGATTTGAGACCTCAAATATTTACCTGTAACATTTGGTGCTCTCTGTAAGATATAATCCTACAGAGAACCAGCACTAACAACAATTATCCAAAAGTGGCAGAATAAGAAATCATAGAAACCAACCATTTAGGATTCGCCAAATCTTTGTTTCAACAATACAGCCAACAGTTAGGATTAAACAATAATCATTTTCTAGCAAAATTAGCTTTCAACTTTTACATCAATGATAAAATCACAGACTGCTTAGGAAAAATAGTTAACATTGAATCCACAAGAGAAAATTTCTATACAAAATTGTTTCAACATACCAGTTTACCAAGAAATTACAGTTTTGCACCAATCATTGGAAAAATCAATCAAACCATTAAAAGATACATTCAACAACAATTCCTCATTACCTACACAGACAAAGGCAAAGAAAGATTGCAAACACTAGTAATAACATCCAAAAAAATACAACCATCTACTTAAAAGAAAACCCGAGTTGAATCACCAACCAATTAATCATACCATTATGCACCAGGAAGTGCCATCAATATCTTGTTAGCAGATGTATTTACATTAAATATGACATTAACCTCTGAATGATTCCCATTTCAAAATAAACAAAGAAGAGCAGAGTTATTGGAATTATATAGTAAATATTTTAAAGAATTTAAATCACAATCACCAATGCTATCAGGATTTTGATTACTGCTATCTCAACCAGACTTTGGAACCATAAGTTTGTGGGAAGTAACAGAATCAGAAGAAGAAGAAAAAAAAAAAGTAAGGATCAGGAATTTACTTACCAAAACCCAATCATAGAAAATCTGGAAGTTGAAACCCCAAATAGTTCAACCCAGCAAACTCCAAATAATCCAAATTCTGAGTTAATTAATCAAGAAAACTTATCTCCAGAAATTATTATCAATCAGCAACCAATTGATCCAATTGTTGAACAACTTTAACAGCTGCTAATACCACCTCAGCCACTACCCCTTCAACCACCACAACAACCAAACATGGATCTAATGGCCTACACTCCAATAGCAAAACTCAAAAAATTTATAGGCAAAGAGAACAACACACAAGTGTGGCTAAATGATATAGAAAAAGCTATCACAGCCAATAGATAGAACAATGTCAGGGCATTTCAAGCCATCTCCTATTTCTTATAGAATACTGTCAACTCATGGTATCAAAGTTTAGCCACCAAACCTTAAACATTCCAGGAATTCAAAATTGCATTCTTGGAATATTTCAGTAATAATAACAGTATTAATTGCCTAACCAATATCTTTATCACAATCAAACAGAGAGAAACTAAAGCAGTTACCACTTACTTGGGATGTTTTCACAGAAACTTGCACCAAATTCAAGCAATCCAAGTTGACTATTTTACAGCACCACAGATTTTAAACCAGTTCATCTGTGGACTGCATAGTAGCATTCTCCAATGTATACGCCCAATGCACTTACAAACTCTCCAAGATGTAGTTACCAATGCACAGGATTTCAAAGCCACCAAACTCAAAGCTAACCACACTTAAGTCATTAATCTAGTGATGAATGGATCATCTGAATTGGATTTTAAGTTGAAACAATTCAATAATTCCATTAATCAGAAATTAAAGGAATACTTAGCTAACAATCAAGCCATTTATCAACCTTTACAATGATACAATAATCAGAGAAACGTGAATTGTTTCCAGAATTAGTCGTGTCCATCATCCTCAGCCAATTAACAGTGGCAGCAGGAGATGTGTGTTTGCCATTACTGTGGTAAACCAAGACATTTGAGAATCAACTGCAGATTAAGAATAAATAACCAACGATCAAAAAATCAATAATAAAACTCCAATTGCCAGTTCCCAACTCCAAATCATCAAGTAAATTCAGCTCCATATCAACTGACTTACTTGCCAATAATGCAGCAGCCAATTTATCAAACACCTGTATATCAATCTCCAATTTATCAAATACAGCTACAAGTACTATATTAACCACAGCCACCAGTAAGTTATCAACCTTAACAACTTCAAACATCACCACCAAACCCAGCTCAAATAACATCAAGAAATCTCAGATTGAGAGTCACTCAAAATTGGAGATTAGCAATAGTTGTCTATCAACTGGTTCCCAGTTTATCAAATCAACCATCAGGATCCTGACAGTGGAGTTCAGGAACTGGGTACACCCAAAACTTAAGTTCTTAGAACTATTTAAGCCTCTTAGTTACTCCAGAAGATGCCTCACCCAATAACTCAGAAGCCAACAAAAAACAACCACTTACTAGCAACATACCTCCAGTAACTATTACCAATAACAAATTATTAGCAGCAATTTTCCCATTTGAAGTCAAAAAACTGTCACAAATACTATTGTTTAGTAGAGCCATGCTCAAAGAAAAACTCATCACTGCCATGTACACTAATGCCAAAGTTGATGGTCACTTTATCAAACTGATCTTAAACAGTAAATTAGCTGGCAGCATTATCACAAAACAACTTATGGACCAATTAAGTCACCAAGTTGATCGAGCTGCTAGTACACAAATTATCACTGCTGATAAAACAACCAAAACTCTGATTAATGAGATTGATAACTTCTCTATAGAAGTCAATAGCATCATCATGTCAATTAAAATATTAGTCATAAAAGCTACTCAATACCAAGCACTCATTGGTAATGATTGGCTGTTCAAAACCAATGTGATGCTTGATTGGAACATGCAAGAGCTTCAACTTAGCCAGAATGGTTAACACACATACATACTAGCCACATGTGGCCATTTTAAGACCACTAACATACTAACACCACTTATTGAGCTCAAGAAAGAAGAGAAAAAACCTACTTGGGAAGCCTATCAAGTATCCTGGGCTAAAAACGACCACAACAAGTTATCACCAATACTCTTTTAGAACAACAATGGAAAGGGAAAGAAAAAGGAAAAATCTATTGAAAATGCTGACCAAACATAGTGGACTGACAATAAAGACAACACCAAGCTGACATCAATGTGAGAGTGGAAAAAGAATACAAAAAAAAAAGAAAAAGAAAAAGAAAAAGAAACAACACCCACTAGCACCACCATGTATAATTCCTACACCTACACTATGCTACAATAATTCACTTATTGCCAACCAAAGCTTATATGTATTGATTGTGACAAGAAATTGTTGTCAATGGACACATACTGTGGCGATAATAAAGAATACCAAATGGCAACTAAGTTCTATTGCCATCCATGTCTTATTGAATGCTTTGAAAGACCAAAACGAGTTGGAAAATGGGATAATAAGCCATGCTTGGCTTGTAGAAAAACTTTCCTCAACGAAAAAATGTGGAATGACATTCCTGGAAGAGGAAAAACATGCAACAAATCATGTCAGTACACAATTTTTATAAGTGATTGGATAAAAAAAAAAACACTTATAGACACTGCCTGGAGATAAGCAGTCAAACATTTGGATGGCTGTTTACATGATGATGACAAAATATAGCAAATGACTCTTACCAAAATCAAAAAAACATCACCAAAAGAAATAAAGACAATCAAAAATAACCCTTCAGAGTCCATAGAACTTGACTGAAACCCAGAACCAGTCATAAATCTCCTGAATTTGAAACAATTCCATGAACACTACCAGGAATTAGCACTCACTAGAGAGGAACAAGAGCAATGGTTGGAAGAAATAAACACAAAACTATGTGACCATTGTTTGATCCCATGTGACTTTTAGTATTGTAATAAGTGTGATTTCATTTACAATCTACCATCATACATGATCTACACAATTCCAGAAAAGGAAAAACCAATCAACAGTTGCATATCAGAATTGAAATTGATTTTTAATCCTAATTCAAACTCCAACAATGATAATGATGAAAACAACAATTCCAGCTCTGCTCAAAATGGCAACAAAAATTATGATGATTTAAACTCTGATTCAAACCCCAAACAATACATCACACTCCCTAATCTTACCAAGGAGCAGGAACTTAAATAGTTCAGTAATAATGACAAAGGCATCATGCCAAAACGTGTACATGATACTGATGCAGAGTTTAATCTAAGATATCCAAGAAAAAATGTCATCAAATTAGAACCACATTTACACACATGCATTAATCTCAAAGTAGCATTAAAAATACCAGCAACAAAAATAGTTCAACTAGCATCTAGAAGTAGCTTAGTGAAAAAAGAATAAATATCAGAGGAGGAATAATTGATGTAGAATATGTAGAAAACATTATTGTAATACTACAAAATAACTTTGAAAAAGCCTATATCATAGAGCCAAACAAAAAAATAGCACAGACAATATTTCTACTTCTGGTAAAAATAGCTCAGTTAGTGTCAGTAAGAAACAGGGAAAAATTAGGAATCACAGCTAGAGAAATACAGAGTTTTGAATTAACAAATAGAGTAGATATACCAGTTAATATGGCAGAGAAAGAAATCATTGACAAAAAAGAAATTATCTCCACCTGTCAATCAATTTCTATTCAATCATATGACCAGTACATGGTAACCATAGAGAGGAAAGTAAAGAATCAGGTTCAGATTTTTGAGGCAGAAGCAACACTTTGTGAATCAGGAAAGATTGGATTAGTTAATATATACATACCAGCCAAGAACCACAGTTACATCAAAATTTCCATTTATAACAACATGGAAAATGTCATCAAAATACCAGAAGGAATCACCATTGGATACTTAACCACCAAAATTGAAGACCAATTGCCAGACACTATTCCAGACTTTTCATAACTTTGTAGATATGTGGATATTATATTACAAACAATATATGAATGAAATGAATATTATTTGTTCTAACCAGAACAATTGAAACAAATGAACATAGGAAACTTAAATCCACTACAACATATGTAGCTTAAGATATTACTCAACAATTTCAATAACATTTTTGTCAGCAAAAACAAATTTGGCAGAACTGATATTATTTAACATCAAATCAAGACTGGAAATGCAATGCCAATTAAACAGAGAGCATACAGAGTACCACCAGCCAGCCATGAGATCATTCATCAAGAAATCAATTGAATGCTTGACAACAGACTAATTTAGCCATCAATAAGTTCATGGTCATCACCAGTAGTATTAGTCCATAAGAAAAATAGAAAAATCTGCTTTTGTGTAGATTACCAGAAACTGAATGGAGTAACAAAAGGAGATAACTACCCAACTCCAAAGATCCAAGAATTTTTCGATGCTTTTGGAAAAAAAAAATAGTTCTCAACTTTGGATTTAGACAGTAGTTACTGGCAGGTAGTCATGAAACTGGAAGACAAAAAGAAAATGGCTTTTACAACATGAGAAAAAAACTTTGAATTCGAAATTATGCCATTTGGCTTGATGAATGCTCCAGCTACTTTCCAGCAACTTATAGAAATTGTTTATATAAGACTACTATGAAAATCAGTAGTTATATACTTGGATGACACCAATGTGTTTTCAAAAACATTTGATGATCATTTGCATCATCTTCAACAAGTATTTGAAAAACTCAGACAAGCAGAATTAAAATTAAATGCAAACAAATATTTCTTTGACAAAACTGAACTCAAGTTTTTGGGACATGTTGTGAGCAAAAATGGTATTAAAACAGATTCAGATAAAATTGAGATTGTTAAAAACTTTCCAGTATCAAATAATCTCACAGAATTAAGAACATTCTTGGGATTTGCTGGATACTACTGCCACTTTATCAAAGACTTTTCCAAAATAGCTCAATCACTATACCAAACAAAGAACACCAAATATAAATGGACAGAAACTTAACAAGAAGGTTTTGATATATTAAGAAGAAAGCTTATTTAAGCCCCAGTACTAATCTATCCAAATCATAGCAAACCATTCATAATTACAACCAATGCATTTGGTCAAGCATTGAGAGCAGTATTATCTCAGAAAAAACCGGATGAATGAGAACATCCAGTAGCTTATACCAATAGAAGCTTAAGTCCAGCTGAAAAAAACTATGAAACTCCAACACTGAAACACTTAGCTATCTATTGGGCTGTCATCAAATAGAAAAAATACTTGAGTCAAAAGTTTAATGTGTACACTAATCACAAAAAATTGACTTCAATTCAGAAGCAAGAATTTGGAGATAATTGTCATATCAGATGAAAAATAGAACTTTCACTATTCAATTATACAGTACATTACAAAAAAGAAAAAGAAAATAGAAATGCTGATAGTCTGTCACAAATAAGACAAATCTAAAAACATTTCAACCCAAAAATATAACAAAAGATGAATATACAAAAATACCAAAAACTTCAACATTATATAAATACTTAATTGTTCAAGGAGAAATTATCTCAAAAAGAACAAAACAACATAAAACAACAATCAAAATATTTTATCAATTACCAAAATATATTTTATCAGAAAAACAGAAAGAATCCAGATCAACCAACCAGAGTAATCACAGAACCAGAGAAAAAGACAATATTGTTCAACATGTACTCAAATCCAACAGCAGAACATTTCTATAAAGAAGCAATAATAGAAAGAACCAGAAAAAGATACTATTGGCCATCAATATATCCAGACATTATCTAATATATTCAAAATTGTGATGCTTGTCAGAGAAGAAGAGAAACAAAACCCAGTGAATCATTAAGACCAATCAAAGTGAAACAACCATTTGACCATATTAGAATTAACTTAGTCAGACCACTAACAATTACCAGCAGAGGCAACAGATATATTGCAGTAGCCATAGATTATCTCACAAAATGGCCAGAAGCAAAAGCCATTTAAAGAGCAGATGCAAAATTCATTGCTAAATTTATCTATCAAGATTTAATCTGTCAACATGGATGTCCAAAAGAACTACTATCAGATCAAGGAACTTACTTTGTGAATAGAATATTGGCAGAATTAAGTCAAAGATTTGGGATAAAAAGACCATTATCATTACCATACCATCTACAAACAAACAGGCTAGTTGAAAAGTTTAACAGAACATTGTGTAAAGGCATTGCCAAAATCAGCCAAAAAAACCAAGATAAATGGGATTTGATTATATCATCAATATTATTTGCTTATTAGACAATAAAGCAAGATACTATACAAGCAACATTATTTGAATTAGTATATTGTAAAACAGCAATATTACCAGTTGAAATAGAAGTTAAGACATATCTAACAGAACCAATAACAGAAGAGAATTTTCAAAGAACATTGTTGAAAAGGACATATAACTTAATAGAGACACTAGAAAACACATGGTGAAGAGCAGCTGATAACATTCAAAAGTCACAAAAAAAACAAAAAAAAAGACACAATAACCAATTACCAGAAAAACCAGTTAAATTCAAAATTGGAGACAAAGTACTTCTACATTATACTAAAGCAGAAAAACAATGGAGTGGAAAATTTGACCCCAAATGGAATGAATCATTTCACATAGAAGAAATTCTTGGAAATGGAAGCTTATAAATTAAGGTTGAACAACAAAATTTTAACCAAAGCAGCACATAGTGATCAACTGAAACAATATTATTATATAGTATCATTATCTACCAATAATATTTCACAATTAGGAGTACAGAAAATACTAGTCAAACCAAATGAGATTCCACAAAATATAAAACCAATTATAATTATTGAACCAAACACATAAAATTGAACAACCAAAGAGTATATAAAAACATGGTATACATAACAAAAAACAGCAGAAAATAGAGATTACAGATAGCATTCACTTACTAGCACAACAACTCTTTTAACTGATCCAACAACAAAAAATGGAAATTACAATCAATCAACAAACTATCAAATACACAAACACCAGAAAAAAACTACAAGATAAAATATGGAGAAAAACAGAAAACACTGTTAACAAAATAATCACAAAAATGAAATTGGCAATAGAAAAACAACCAAAAGTCACCCAATATCAAGAATTGACTATAGAAACTTGGAATTGGTGGATACAACAATTTCCAAGAAACTTTTGTTACTTTTATTTAAGACAACACTTGAACATTCAGAGCTTGTACACAGATAAAACAAAACAATTATTTGACACAACAATACTACAACAACTGGAACAATTTGTGGGGAAGAACAATTTGACCACACAAACAAGAGCTATTTATTAGCTATACACTGGATTTCAAGATCAACCAGAAATCTTACTCAATCCAGAAATGAACTTCATTACCATTAACCAAATGGGAAAAATAATCAATGCTTAATTTGAAGAATTACAGAACAAGATAGCACAAATAATTCTTGAAAAAAAAGTTCAAGAAATACTCAAAGATGGAAAATTAGAATTAGAAGATTTTGATGGAGCTCAATATTAAAAGGAGGAAATAATGTTATTCATAGAATATAGAAAGTATATTAGTATATAAATTAGCCAATTAGAAGTAACCATAGTAAATGTGGAATTCCAGAATTTCTCTTAAAGGAATTGCAGAATTCCAGGAATTTCAGGATTCTTATACAAAAAATCACAGGATTCTAGAATTCCAAGATTTTTCTCAAAAGAATTGCAGGATTCCTGGAGTGAAGAATTGAGAAATTGAGGAATCTCAATTATGTATATATAGTGATAGTATTAGAAATAAAAAAAACAGACCTCTTAGTTAGATTTAATCTAAGTGACCTTCCAATTTACAAATATTAATAAATCATTATTTTCTATCTTAAATTCACTCTCCACTATCAACACTTCATGTTGATAGTAATTGATACTTAACCACACTAGAACAATAGCTTTTGATCATGGCTATTGATAGGATACTAACCATTATTGCCTTGGCTTATTTCTTATTTTTTATTTCTTTTATTTTATTTTTTTTCTTTTGTTGTTATTTACTAATTGATTAAAGAATTAAAGCACTAAAATACAGACATCATAGAGACTGGTAAAAGACTCGTGAAACAAGGATAGAACACTCATAGATTTAAGGATAGCTTATCAGAAGGATTACTGGCCACCATGCTGAGAAAAAAATTTGATAGAATTGCAATTTTAGGAGGCTACTGAAACAACTATTGAATCTTTGTCCATTATACAAAGAACTCAACCAAAACCTTCAGATTACCATTATTGCGAAATAGCTTTTGAACACCAAGTTATGGGTTTTGTTATTTGATTTGAGACCCCAAATATTTATCTGTAATATTATCAAAGAAGTTTGTTAAATCTCTCAAGATAGGTCATAACAGTTTCAAATATTTCTTGTTTGATATTGTGAAAGCAATTGTCAAGAGTAATAGAGGTGTTGTTGTCAGTGAATTATTGTAAAAAAGCATCTTTGAATGTTTGTCAGTTTTCAAATGGTTCTTCTAAGTTTTCAAACCATTCTTTTGTAGTTCTTTGGAAAAAGTATGAGATTGTTTTAAGCATTCTTACTGCATTCCAACCATTTGTATCTGCTGTTTTTTGAACTTTGTCAAGCCATTCTTAAGAGCTGGTATCATTATTTTCACTGGTAAATTCTAGGATTTTTTGCAATAAAAGCAGTTGTCATTTCCTCTTTATTTTCTGTAGTTTTTTCTGGTTCTAATTCGGTTTTTTTACTTTCCAGGTTCTCTGAATAATTACTTTTGTTTTCCTGTAAGTAATTAAGAAAATTGGTGCTGGTTGATATTGGTTCTTGCTGTTAAGTAGGATTTCTAGGTGACTGAAAATTTTCTGGTCTGGAGAAATGGTTAAGTGGTGAATTTGGTGTTTGTGGTTGAGCAAATAAAATTAGAAATAGTGTAATAGAAAGTGGTAATTTGATACTGGTTCTTTGTTCAGGTGTTTGTAAGTGTTTGGCAGTTGTCTTTGGTGTCTTTGGAGTATTTGGGGTGGTACTTGATTGTTGTTTTAGTTTTTGTTTGTCTTTGTTGCTTGTTTCTGTCTCTAATTCAAAGTCAATAGAATATTTAAACTGTACTAAATATGTTTCTTCACAATACTTGATAATGTTAAAATTAAGTTCTTAGAAGTAGGTGACAAGTGTTTTACTATTAAGGTCTTCAGTTCCTAACTGTAAATAATGCACTAAATTATTGTAGAGATTGCTTCTAACTTCTGAAATGTTGTAATTTTCAAGAAAATAATTGTTGATGCAGTTTTCAATATACTGGTAAAGTGTCTTCTTAACAATTTCAATTCCGTCTGAAATATTGAATCTCTGCTTGTAATAAGTGTAAATTGACTGATAATACTCTAGAGTTGTTGTGTCTGGTGTGGTCACCACTTTGAAGTTATTATTGCTGTGTTATTTTTGTAAGAAAGCACCAAATGTTACTGGAGGTTTTTGGTCTCTTTTTTTGAATATTGTTAATGCTTGTCTGTTGCTAATTTCACGTTTTTTGAAAGCAGTTGAACCTTCAATAACTGAATTTATCTTCAAATTATCTCTTATAATTTAAATTGCTGGGCTTATAAGTGGAATAGCCAATTCCATGCCAGTTACTTTGTGTAGTTATGTTGTAGTGAATGTCAACTCTTTCTCAGAAATTGCTTGTCTAGAAGCTCACCAAAAATGTGTAGTTACTTTGCTGTAAAAGTTAACTCTTCTACAGAAATCTTGTCTGTAGGCTATTCTAATAATTATAATAAGAAAAAGAAAAAAAAATAAAAGAAATATAAAAGAAATAGAATTTTGTCAAAGAAAACGTTTTCTATCCAGGTCTGAAGTCACTAACAGATTACTAAAATTGGTAGCTAATTAATTTCAAAATGTTAGTTGTGTTGAGAGAATTTCAAATGTAATAATTAAAGGATTTGGTTTTTGAATATTTTTTTATTTTATTTGAATGTGTAAAAAATGATTTGTTCTAATTAAGATATCTAAAGTAAGATATTATGGTAAAATACTATGAGAAGATATATTTTCATGAAGAAAGAAGCTCTTCTTTTATACAACTTATTGTGGTACTAGTCTTTGAACTTGTACTTTTCTCTTTGCTACAATTTGGGTAAACTAAAGATATATTTTGGCAAACTAAAAGTTATTTTACTGAACTATTGATTATTTCGGCCAATTTCTATTAATTTCGGCGAATTTTGACTATGTTAAATGGTTCAAGATATTGTGTAATTTAATCATCTTAATTTCTATAGTACAAATTAGATTATTAATTAAGTAATAATATTTGATAATTTAATTAAATAATAAGTAATAATCGAATAATAATAATGTATGCTAATTAATAATAGGAATTATAAGAGTAATTTTATGCTAATTAATGACTAAAATTCTATTGGTAACAGTGGTTTCAATTTGATGGCATTTTTCCTGAGTATCTCAGATCAAAATTCACATCAGTATTATGTATGTGTTCTGGCATAATATTTTTATTATTATTACTGAACTATTTGAGTTTTTGTTCTTTTGAAAGATTAGAAAACATGATATATTGTTCTGAGTTTAAATCAGAGTTTGAATTTTTACTGTTGTTATTGCCATATTGAATAAAGCTGAAACCATTATTATTGTTATTATTGTTGGAGTTTAAATCAGAATTGAACTTTGATTCTGATTTCACTGTATACTTACTAATTGGCTCTTTTTTTTCAGAAATTGAATAGATTATTCATGGTGGTGGATTGTAGATGAGATCACAATTATTACAATACTGAAAGTCACATAGTATTAAACAGTAATTACAAAATCAGGTATTTAGTTGTTTTAAATATTGCTCTTGTTTCTTTCTAGTAAGTGCTAATTTTTGGTAGTGTTTATGGAATTGCTTGGAATTTATTATGTTGACAATAATATCAGAATTTGAGACCCAAATGATTTCTTCTGGTTCTAGTAGGTTATTTTTGATTACTTTGATTTCTTCTGATGTCACATTTTTTATTTTGGCAATTGCCATTCTTTATATTTTATTATTATTGTATGAACAACTATTTAGACATTTTACAGCTCTTTTCCAGACAACATCTATGGGCATTTTTTTTCTCATCCAATTACTGATTAGAATTGTGTATTGACATGATTTGTCACATGTTTTTCTCTGACCAGAAATGTCATTCCATATTCTTTTGTCTAGAAGAGTTTTTTTATAAGCAAGACATAATTTGTTGTCCTATTTTTTTTGTCTTTTTGGTCATCCAAAGCATTTAAGAACACATAGGCAGTAGTAGTATTTTGTGGTCATTGGTCATTCCTTATCATTATCACAACATACATCTATTGTTAACAATTTTTTGCCACAATTGATGCAAATTAGCTTGGATCAATAATAGTTTGGCTGTAGTTGAGTAGTGGTGGTATAAGATGTTTATGTAGAGATAATTGCTTGGAGTTTTTTTCTTTTTTTTTGTTTTCTTTTTTTTTCAGATAGGTACTAGTGGTAGATGGTTGTGATTAGTGTTAGTCTACAAAACTTAATAGGCTTTTCAGATAGGTTTCTTTTCTTCTTTTTCTAACTTTATTAATGGTACTGATGTATTGAATTTGAAGTGTTCACAAGTTGCCAGTATTCACATATGTTGACTATTTTGATTGAGCTAGAGCTTCTGTATGGTTTAATTGAGTACTGCTTGGGTTTTGGATAGCCAGTTATTACTAACTAATGTTTGGTATTAGGTGGCTTCTATCACAAAGACTTTTATGGGCATGACAATACTATTGACTTTAAATAGGAAGTTGTCAATCTTGCTGATAGAGGTTTTAGTTGCTCTATCAGCTGTAATAATTCTGGCACTGATAACATGATCAACTTGGCAACCTAATTGGTTCATGAGTTGTCATGTAATAATGCTGCTGGCTGATCTACTGTCTAGGATTAGTTTGATAAATTGACCATCAACTTTGGTATCTGTATACATTACAGTAATGAGTTTTAATTCAAGAGTGGCTCCACTAAATAATAGTATTTTGACTGGTTCCTTTAGTTTGAAAGAAAAAATAGTGGTAAGTAATTTGTTTCAGTAATAGTGGCTAAAAATATATTATTAGTAAGTAGCTGGATTTAATTGGGTTCCTGTTTGCTAAGTTTAACGTTTTTTGGAGTAACCAGAAGACTTAAATAGTTTTGAAAATTTGGATTTTGATTGTATTCAGTTTTCAAATTCTACTGGCAAGATTCTAATGATTGACTTAATAAACTGGAAATTGGTTGGTATATTACTATTGTCAATCTTTAGTTTTAATGAATATGTATAATTCTTGGTCTTTGGTTTTTAAATGACATCTAAGCTAGATTTTGTGACAGTATTGGAATAGATTGGGGTTGATAGACTATTGGTAGCTATGGTTAATAAATGACTGGGTTTGGTGTTTAATAGATTGGAGATATGTATATTGGTTGTTGTATTATTTGTAAGTAATGAAGTTAATATTGATCCTGATTTAGTAAATAATTCAGAGTTTGAAACTGGCAATTGGGATTTTTATATTGATTTTTCAATTGTGAGTTATCATTATAATGGCAGTCAATTCTGATGTGTTCTTGTTTATTACAATTGTGGCAGATACACATTTCTGGCTGCCATGATTGATTGGTTGACAATGAGGGATATAATTGATTTTGGAACTGATTTGAGTTTTTTTAATTATTGTGTTATTGTGGAGGTTGATAGATAATCTGATTGTTAGTTAAGTATTTCTCTAATTTTTGATTAATGGAATCACTGAATTGTTTCAACTTAGAGTTCAATTTAGATAATCTGTTTATTACTAAATTAACAGCTTGGGCATGATTAGCTTTGAATTTAGCTAATTTGAAATCTTTGGCATAAATGATGGCATCTTAGAGTGTTTGTAAGTGCATTAGACATACATGTTGTAGGAGACTACTGCATAGGTTACAAATAAATTGATTCAAAATTTGTGGCATGGTAAAGTAGTTTGCATTAATTGCTTGTATTTGGTGTAGACTTCTATAAAAGTGTTCTAGGTAAATGGTGACTGCTTTAGTTTCTTTTTGTTTAATAGTTGTGAAAATATTTGCTAGGCAATTGATACTATTATTATTACTAAAATATCTTAAAAATTCAATTTTGAATGTGTTAAAGTCTTGGAATTTCTGGATTAGGCTTTGATATCATAAATTGGCAGTATTCTGAAGAAAATATGGAATCATCTGTAATGCTTTGATGTTATCCTATCTATTGGCTGCAATGGTTTTTTCTATATTATTGAGTCATATTTGTGTATTGTCTTCTTTGCTGGTAAATTTTTCAAGTTTTGTAATTAGTACATATGCTATTAGTGCTAATAGTAGTTGTTGTTATGATTGTGATTGCTGTTGAAACTACTGCTAAAATAGTAGTTGTGACTGTTGTTATTGCTGTTTGGCAATTGATGCAACTGGTAGTAAATCTATCACAATCACTAAAGGTAAGTTTTGGTAAACAATAGTGGCAGAGTTTATATTGTTTGGATTTGATTGAGTTGGAACAATTAGAGTTTGAATTTTCAGGTTTCTTGGGATTGGGTTTTGATAATTAAATTCCTAATTTCTGTCTTCTTTTTCTTCTAATTCTATTATTTCTCAAGAACTAGTGGTTTCAAAATCTGGTTGGAGTGGTTGTAATCAAAATCCTGATAGTATTGATAATTATGATTTAAATTTTTCAAAATAATTGACATAAGTTCCTAATACATTGGCTTTTTTTGGTTGCTTTGGAATGTTATTCTTGCTGATAATGTTCTCACAGTTAATGTGAATGTGTTTGCTAATGTTATGTTGATGATACTTTCTGATATATGGTAGTATAATGAGTGAATGAGAAAAACTATTCTTGGTTTCTTTCAAATAGGCAGTTGTATTTTTTTTGGTATTTCTGCTAGTATTTGTAGTTTTTTTGTCTTTTTCTATGTAAGTAATAGGAAATATTTGTTGGGTGTAATTTTCAATTTCTCAGTTGATTTTGGTAATAATTGGTACAAAGTTGTAATTTACTGGTAAGCTGATATATTGAATTAATTTGCTGTAGAAATTTCCTCTTGCTGATTTTGTATTTACTGATTCTCCTAAAAAATTTTTAATTTTTTTATTGATGTAAAAGTTGAAAGCTAATTTCACTAATAGTTGGTTGTTGATTAATCCTAAGTATTGACAGTAGTATTAAAATAAAGATTTGGTAAATCTTAAATAGTTTGTTTCTCTTTTTTTTTATTCTGCCACTTTTGAATAATTGTTATTGGTACTGGTTCTTTGTAAGATTATATCTTACAGGGAGCACCAAATGTTATAAGTGATTATTTGGGATGTAGAAACAAATAACAAACCTGTAACTTGGTGCTCAATAGCTAAATTATGTTTGATGATATCTGAAGGTTTTTATATCTAAAGGTTTTGGTGGAGTTCTTTGTATAATAAACAAAGATTCAAGTATTGTTTTTATTTATTGCTTTTCAGAATCACAATTCCATCAAATTTTTTTCTTAGTGTAATGGCCAGTAATTTTCCTGATAAGCTATCCTCAATTCATAAGTGTTCTACTCTTATTTCTGGGTCTTTTACCAATCACTTGACATCAATAACTCTGTGTATTAATCTTTAATTAATTAGTAAATAATAACAAAACAAAAGAAAAAAAGAAAAAAAAAGAAAATAAAATAAAGAAATAAGCCAAAGCAAGAAAAAGTCAGTATCTTATCAATAGCTGTGATCAAGAGCTATTAGTCTAATGCAGTTAAGTATTAATAACTATCAATATGAGTTGTTGATAGCAGAAAAATATATAATAATAATTTAATAAGTATTTTATTAATATTTGATGTTTTTACTTTAAGTCATAGAATACTATTATATAAAAAGATAGATAGAGATTGGAACTAGAAGTTCTAAACTAAGGATTCTAACTTAGAGATTCTGCTCTTTTTGCTTCTAATACTATTGCTATATATACATAATTTTTATTATATGAGATTCTTTAAATTCCTTAATTCCTTAGCCAAAAATCCTAAAATTTCTAGAATCCTGTAATTCCTTGAAAGGGATCCTGTAATTCTGTAATTTTGTAATTCTTCTTACTAGAATCCTGTAATTCTGGAATTCTATAATTTTTTTAAGAAAAATTCTGGAATTCCACTTTTATTGCATCTCATTCTAATTAGCTAATTTGTATACTAATATATAATTTCTATATTCTATGAGTAATAATGCCAAAAGACTTTGAATTAGCTAAACTTAAAGCCAATCATGTCTAAGCTATAAATCTAGTGATAAATAGATTATTTAACTTAAACTCAAAATTGAAACAATTCAGTGGTTCAATTAACCAAAAAATTGAGGAATACTTAGTTAACAATCAGATCATTTATCAACCTCCACAATGATACTGTTACAGGTAATTATTTGGGGTTTTGAATTAAATAACAAACTTATAACTTGGTGTTTAATAGCCAATCTTATTAGTAATAGCTAAAGGTTTTTATATCTTAAGGTTTTGGTTGAGTTTTTTGTATAATAGACAGAAATTCAATGTTGGTATCTTAGTGTAATGTTTTTAATTTCTTCAACTTTCAAGTTGGTGTGCTTTGTTATCTGTTGCTTTCTGAAATCGCAATTCTGTCAATTTTTTTCTCAATATAATGGCTGGCAATCTTCTAATAAGCTATCTTCAAATCTGAGTGTCTATTATTATTTTTGGGTTTTTTACCAGTACTATCTCTTGATGTCAGTACTCTGCATATTAATTCTTTTAATTAATTAGTAAATAACAAAAGAAAAAAAAAAGAAAAAAAAGAAATAAGCCAAGACAAAAAAGAGTTAGTATTCTGTCAATAGCTATAATCAAAAGCTATTGTTTCAGTGTGATCAAGTATTGGATACTATCAACATAAAGTATTAATAGTGGAGAAAATAATTTAGATGGTGAATAATTATTTATTAATATTTATAATTTTAACTAAGATATTCTTAACTGAGAGATCTTGGTATTAATTCTATTCTGTTCAGTCTATCTTTTCTGTTTTTAATGCTTTTGTTATATATACATAATTTGGGTTCTATAAAATTACTCACATTTTCAAGCAATGTATTATAATTTCTTGAACAATGTGTTTTAATTTTCTAATATTGCTTCACATTACTGAGCAATGTGCCATAATTCTTGACAATACTCCACATTGCTAAGCAATGTGCTTATATGTTAACTACTATTCTCCTAATGGTCTATCTGTTTTTTCTATTATTTCTTGTATGCTTTTTCTATGAATAATATTATCTCCTCCTTTTTAATATTGAGCTCTGTTGAAATCTTCATTTTGAATTAGTTCTATAACTTTTCTTTCTAATATCATTTGTTCAACTCTGGTTCTTATATCTTCAATTTATGAGTTGTTCATTCTTTCCTACTGGTTAATAATTATTGTTTTCATGTTGAAGTGTAGTAATATTTCTGGGTAGTTTTGAAATATTGTGTGTAATTGATAGATTGTTTTAATGTATAGTGTTAGATTTGTTTTCTTTCCAATAATGTCTTTAATATTCTGTATTATCTCTTGATTGAATATTTTTTTGGCTTTATTAAGATATAATTTCTAAATATCCAACTTTTGTCCCAACTAATAGTAGCAGTATGGTATTAGAAGCTGTTCTATCTACTGTTTCTAATTTTCTTTTGAAAGTTCTTCTGTTGGAATTATGATAGATATTTTCTCAAAAGTGTTCTTCACTTTTTCTATTATTTTATTTAACCAGTTTTTTAATTGGTTCTGTGGTTGCTGGTATGATGTATTTTTTTTTTGCTTGATATTTCAATAGCAGATTGTTTAGTGGTTAATGGTGATTTTCATGTCCAATTGTTGTTGATTTAAGGCCTAAAATAATTTTTGAGCTAAAATGTAAATATGGTCTAGTATTTCTATTTTCTTTGGTTCTTTGTTATATATATTTTGTCCTTATATACTCTTTTGGTTGATTAATTTGATGCATTTAAATCAATGATTATAATTGGTTCCAGATCTCATAAGATCTCATCTGGTTGAACTAATATTTGTTGTACTCTTAGTTGTGGAATATTACTAGTAAATAATGATGCTATATTGTGATATGGTTTTAGTTGATCATTATGTGCTGCTTTAATTAAGATTTTGTTGTTTCATCTTAATTTATAAGCTCTATTTCCTAGAATTTTTTTTATGTAAAATGGTCTATTCCATTTGAGATCAAATTTTCCACTCCATTGTTTTTCCATTTTAGTACAATATAAGAGTACTTTGTTTCCAATTCTGAATTCAACTGGTTTATCTGGTAATTGGTTATCATGTTGTTTTTTTTGTTTTTTTTGTGACTTTTGAATGTTATCAACTGCTCTTTATCTTTTGTTTTCTAGTGTTTCTATTAGTTTATATGTTTTTTTCAGCAATGTTTTTTGTAAATTAGCTTCTGTTATTGATTCTGTTGAATATGTATTAATGTCTATCTTAACTAGTAAAATTGCTGTTCTACTATAAACAAGTTTAAATGATGTTGCTTGTGTGGTATCTTGTTTCATTGTTCTATAAGCAAATAGTACTAATAGTATAAACAAATTCTATTCATTTTGGTTTTTTTGACTGATTTTAGTTATTGCTTCACATAATGTTCTGTTGAATCTTTCCACTAAACCATTTGTTTGTAGATGATATGGCAATGATAATGGTTTTTTGATTTCAAATCTTTGGCTTAATTCTGTTAGTGTTCTGTTTACAAAATGAGTTTTTTGATTTGATAACAATTCTTTTAAACATTCATGTTGACAATTCAAATCTTGGTAAACAAATTTGGCTATAGATTCTGCATTCACTCTTTGAATTGCTTTTGTCTTTGGCCATTTGGTAAGATAATTCATAACTACTACTATATAATGATTTCTTCTGCTGGTTATTGTTAATAGTTCAACTAAGTCAATTTCAATTCTATCAAATAGTTGTCCCATTTTAATTGGTTTTAGTGGTTTACTGGGTCTTGTTCCTCTTTTTCTTTGACAAACATCACAATTTTGAATGTATTGGATGATATCTAGATACATTGATGGTCAATAATATCTTTTTCTGGTTTTTTCTATGGTTGCTTTTTTATGAAAATATTTTGCTGTTAGATTTGAGTACATGTTGTACAGTATTGTTTCTTTCTTTGGTTCTGTAATTACTCTGAGTAATTGATCTGGATTTTTTCTGTTTTTCCAATATAGTATGTTTTGATAAGTAATAAAATATTTTGATTGTTGTTTTATGTTGTTTTGTTCCTTTGGAAATAATTTTTCCTTAAACTGCTGGGTATTAATATAGTGTTGAAGTTGTTCATATTTTTGTGTATTCATTTTTTGTTATATTTTTGGATTAGAATGTTTTTAAATTTGTTTTATTTGTAACAAACTGTCAGTATTTCTGTTTTTTTTTTCTTTTTTGTAATGTACTGTATATTTAAATGGTAAAAGTTTTATTTTCTATTTAGCATGGCAATCATTTCCAAATTTTTGCTTCTGGATTGATGTCAATCTTTTGTAATTAGTATAGATATCGAATTTCTGGCTTAAGTATTCTTTCTATTTTATAACTGCCTAATAGATAACTAAATGTTTTAGTGCTGGTGTTTTATAGTTCTTTTCAGCTGGACTTAAATTTTGGCTAGTGTATGCTATTGAGTGTTCTCTTCTATTTGGTCTTTTTTGTGATAATACTACTCCCAATGCTTGACCTAATACATTAGTAATAATGATAAATGACTTGCTGTAGTCTGAATAGATTAATATTAGTGTTTGGATGAACTTTTTTCTTAAAGTGTTGAATGCTTTTTGTTGTTCTTCAGTCCATTTATATTTCATATTCTTGGCTTGAAGCTGGTGGAGTGGTTGAGCCAGTTTGGAGAAGTTCTGAATAAAGTGGCAGTAATATCTAGCAAATCCTAAGAATGCTCATAGTTTCATCAAATTTGTTGGTACTAAAAAGTTCTTGACTATTTTAATTTTATTTGGATCTGTTTTGATGCTGTTTTTGCTTACAATATATTCCAAAAATTTCAATTCTGTTTTGTCAAAGAAGTATTTGGTAGCATTTAACTTTAGTTCTGCTCATCTTAGTCTTTCAAACACTTGTTGTAGATGATGAAAATAATTGTTAAATGTTTTTGAGAATATTCTGGTGTTATTTAAGTAGACCATTACTGATTTCTATAGCAGTCTAGTATAAACAATTTCCATTAGCTATTAGAATATGGCCAGTGCATTAGTTAAACCAAATAGCATAATTTCAAATTCAAAATTTTCTTCTCTTGTTGTAAATGTAGTTTTCTCTTTGTTTTCTGGTTTTATGGCTATTTGCCAGTAACTACTGTTTAGATCTAATATTGAAAACCATTTTTTTTCTCCAAAAGCATCAAATAATTTCTGAATTCATGGAGTTGAATAGCTATCTCTATGAATAATACTGTTGAGTTTTCTGTAATCCACACAAAAGTGAATTTTTCCATTTTTCTAATAGACTAGTACTATTGGTAATAACCATGAACTCATTGATAGTTAAATTAATCTATTATTTAACATTTGATTGATTTTCTGTCAAATGATTTTATGGCTGGCTGGTGGTACTCTGTATGCTTTTTGTTTGATTGGCATTGTATTTTCAGTCTTGATTTAATGTTGGATAATATCAGTTCTGCCAAATTTATTTTCATTTGCAAAAATATCTGTAAAATTGTTGAGTAATATTTTGAGTTGCATTCTTTAAAATGGGTCTAAATTTTCCAAGTTCATTTATTTCAATTGTTTTAATTAAAGCAAATAACATTTTTTTCATCTGTATATTGTTTGTGATGTGATATCTACATATCTACACAGTTGTAGAAAATCTGAAATGGTGCTTGGTGGTTGTTTTTCGACTTTAGTGCTTAAATATCCTATGGTAGTTCTTTTTGGTATCTCAATAACATCTTTAGTTGTGTTGTGAATAGGAATTTTTATGTGTTTTGGGCTTTTGGTTGGTATGTAAAAATTGGTGAGTTCAATCTTTTTTGATTCACAAATTGTAGTTTCTACTTCAAAAATTTGAGCCTAATCTTTTACTTTTTTTTCAATAGCTAACATGTACTAATTATATAATAGAATGGAAATTGATTGATGGATGGAGATAATTTTTTTCTTGTTAATAACTTTTTTCTCTGCCATATTAACTGGGTAATTAAGTATTAGATATTATCAACATAAAGTGTTAATAATGGAGAGTTAAGTCAAATTTTCAATTAAGTATATAAAATAATAATAAGTATGGTTTTATTTAATCTTTGATAATTTTTAATTTGGTTAATAGTAACTATTTTTGAAGTGATAAAGTAGAAATAAAGATGAAAATTTCTATCCTGAATAGAAAATTGGTACTTTTCTTGTTTCTAATACTACTGTTATATATACATAATTTTCTTTACATAGAAATTTTTTTTCTTTGCTAGATTTCTTACCAAATCCTTGCTTTCCTGAAACATCCAGAATTTCTTGAAAAATCCTCAACTTTTCTGAAATATTTTGAATTTTCTAAATAATTTTGGATTTTCTGAAACATTCAGAATTTCCTGAAAAATCTTTTTTTTCTCTTCTTCTATTTTAATTGGCTAATTTATAATCATGTGTTTTTTTTTTTTCGATTATGTATTATTTTTCTCTTTTCTAAGTGTAACATTATTTCCTCCTTTTTAATATTAAGCTCTGTTAAAATCTTTTAATATTCCTTTTTGTAATAATTTTATAACTTTTTTTTCTAAGATTATTTTTTCTATTTTTCTATGAAGTTTTTTAAACTGGCTATTGGTCATTTTTCCTTATTGATTAATAGATAAGCTACTAATTTCTGGTTGTAATAGTATTTCTAGATAGTCTTAAAAGGTAGTGTATATTCAGTAGATAGTTTTAATGTATATATTCAAATTAAATTTTTTTCCAATAAAAATTTCTATGTCTTGTATAATTTTTTGATTAAAGACTCTTTTGGTTTGATTTATATACAAATTTTGAATCATTAATTTTTTTCCCAAATGCCAATAGCAATATAAAACTGGAAATTATTTTATTAATTAATCTCAATTTTTTGTTATCACTTTTCTTGGTTGAACAATAACAGCTGGTTTTTCAAGAGTGCTTTTTACTTTCTTAACAATTTTATCAGTATTATTGCTAATTTTTTTGTGTATTTGTTAATATGATGTAATTTTTTTTCTTTTTTTTTAGTGTTTTTATAGCAGATAATTTGATAATTAATTATTATTTCTATGTCTGTTTGTTGTTAATTTATGGTCTGGAATAATTGTTGTGCTAATTAGTAAATATGATCTGGAATTTCTATTTTTCTGTTATTGTTGTCATATGTTTTGATTCTTTATATATTGTTTTGGTAAATTAAATCAATATGTTTTGTTTTAATATGTATAATTGGTTCCAAATCTCATGGAATCTCATCTGGTTTCACTAATGTTCTTTGTACTCCCAGTTGTAGAATACTATTAGTAAATAATGATATGTGATAATAAAATTTTAGTTAATTACTATGTACTAATTTGGTTAAAATTTTGTTGTCTCATCTTAATTTATAAGCTCTATTTTTTAGAATTTCTTCAATGTGAAATGGTCTATCTTATTTGGGGTCAAACTTCCCATTCCATTGTTTTTTCATTTTGGTATGATGTAGAAGTACTTTGTTTTCAATCTTGAATTTGACTGGTTTATCTAGTAATTAGTTATTATGCCATTTTTTTTTGTTTTGCTTGTGACTTTTGGATATTATTAACTGCTTTTTGTTATTTGTTTTCCAAAGTTTCTATTAAGTTGTACATTCTTTTTAATAATGTTTTTTGGAAATTGTCTTCTGTTATTGGTTTTGTTGAATATGTGTTGACTTCTAATTTAACTGGTAATATTGCAGTTTTACCATATACTAATTTAAATGATGTTACTTGTGTGATATCTTGCTTTATTATCCAATAAGCAAATAATACTGATAGTATAAACAAATCTCATTCATCCTGGTTTTTTTGGCTGATTTTGGCAATTGCTTTACACAATGTTCTGTTGAATTTTTCAATCAAACTATTTATTTGTGAATGGTATAGTGATAATAATGGTCTTTTAATTTCAAATTTTTGACTTAATTTTGTTAGTGTTTTGTTTACAAAGTGAGTTCTTTGATTTGATAGTAATTTTTTTGGACATCCATGTTGACAAATTAGATCTTAATGAACAAATTCAGCTATGGATTCTGCATCTGCTCTTTGAATTGCTTTTGCTTTTGGCCATTTTGTAAGATAATCTATGGCTACTACAATATATCTGTTGCCTTTGCTGGTAATTGTTAGTGGTTTAACTAAATCAATTCCAATTTGATCAAATAATTATCTTACTTTGATTGGTTTTAATGGTTCATTGGATCTTATTTCTTTTTTTTTCTGACAAGCATCACAATTTTGAACATATTGGATAATGTCTGGATACATTAATGGCCAATAATATATTTTTCTGGTTTTTTCCATGGTTGTTTCTTTATAAAAGTGTTCTGTTGTCAGATCTAAATACATGCTATATAGTATTGTTTCTTTTTCTGGTTCTGTAATTACTTTGAGTGATTGATCTGAATTCTTTCTGTTTTTTTAATATAATATATTTTGGTGAGTAATAAAATATTTTAATTGTTGTTTTATGTTGTTTCATTCCTTTTGAGATAGTTTTTCTTTGAACTGCTGAGTATTAATATAGTGTTGGAATTGTTAATATTTTGTGTATTCATATTTTGTTATATTTTTGGGTTGAAATATTCAGATTTGTTTTATTTATGACAAATTATCAGCATTTCTGTTTTTTTTTCTTTTTTTTATAATGTACTGTATAATTAAATAGTGAAAGTCCTATTTTTCATCTTGTATAGCAATCATCTCTGAATTTTTGTTTCTGGATTAAAGTCAATCCTTTGTGATCAATGTACATGTTAAACTTTTGACTCAAGTATTTTTTCTATTTAATAACAGCCCAATAGATAGCCAAGTGTTTTAATGCTGGAGTTTTATAGTTTTTTCAGCTGGACTCAAACTTCTATTGGCATATGCTACTGGGTGTTCCTGTCCATCTGGTTTTTTCTGAGATAATACAGCTCCTAATGCTTGGTCTGATGCATCTGTAGTGATGATAAATAGTTTACTGTGATTTGGATATATTAGAACTGGAGCTTAAATAAGCTTTTTCTTTAATGTGTCAAATGCTTTTTGTTGTTCCTCTTTCCATTCATATTTTATGCTCTTTGCTTGGAGCTGATAGAGTGGTTGGGCCATTTTGGAAAAGTTCTGAATGAAGTGGCAGTAGTATTCAGTGAATCACAAGAATGCTCTTAATTCTAGAAGATTAATTGGTACTAAAAAGTTTTTAACAATCTTAATCTTGTCTAAGTCTGTTTTGATGCCATCTTTGCTTACAACATGTCCCAAAAACTTGAGTTCAATTTTTCCAAAGAAATACTTAGTGGCATTTAACTTTAATCTGGCTCTTTTTAATCTTTCAAATACTTGTTGGAAATGGTGTAAATGATTATCAAATATCTTAAAGAACACATTGGTATTATCTAAGTAAACAACTACTAATTTCCATCATATTCTTCTATAAACTATTTCCATTAGCTGTTGAAATATGGCTGAAGCATTCATTAAGTCAAAAAACATAACTTCAAATTTGAAATTTTTTTCTCGGGTTGTAAAAGCTGTTTTCTTCTTATCTTCTGGCTTTATGGCTACTTGCCAGTAACTACTGTCTAAGTTCAAAGTTGAGAACCATTTCTTTCCTCCAAAAGCATCGAAAAATTCTTGAATCTTTGGAGTTGAATAGCTATCTCCTTTTGTTACTCCATTAAGTTTCTGGTAATCTATGTAAAACCAAATTTTTCTATTCTTTTTCAGAACCAATACAACTGGTGAAAACCATAAACTTATTAATGGTTGAATTAATCTATTATCCAATATCTGGTTAATTTCTTGTTATATAATTTCATGGCTTGCTGGTAGTATTCAATATGCTTATTGCTTAATTGACATTACATCTTCTGTCTTGATTTGGTATTGAATAATATCAGTTTTATCAAATTTATTCTTATTGGCAAAAATATTAGTAAAATTATTGAATAACATTTTAAGTTGTATTTTTTGTAATGGATCTAAGTTTTCTAAATTCATTTGTTTCAATTTTTCTAATTGGAGCAAATAATATTTTTTTTTTCCATATATTGTTTGAAATGTAATGTCTACATATCTGCACAGTTGTAGAAAATCTGGGATGTTGTTAATGGTTGATTCTCAACTTCAGTGCTTAAGTATCCAATAATAATTTCTTTTATTATTTTGATGGGATCTCCAGTTGTATTGTAGATAAGAACTTTAATGTAATTGTTGTTCTTGGCAGATGTATAAAGATTTGTGAACCCAATTTCTTCTGATTTACAAATAGTTGGTTCTGCTTCAAAAATCTGTGTCTGGTCCTTTACTTTTCTTTCTAATATTAACATATACTGGTCATATGGTGGAATAGAAATTGATTAACAAATAGAGATAATTTCTCTCTTATCAACAACTTTTTTCTCTCCATATTGACTGGTACATCTATTTTACCCATGAATTCGAATCCACTTGTTTCTCTTGCTGTCATCCCTAATTTCTCTTTATTTTTTACTAAAACTAATTGAGCTATTTTAACCAAAAGAAAAAATATTGCCTGTGCTATTTTTTTATTTAGCTTTATAATATAGGTTTTTTTAAATCATTTTGTAGCATTGCAATAATATTTCCTACATATCTTGCATCAATTATTTCTCCTCTTATATTAATTTCTTTTTTTGCTAAACTGTTCCTAGATGCTAATTGAACCATGGTTGTAGTTGAGATTTCTAGTGCTACTTTAAGATCAATGCAGATGTGTAAATATGGTTCCAATTTGATGGCTGCTTTTCCTGGGTATTTTAAATCAAATTTTGCATCAGTATTATGTGCATGTTCTGGCATAATACTTTCGTTATTATAATTAAACCATTTTAGTTTCTGCTTCTTAAAAAGATTAGGAAGTGCAATATATTGTTTGGAGTTTGAATTGTTGTTATTGTCATTGCCATTTTGAATAAAGCTGGAACCATTGTCATCATTCTTATTGTTAGAATTTGAATCAGAATTGAATGGTAATTCTGATTCTAATATACAGTTGCTAATTGGTTCTTTTTTTTCTGAGATTGTGTAGATCATGTATAGTGGTGGATTGTAAATAAAGTCACACTTATTACAATATTAGAAGTTACAGGAAATTAAGCAGTATTAACAAAATTAAGTGTTCAGTTGCTTTAAATACTGCTTCTGTTCTTTTTAAGTAAGTGCTAAATTTTGGTAATGTTTATAGAAATACTCTAAATCATTTTCAACATTGTCAAAAATGTTAAAAGTAAGAATATATTCGGATTCAGGAAGAGAAAGTGGATTGTTTTTAATTTCTAGTAGTTTACTGGGTAAAGCACTTTTAACTTTGGCACTTGCCATTTTCTAGATTTTGTGCTTATTATGTGAATAACCTTCCAGATGTCTAAGTGCTTATTTTTATGTGTTGTCAATTAGAGTTTTTTTTTCACCCAGTCATTTATGAGAATTATGTATTAACATATTTTGTTGTATGTTTCTCTTTGCCCAAGAATGTTATTTCACATTTCCTTATCTGGTAGAGTGGTTCCACATGTGAAACAAGATTCATTATCCTATTTTCCTTGCCTTTTTGGCTGTTCAAAGTGTTCAAGAATGCATGGGTGATGTTACAGATGATTATTTAGGATTTCAAGTCAAATAACAAATCCATAACTTGGTGCTTGATTGATAATCTGCTGTTGGTATCTAAAGGTTTTATTGATCTGAAGGTTTTATTGTGGAGTCTTTTGTATAATGGACAGAAATTTAATAATTGTTTTCAGTAGTCTTCCAGAATTGCAATTCTGTCGAATTTCTTTCTTAGCATGGTGGCTGGTAATCTTCCTGGTAAGCTATCCTCAAATCTATGAGTGTTCTATCCTTGTTTCACAGGTTTTTTACCAGTTCCTATGACATCTGTATCTCAGCACTTAATTCTTTAATCAATTTAGTAAATAACAACAAAGAAAGAAATAAAAATAAAAGAAATAAGAAATAAGCCAAGACAATATTATCAGAGGTTTTTGGTCTCTTTTCTTGAATGTTGTAAATGTCTGTTGGTTGCAAATTCACGTTTTCTAGAAGTAGTTGAACCTCCAATAACTGAATTTATCTTCAAATTATCTTCTATAATTTGAACTTGCTGGGCTTATAAGTGGAATGGCCAATTTTTTGCCAGTTACTTTATGTAGTTACATTGTAGTAAATGTCAACTTTTTCCCAAGAATTGCTCATCTGGAAGCTCACTAAAAATGTGTAGTTACTTTGCTGTGAAAGTCAACTCTTCTACAGAAATCTTGTCTGTAGACTACCCTAATGATTATAATAAGAAAATAAAAGAAATGTAAAAGAAATGTAAAAGAAATTGAATTCTGTTAAGGGAAACGTTTTCTATCCAGGCCTGGAGTCACTAACAGTTTACTGAATTGGTAGCTAATCAATTTCGAAATGTTAGTTGGATTTTGGGAATTTTTCAAGTGCAATAATTAAAGAATTTGGTTTTTCAAATTATTTGATATTTATTTCTTTTTGTGTGTATAGAAATGGTTCTAAGTGATAAATCTAAAGTAAGATACATTTTCTTGAAGAGAAAAGCTTTTTTTTTATACAACTTGTTGTAGTACTAGTCTATGAACTTGCACTTTTTCTCTTTGCTCAAATTTTGGCAAATTAAAGATATATTTTGATGAACTACAAGTTATTTTGCTGAACTATTGATTAATTTGGATGAACTATTCATAATTTCGACGAATTTCTATAAATTTTGGCGAATTTTAGAATATTACAAAGTTCAGGGTATTGTGTAATTTGATTATCTTACTTTCTGTTGTACTAATTGGATTATTAATTGAATCGTGATATGTGATAAATTGATTAAATAATAAGTGATAATTTGGATTGATATTAACATGTTAATTACTGATAAGAATTATAAGGATAATTTCATGCTAATTAATAGCTAAAATTCTACTGATAACAGTGATAATAATTAGTATCCTATCAATAGCTATAATCAAGAGCTATTGTTTCAGTGTAGTTAAGTTGATATATTATTTGCAGCTGTGGTTGATAAATAACTGGGGCTGGAGTTTGATAAGTTGAAGATTGATAAATTGGCTACATTACTTGTGCATAATGTGGTTGAATTTGGTATTGTTCAGGTGTTTGATGACTAACATAATTCTGAGTTTAAAATTGGCAATTGGAATTTTGATACTAATTTTCCAATTGTTGGTTGCTTATTCTTTTTCAATATTCAAATTGCAAGTGTTCTTGTTTAACACAATAATGGCAAATACGCATCTCTTGTCATCATGATTGGTTAGTTAATAATGATAAACACATCTGATTTTGGAAATAATTTGTGTTTTTCTGATTATTTTGCCATTTTAGAGGTTGATAAATTGTCTAATTGTTAGCTAAGTATTCTTCAAGTTTCTGGTTAATTGAATTACTGAATTGCTTCAATTTGGAATTCAAGTCAGATGATCTATTCATTACTAGGTTTACTGTTTGGGCATAGTTGGCTTTTAACTTAGCTGATTCTAAATTTCTAACACGGTTAACAGTATTCTGAAGTATAGCTGGGCATAATGAATATATGCATTATAATAAGCTGCTGTGTAGCCCATAAATGAACTGATTCAAAACCTGAAATATGGTGAAGTAGTCTGCATTGATGGTCTGAATTTGACACAGATTTCTGTAGAAGCATCCCAAGTAAGTGGTGACAGCTTCAGTGTTTTCCTGTTTAATAGTAGTGAAATTGGTTGCTAAGTAATTGATACTGTTATAATTGTTGAAATATTGCAGGAATGTGACTTTGAACATGTTAAAATCTTGTAATTTGTTTATAAGATTTTGATACCAGGAATTAACAATGTCTTGTAAGAAGTACAGGATGACTTGCATTGTTTTGGTATTATTCTAGTTTTTGGCAGTTATTGCTTTAACTACATTATTGAGCCAAACTTGAATATTATCTTTCTTACTGGTGAATTTTTTTAACTTAGCAATTGGTGCATATGCTATTAGTGCAATTAATGGTTGTTGTTAGGGTTGTTGTTAAAGTGGTTGTTGCTATTGTTGTAGTGACTGTGGTTGTAGTGGTGTGACAACTGGTGGTAGATTTATTACAATTTCTGAAGATAAGTTTTGCTGATTAATAATATTAGAGTTTGGATCATTCTGATTTTGCTGAGTTTGATTAATCAAAGTTTCAATTTTCAGATTTTTTAAGATCAAGTTTTGGTAGTTAAATTCTTGATTCTTGTCTTTCTTTTTTTCTGATTCAGTTACTTTTCAAGGACTCATGGTTCCAAAATCTGGTGGAAGTGGCAGTGATTAAAATCCTGATGGCATTGGTAATTATGATTTAAATCCTTCAATATAATTACCATAGGTTCCTAATAACTCTGTTTTCTTTTGTTTACTTTGAAATAGAAGTTGGGCTAATAATAGTTTTATACTTGAGATAAATATGCCTAGTAATAAAATGTTAATGGCACTTTCAAGTGTATAGTGATATAATGGGTTGGTTGGTAATTTTATTCTTGTTTTCTTTTAAGTAAATGGTTGTATTTTCTTAAATGTTACTATTAGTGTTTGTAGTTTTTTTTTGTCTTTGTTTACATAGGTGATTGGATATCTTTGCTGTATGTGATTTTCAATTTCTCTGTTAATTTCAGTAAAGATTGCTGTAAAATTATAATTTGCTGATAAGCTGGTATTTTAATTTAGTTCATTGTAAAAATTTTCTCTTGCTAAATTAGTTTTTATTAGTACTTTTAGCAAATATGAGATTCTCTCATTGATGTAGAAGTTAAAGGTGAATTCTGCTAATAGGTAATTGTTGGTTAATTTCAAGTGTTAACAATAATACTAAAATAAGAATTTGGTGAATCCTAAATGGTTTGTCCCTATTCTTTCTGATTCTGCCATTTTTGAATAATTGTTGTTGGTGTTGGTTTTTTGTAGAATTATATTTTACAGAGAGCACCAAATGTTACAAATAATTATTTGGGATCTTAAATCAAATAACAAACCTGTAACTTGGTGCTTAATAGCTGTTCTAATAGTGATATTTGAAGGTTTTGGATTGGAGTTTTTTGTATAATAGACAGAAATTTAATGGTTGTTTTATTAGTAGCCTCTCAAAATTACAATTCTGTCAAATTTTTTTTTCAGCATAGTGGCTGGTTTATTCTGACAGTTGTGTCTTTTTGGTAAGCTATCCTTAATTTCCAAGTTTCTTATCCTTATTTCTGAATCTTTTACCAGGCTATCTTTGACATCAATAACTCAATGCTTAATTCTTAATCAATTAGTAAACAACAAAAGAAATAAAATACAAAAGAAAATCAAAGAAATAAAATATAAGCCAAGGCAATAAAGTTAGTATTCTGTCAATAGCCATAATTAAGAGCTATTGTTCTAGTGTGATTAAGTATTGGATATTATTAACATAAAGTGTTAATAATAAAGAGTTAAGTTAGGTTTTCAATTAAGTAATAATAACATATATGAAGTAATAATAAGTATGGTTTTATTTAATTTTTGATAATTTTCACTTTGGTTAATAGTAACTATTCTTAAAGTAATAAAGTAAAGATAGAGATAAGAATTTCTATTCTGAGTGGAAAATTAATACTTTTTTTGTTTTTAATATTACTGTTATATATACATAATTCTCTTTACATAAGAAATTTTTTTTTTGTTAGATTTTCTATCAAATTTTTGCTTTTCTGAAACATTCAAGATTTTCTGAAAAATTCTCAACTTTTCTGAAATATCTTGGATTTCCTAAATAATTTTGGATTTCTTAAAACATTCAGAATTTTCCGAAAATTTTTTTTTTTCTCTTTTTCTATTCTAATTGGCCAATTTATAATCATGTGTTTTTTTTTTTTCAATTATGTATTATTTTTCTCTTTTTTAAGTGTAACAATGAAGTGTTACATGTTCCTCCTCAACCTAAAATGTTGTTCTACATTTTTTCATTGAACAACTGCTTTCCACAAGCAAGACATAATTTGTTGTTTCACTTGTCTTGATGTTTAGGATACTTATACTATTTGTGGTAATATGGTTTGCAATAGTAATAAGTTTGCATTCAGTAGTCTTTATTTGGTGCAACCCAAGCTTCCATGGAAGGCAGTTTTTTTTGCAGTTTTTACACTTGAGTGAAATATATGATGGCTCTGGTTTGTTGTCAATTGAATAGAATTTTTTTTAGTCACTAATGATGTTATAGTTGGTGGTGTTTTCTTGTGGCTTATCTTCTTCTTTTCCTTTTCTCTTATCATCTTATGAGAGTATTGGTGACAATTTATTGTAATTGGTGTTAGCCCACAAGACTTGGTAGGCTTCCCAGGTAGATTTAGTCATTTTTTTTTTGAATTTAATTAGTGGTGCTAGTGTGGTGGTCTTAAAATAACTGCAAGTTGCTGGTACTTACATATATTGTCTGTTTTGGCTTAGTTGAAGCTCTTGTGTAGTCTAATCTAGCACTGTATTGGTTTTGAACAGCCAGTTATTATCAATAAAAGCTTAGTATTGGGTGGCTTTTATTACTAATACTTTGATGGATATGATAATACTATTGACTTCAAATAAGAAGTTATCAATCTTACCAATTAAAATTTTTGTTGCTCTATTAGCAGTAATAATCCTAATATTGACAGTATAATCAACTCAATAATCTAATTGGTCCATGAGTTGTCATGTAATGATGCTGTCTACTAATCCACTATTAAGGATCAGTTTAATAAGCTGACCATTAACTTTGGCATTTGTATACATTATAGTAATAGGTTTGGTATCAAGAGCAGTTTCACTAAAAAGAGGTATTTCAGTTAGTTCCTCAATTTTGAAAGGAAAAATGGCTGCTAGTAACTCGTTGTTAGTTATCATTACTGGTGAAATATTGTTGGTAAGTGTTTGTTTTTGGCTGAATTTCAGAAAGTTAGATATGATGTCTTTTGAAGTAACCAAAAGACTTAAATAGTTTTGGGAATTTGGGTTTTGAACATAATTCTAATGCTTGGTAAGATGTACTGAAGATCAGTTAATGAACAACTATTGTTGATTTCCAGTTTTGTTGAATGGTTCTTGGTTTTTGATTTCTAAATAACATCTGAGTTAGAATTTGTGGTGGGATTTGAATTTGTTGAGGTTGGTAAATTACTTGTGGCTATAGTTAATAAATAACTGGTGTTAAAGGTTGGTAAATTGGTTGATATATCATTTAGGTGTAATAAGATTGATACTGATTCTGATTTAGATAATGATTTGGAGTTTGAAATCTGTGATTAGGGCTTAATATTGATTTTCTGATTGTAGATGGGTGTTATTAAATCTGGCATGGCAATCAGCTCTTATATAGTCTTGTTTACTACAATTATAACACATATAGATCTTTTGTTATCACAGTTGATTAACTAATAATGAGAGATACATCTGATTTTAGAAACAGCTGGAGTTTCCAGAATTGTTGTAACATTGTGGAGATTGATAGATTGCCTAATTGTTAGCTAAGTATTCTTTAATTTTCTGATTAATGAAATCACTAATTTGTTTTAGCTTGGAGTTCAATTTAGATGATTTATTTATTATTAGATTTACAGCTTGGGTGTGGTTGGTTTCAAGTTCTGTTAATTCAAAGTTTCTGGCATGTGTAACTACTGCTTACAAATTAGCTAAATATAATGAACATATGTATTGAAAAATACTACTACACAGGCCACAAATAAACTGGTTCAAGATTTGTAGTACTGTAAAATAGTTGGTATTAATTGCTTGGATTTGATGCAAATTTTTATGAAAGCATCTCAAGTAAGTGGTAACTGTTTTGGCATTTCTTTGTTTTATAATAGTAAATATATTGGCCAAGTGATTAATACTGTTATTGTTACTAAAATAATTTAGGAACTCAAGTTTAAAGACATTGAAATCTTGGGGTTTATTTGTCAAGCTTTGATATTATAAGTTAGCAGTATTCTGTAGAAAGTATGATATGGTTTGTAATGCTTTGGTATTATTTCATTTATTGGCTGTAATGGCTTTTTCAACATTGTTTAACCATACTTGTGTATCATTCTCTTCACTAGTAAATTTTTTTAGTTTGGTGATTGGTGCATAAACTATTGATACTGTAATTGGTTGTTGTAGTGGATTTGGTTGTTGAGATTGTGGCTGTGTGAATGGTAGTAGCTGTTGTTGTTGCTATTTGGCAATTGGTAAAACTGGTAGTGGATTGATCATGATTACTGGAGATAAGTTTTGGGAAATAATAAAAGTAGTGTTTGGATTGTTCTAATTTTGTGGAGTTGGAACAATTGGAGTTTGAATTTCTGGGTTTTTTAAGATCAGGTTTTGATAGTTAAATTTTTGATTGTCATCTTCCTTTTCTTTTGATTTCATTACTTTCTAAGGATTAATGGTTCTGAAATTTGGTTAAAGTGGCAGTAATTAAAATTTTGATGGCATTGGAGATTGCAATTTAAATCCCTCAAAATAATTGTCATAGGTTCCTAATAACTCTGCTTTCTTCTGTTTATTTTAGAATAGTAGTCTGTTTAACAGGATTGTCACATTTGCTGTGAATGCACTCATTAATAATATATTGATAATACTTCTAAGTATGTAATAGTAAGATAAATTAGCTGGAGAATCAATTTTCTGTTTCTTCCAAGTAAGTAATTGTATTTGCTTTGGGATTTCTGCTGGTGTTTGTAGTTTTCTTTTGTTTTTTCTGTGTAGATAATAGGAAATGTTTGCTGGATGTGATTTTCAATTTTTCTGTTAATTTCAGTGATAATTAAAGCGAAGTTGTAATTTACTGGTAAACTGGTATATTGAATTAATTTTCTGTAAAAATTTTCTTTTGTGGATTTGGTATTTACTGGTTCTCTTAAGAAATATTTAATTCTTTCATTGATGTAAAAGTTGAAAATGAATTCTGCTAATAGTTGATTGTTAGTTAATTCTAAGTGTTAACAGTAGAGTTGAAATAAGGATTTGGTGAATCTTAAATGGTTTGTTCCTCTTTTTTCTGATTCTGTCACTTTTAAATGATTGTTGTTGGTGCTGGTTCTCTGTAGAATTATACTTCACAAGGAGCACCAAATGTTATTGGTGATTATTTGGGGTTTTGAATCAAATAACAAATCTGTAACTTGGTGCTTAATAGCTAATCTTGTTGATAATAACTAAAAGTTTTCATTTCTGAAGGTTTTGATTGAGTTCTTTGTATAATAAACAGAGATTCAATATTGGTATTTTAGTGTGATGTTTTTAGTTTCTTCAATCTTCAAGTTGGTGTGCTTTGTTGTTTATTACTTTCTGAAATCACAATTCCAACAATTTTTTTCTCAGCGTGATGGCCAGCAATCTTCTGATAAGCTATTCTCAAATTTGAGTGTCTACTCTTATTCCTGGGTTTTTTATCAGTGTTATATCCTAATGTCAGTACCCTGCACATTAATTTTTTTAATCAATTAGTAAATAACAAAAGAAAAGAAAGAAAAAATAAATAAATAAATAAAAATATAAGCCAAGGCAAAAAAAAGTTAGTATCCTGTTAATAGCCATGATCAAAAGCTATTGTTCTAGTGTGATTAAGTATTAGATACTATTAACATAAAGTGTTAATAGTAGAAAAAGTGATTTAGATGGTAAATAATTATTTATTGATATTTATGATTCCAACTAAGATGTTCTTAATTGAGAGATTTTGGTATTAATTCTATTCTGTCTGGTCTGTTTTTTTTGCTTCTAATGCTCTTGCTATATATACATAATTTGGGTTCTATAAGATTGCTCATATTCTTAAGTGATGTGCTATAATTTCTTAAACAATACTTATATTGCTAAGCAATATGTCCTAATTTTCTAACATTGCTCCACATTGTTGAGCAATATGCTATAATTTTCTGACAATGCTTCATATTGCTAAGCAATGTGCTCATGTGTTAACTACTATTTTTCTATTGGTCTATCTGTTTTTTCTACTATTTCTTGTATGCTTTTTCTATAAGTAACAACACAATAATCAAAAAAACTCAAATCAGTTCCAAAATTAATTGCATCTCTCATTATTAACCAATCAACCATGGCAGCCAGAAATGTGTATTTGTTACAATTGTAGTAAACAAGATTACATCAAAATTGACTGCTATTTTAATGATAATCCATGATTAAGAAGTCAATATTGAAACTCCAATTGCCAATATCCAACTCCAAATTATCAACCAAATCAGAATTACTATTAGCCCTATTATTCATTCATAATGCAACAATTATACTTACTTCCAGTATATTAAACTTCAGCACCCATAATATATCAGCCATAGTCACAAATAATCTATCAATCTCAACCAATTCAAACACCACTAAACCCAGCTCAAATATCTAGAAATCCAAAACCAAGAATCATCTACATCCAACAAAACTGACAATTGGTAATGGTAATGCATCAACTGATTCTCAGCTTATTAAAATAGCTCTCAAGATTATGCCAGTGGAGTTCAAAAACTGGATACAACCAAAACCCAAATTCCCAGAACTATTTAAGTCTTCTGGTTATTTCAAAAGATGCCAAACTCAGTAAACAAGAATTCAATCAAACTTAACTACTTATCAACAACATATCTCCAGCAACTATTACTGAAAACAAATTATTTATCACCATTTTTTCTTTTAAACTAAAGAAACCAATTGAAATGCCATTATTCAGTGGAGCTGTTTTTGAATCAAAACCCATTACTGCAATATATACAGATGCCAAAGTTGATGGTCAGTTTATTAAACTAATTTTAGACAATAGATTAGCTAACAATATTATTACATAACAATTCATGAACCAATTAAGTCACTAAGTTAATTATGCTGCCAGCACTAGAATTATTACTGCTAATGGAGCAACAAAAATACTTATTGGTAAGATTGATGACTTCTTTTTTAAAGTCAATGGTATTATTGCATTCATAAAAGTTCTCATCATGGAAGCCACACAATACTAAGCATTAATTGGTAATAACTGGCTGTTCAAGACTAATGTCATCTTTGACTGGACCATGTAAGAGCTCTAGTTCAGTCAAAATGACCAGCAAATTCGAGTACTTGCCATTTGTGGTCATTTTAAAACAAACACCACTTAACTGCCACCATTAATTAAATTCAAAGAAAAAGAAAAGAAATCTACTTGGAAAGCCTACCAAGTTTTATGGGCTGACACTAACCATAACAACTTATCACTAGTACTTATATAAAAAAAAAAAAACAAAAAAAAACAAAAACAAATCCCAAGTTACAATCTCCACTTATATTCTAGATACCACCAGTCATTTTAATTACTATCAATTAAAATTAATATGTGTTGATTGTAACAAAAAATTGTTGTTAATGGGCACATATTGTAGTAATAATAAGAAATAGCCAATGGCCACAAAATATTACTGCTATTTATGCATCCTTAAATGCTTTGGACAACCAAAAAGACAAGAAAAATGGGACAACAAATCATGCTTTGCATATGAGGAAACTCTTTTAGATGAAGGAATATGGAATAATATTTCTGGTTATGAAGAAACATACAATAAATTATGTCAATACACAATTCTAATTAGTGATTGAATAAAAAAAAAAACTCATATAAATGCTGTCTGGTAAAGAACTGTGAAATATTTAGACAGTTGTCTACATAATAACAATAAAATTTGGAGAATGACAATCACCAAAATCAAAGATGTAACTCTAAAAAAAATTAAAACAATTAAAAACAACTTACCAGAACCAGAAGAAATCATTTGGGTCCCAAACTCTGATATTATCCTTGATGTAATGGATTCCAAACAATTTTATGAACACTACCAAGAATTGGCATCCATGAAGAAGAAGCAAAAGCAATATTTAAAACAATTCAACACTCATTTATGTAATTACTATTTAATACTATGTGACTTTCAGTATTGTAATGATTGTAATTTTATTTATAATCTACCACCACATATAATTTACATAATTCCAGAAGAAAAAGAACTAATTAGCAGCTGTAAAATAGAATCGGAATTACCATTCAATTGTAATTTAAACTCCAACAATAATAATGATAACAACAGTTCTAGCTCTATTTAAAATAGCAACAACAACAGTAATAATTCAAATCTCAATTTAAACCCAGAACAATAACCAGCAAAGACAATTATTATATAGTAGTTGTTATGTATTATCTCACAAAATGGCCAAAGGCAAAAGCAATTCAAAGAGCAAATACAGAATTCATAGCCAAATTTGTTTATTAAGATTTGATTTGTCGACATAAATGTCCAAAAAAATTATTATCAGATCAAGGAACTTACTTTGTAAACAGAATATTAACAGAATTAAGCCAAAAATTTGGAATCAAAAGATTATTATTATCACTATATCATCCATAAACAAATAGTTTAGTTAAAAAGTTCAACAGAACATTATGTGAAGCAATTGCCAAAATCAGTCAAAAAAACCAGAACAAATAAGATTTGTTTATACTATCAGTACTATTTGTTTATTAAACAATAAAGCAAGACACCACACAAGCAACACCATTTGAACTTGTTTATAGTAAAATAGCAACATTACCAATAGAGATAAAAGTTGAAAATAAAAGATGAAAAGCAGCTGATAATATTTAAAAGTCACAAAAAAAACAAAAAAAATAACATAATAACCAGTTACCAGAAAAATCAGTTGAATTTAGAATTGAAAACAAAGTATTCTTACATCATACCAAAGTGAAAAAACAATGAAATAGAAAATTTGACACCAAATGAAACAGACCATTTCATATAGAAGAAATTCTAGGAAATAGAGCTTATAAACTAAGATAGAACAACAAAATTTTAGCTAAAACAGTATATAGAAATCAACTGAAACCATATCACAATATAGCATCATTATTCATTAATAGTATTTCACAACTAAGAGTACAATAAATACTAATCAAACCAGATAAGATTCCATGAGATCTAGAACCAATCATAATCATTAATACAAACATGTCAAATTAATTAAACAAAATAATATATAAAGATATAATATATGTAATAAAAGCAATAATAAAAGATAAAAATTACCAATAACATCCATTCACTTGCACAACAACTATTCCAATTGATTTAACAACAAAACATGGAAATCACAATCAACCAACAAACTATTTAGTACAAAAAAAATAAAAAGAAAACTCAATACAAGGTGTACAGAAAACCAAAAAACACCATAGACAAGATAATAGCAAAAGTAAAGTTGTCAATAGAAATACCAGAAACAGATATATCACACCAGAAATTAACAAAAAAAACTTGAAATTGGTAGATACAACAATTTCCAAGAAACTTTTGTTATTATTACTTAGAACAAACTTTAAATATTCAGAAATTATACACTGACAAAACAAAATAATTATTCAACACAACAATACTATAATAACTTAAACAATTTGTAAGAAAAAACAATTTGTTTACACAGACACAATATTGGCTATACACAGAATTTTAAGATTGACTAACAATACTACTTAATCCAGTAATAGATACAGTTATTATCAATCAATTAGGGAAAATTACCAATGTCCAATTTGAAAAATTACAGATAAAATAACCCAAGTAATTTTCAAAAAAAAAGTTTAAGAGTTAATTAAAAATGAAAAGTTAGGAGATATAAGAGATCTTGACAGAGCTCAATATTAAAAAGAGAGAATAATTTTATTCATAGAATATAAGAATTATATATTAGTATATCAGTTAGTTAGTTAGAATAAAACATAGTAAAAGTAGAATTCCAGGATTTCTCTTAGAGGAATTACAGAATTCTTGTTGTTACCAGTAAAATTTTAGCTATTAATTAGCATAAAATTATCCTTATAATTCCTATTATTAATTAGCATATATTATTATCATTTTAACTATTACTTATTATTTAATTAATAACCCAATTTGTACTATAGAAATTAAGATGATCAAATTACACAATACTCTAAACCAGTTAATATAGTCAAAATTCACCGAAATTAATGAAAATTGGTCGAAATAATTAATAGTTTGTAGAAATAATTTGTAATTTACTGAAATGTATCTTTAGTTCACTGAAAGTAGAACAAAGAGAAAAGTACAAGTTCAAATATTAGTACTACAACAAGTTGTATAAAAGAAAAGCTTTTCTCTTCAAGAAAATATATCTTCTCATAGTATCTTATTTTAGATATCTTAATTAAAACAAATCATTTTTTACACATTTAAATAAAAAATTAAATATTTGAAAACCAAATCCTTTAATTATTGCACTTAAAATTCTCTCAACACAAACTAACATTTTGAAATTAATTAGCTACCAATTTCAGTAATCTGTTAGTACCTCCAGGCCTGAATAGAAAACATTTCTCTTAACACAATTCCATTTTTTTTACATTTTTTTTATTTTTATTTTATTTTTTTATTATAATCATTAAAATAGTCTACAGACAAGATTCCTGTAGAAAAGTTGACTTTCACAGCAAAATAACTACACATTTTAGTGAGCTTTTAGACAAGCAATTCCTGGGAAAGAGTTAACATTTACTACAATGTAACTACACAAAATAACTAACATAAAATTGGCTATTCTACTTATAAGCCCAGCAGTTTAAATTATAAAAGATAATTTAAAGATAAATTCAGTTATTAGAGGTTCAATTACTTCTAAAAAACGTGAATTTACAACAAACAGATATTAACAACATTTAAGAAAGAAGACCAAAAACCTCTGGTAATATCATGTGAGGAATTAAAATTGCAAAATTCCAAAATTTCTTTTGAAAAATTACAAGATTCCAAAAATTTCAGAATTTCTGGTTAGAGAATTGAAAAATTCAAAAAATCTCATACAATAAAATTTATGTATATATAGCAATAGTATTAGAAGCAGAAAAAAAAGAATCTTTAGTTTAGAACCTCTAATTCAATTCTCCATTTATCTTTTTATATAATAGTATTCTATAACTTGAAATAAAAAACATAAAATATTAATAAAATACTTATTAAATATTACAATTCATCTTTTTTTTATCACAATTTATGTTGATAATTACTAATACTTAACTACACTGGACCAATAACTCTTGATCACTATTGACAGGATACTAATCTTTCTTGTCTTGGCTTATTTCATTATTTTATTTCTTTGTTTGTTATTATTTACTAATTAATTAAAGATTAATGTATGGAGTTATTAATGTCAAAGTGACTAGTAAAAGACCCAAGAATAAGAGTAAAATATTCAAGGATTAAGGATAGCTTATTAGAAGGATTATTGGCCATTATGTTGAGAAAAAAATTTGACAGAATTGCAATTCCAGGAAGCTATAGAAAACACATTTGAATTTCTGTTCATTATACAAAGAACTCAAACCAAAACTTTTAGATTACAAAAACCTTCAGATCATGAAAACCTTCAGATATTATCAACCATATTTCTAATTAAGCACCAAGTTACAGATTTGTTATTTGTTTCCAGATCCCAAATAATCATCTGTAATATTGTTCAAAAAATTATAGCATATTGCTCATAAATGTGTGAGATTTTATAAAACATTAATTATGTATATATAGTGAGAGTATTAGAAGCAGAAAAGAGAGAATTAACAACTAAAACACACAGTTAGAATCTCCAGTTAAAGAAGCAGTTTAAAATCTATATTACTTATCAATAAATTATCAATTACCACTTAAATTCATATTATTATTACTTAATTAAAGACTATTAATCATTTCCATTCTATTAACATTTTATGTTAATAGAATTTAATACTTAATTACACTAGAACAATAGCTCTTAATCATGGCTATTAATAAGATACTAATTCTTATTTTTTTTCATTATTTTTATTTTATTTATTTTATTTCTTTGTTGTTTGTTGATTTACTAACTGATTAAAAAAAGTAAGCACTGAGTAATTAATATTAAGAATAGCCTGATAAAAAATCTCAAAGAAAGAATACATAGTTTAAAGAATTTATAGATA
>JAAOMT010000675.1:0-69241 GCA_016748015.1 Geosiphon pyriformis | reverse complement strand
TATGTATATATAGCAATAGTATTAGAAGCAGAAAAAAAAGAATCTTTAGTTTAGAACCTCTAATTCAATTCTCCATTTATCTTTTTATATAATAGTATTCTATAACTTGAAATAAAAAACATAAAATATTAATAAAATACTTATTAAATATTACAATTCATCTTTTTTTTATCACAATTTATGTTGATAATTACTAATACTTAACTACACTGGACCAATAACTCTTGATCACTATTGACAGGATACTAATCTTTCTTGTCTTGGCTTATTTCATTATTTTATTTCTTTGTTTGTTATTATTTACTAATTAATTAAAGATTAATGTATGGAGTTATTAATGTCAAAGTGACTAGTAAAAGACCCAAGAATAAGAGTAAAATATTCAAGGATTAAGGATAGCTTATTAGAAGGATTATTGGCCATTATGTTGAGAAAAAAATTTGACAGAATTGCAATTCCAGGAAGCTATAGAAAACACATTTGAATTTCTGTTCATTATACAAAGAACTCAAACCAAAACTTTTAGATTACAAAAACCTTCAGATCATGAAAACCTTCAGATATTATCAACCATATTTCTAATTAAGCACCAAGTTACAGATTTGTTATTTGTTTCCAGATCCCAAATAATCATCTGTAATATTGTTCAAAAAATTATAGCATATTGCTCATAAATGTGTGAGATTTTATAAAACATTAATTATGTATATATAGTGAGAGTATTAGAAGCAGAAAAGAGAGAATTAACAACTAAAACACACAGTTAGAATCTCCAGTTAAAGAAGCAGTTTAAAATCTATATTACTTATCAATAAATTATCAATTACCACTTAAATTCATATTATTATTACTTAATTAAAGACTATTAATCATTTCCATTCTATTAACATTTTATGTTAATAGAATTTAATACTTAATTACACTAGAACAATAGCTCTTAATCATGGCTATTAATAAGATACTAATTCTTATTTTTTTTCATTATTTTTATTTTATTTATTTTATTTCTTTGTTGTTTGTTGATTTACTAACTGATTAAAAAAAGTAAGCACTGAGTAATTAATATTAAGAATAGCCTGATAAAAAATCTCAAAGAAAGAATACATAGTTTAAAGAATTTATAGATAGCTTACCAAAAAGGCATGATTGCCAGAATAAACCAGTTATTACATTGAAAAAAAAAACTTGACAGAATTGCAATTTTAGGAGACTATTAATATAACCCTTGAATTTCTGATCATTATACAAAAAACTCAACCAAACTTTTCAGACAACCAAACCCTTTAGACAACCAAAACCTTCAGATATGAAAATCTTCAGATATCACCAACTATAGCAGCTATTAAGCATCAAGTTATGAATTTGTTATTTATTCTAACCACCCAAATAATCATCTGTAATATTTGGTGCTTTCTGTGAGGTATAATTTAACAGAAAACCAGCACTAACAGCAACTATTTATAACAGTAACAGAATTAGAAGTAATAGGAACCAACTATTTAGGATTTGCAAAATCTTTATTTTACCACTATTATACTTATTTTGGACTGACAAGTAATAATTGGCCAACAGAATCAGTTTTTAATTGTTATGTTAATGAAAGAATTGTATACTACTTGGAAGATTAAGAAGATCCAAAATCTGCTTTCAAAAATTTTTTTAATCAACTACTTTAGCACACCACACTTCTACAAAACTATCTATTTGTACTTTTAATTATGGAAATAAACAGGAAAATTAAAAAGTACACTAAACAAAGATTTTTTATCACCTTTGCTAACAAAAAAAAAAGAAGATTGCAAATACTAATAGGAATTCCAAAACAGATACAACCACTTACTTAAAAGAAACCAAGAGTCAAATCACTAATATACCTATCATATTATTACACACTTGGAAATACCATTAACATAATATCAGTAAGTACATCCACAGCAAATGCAAAAATACTATTAGCCAGAATTCTATTTCAAAATAAACAGGAAAAAGTTAAACTATTGAGAATCTATGACAATTATTTCAAGGGATTTAATTTACAATCAATAATACCATCAGAACTTTAATTACCACCACTACCACCAGATTTTGGAGCTATTAGTTTGTAAAAAATAACAGACTTTAAGGAAGAAGAAAATAACAATCAAGAAAATAATACTTAAAACCCAATTACAAAAAACCCAAAAATTCAAACTTTAATTGTTCAAACCCAACAAAACCCAAACAATTCAAACTCTGCCCTTATTGTTTCTCAAAACTTACTTTTAAAAATCATAATAAACCCACCAGTTGTCCCAATTGCTGAATAACAACAACAGTTGCAATTATCATTTCAGCAACAACTTTAATAGCAACTACAATCATAACAATCACAACTGCCACCAGCACTAATGGCTTATGTTCCAATTACAAAACTCAAAAAATTTACTAATAAAGAAAATAATGCCCAAGTATGACTCAATAATATAAAAAAAACTATCACAGCCAATGAATAAGATAATGTTAGAGCATTACAAGCAATCTTATACTTCTTCTAAGATACTGTCGACTCATGATATCAAAGCTTGGCCCAGAAATCCCAAAACTTTAACATATTTAAAGTTGAATTTTTGAGATATTTTAATAATAATAATAGTGTCAATTACCTAGTAAATACTTTTACAATCATTAAACAAAAAGATACTAAAGCAATTACCACTTATTTAAGACACTTCTATAGAGACTTGTACCAAATACAAGCAATTAATGCAAATTACTTTACAGTATCACAAATTTTGAACCAGTTTATCTGTAGATTATACAGTAGTATTCTCTAGCATATGCATTCAATCTACTCACAAACTCTCTAAGATGCAGTTACACATGCCCAAGATTTCAAATTGGCCAAGCTAGAAGCTAATTATGCCCAAGTCATTAATCTAGTAATAAACAGATTATCTGAATTGAACTTCAAGTTGAAACAATTCAGTGATTCTATTAATCAAAAATTAGAGAGATATTTAGCTAAAAATTAGGCAATTTATCAACTATTACAATGTCATAATAATCCAAAGAATCTTAATAGTCTCCAAAATTAATTGTGTTTATCATCATCCAGTAATCAACAGTAATGACAAAAAATGCATAATTGCCACTATTGTAATAAACAAGAATATTTGCAATTCAAATATTACAAACAGTTAAGTGATCAACAATTAAAAAAGCAGTATCAAAACTCCAATTGCTGATTTCAAATCCAGAACTATATCAGTAATCAATCACCTAAACAATACTAAACATCAATCATATTACACTCAAATAACACAGCCAATTTATCAACCACTTATTTATTAGCTACTAGCATTGATAATTTATTAACCATTCCAGTTCCAAATTATTTATCAGTCCCAACCAAATCAGAATCAGTCACAAAACTTATCTCAAAACAGAAACCAAAAACCAAGATCTACTCAGATCTATTAAGATTGGTAATTGGCAATAATAATACACCAATTGATATCCAGTTCAACAGCATAACAAACTGGATCTCAACAGCAAAATTTAGAAACTAGCTATGTACAAAACCCAACTGCTTAATATTATCTAAGTCTTTTGGTATTCCCAGAAATCACCACACCTAATCTATCAAAACTCAATTAAACTTAACCATCTCTCAACAATATTCTATCAGCAACAATTACCAAAGACAAATTACTTACTGTTATTTTCTCTTTTGAACTTGAAAAAACAATCAAAACCCTCTTATTTAGTAGAGCTGCTTTTAAATTAAAACTTATTACTGCAATGTATACTAATGCCAAAGTTAATAGTCAGCTCATCAAACTGATTCTAAACAGTAAATCAGCTGGCAGTATCATTACATAACAACTCATAAACCAATTAGGTTGCCAAGTTAATTGTGCTGCCAGTGTTAGAATTATTATAATTAATAGAGTGGCCAAAACTTCTATTAGCAAAATTAATGACTTTTCTTTTGAAGTTAACAGCATTACCACTTCCATCAAAGTATTAGTCATGAAAGCTATTTAATACCAAGCTCTTGTTGGTAATAACTGGCTGTTCAAAACCAATGCAGTGCTTGATTAAAACATCCAAAAATTACAACTAAGCCAAAATAGCCAGAATATTTGAATACTAACCACTTGTGGTTATTTCAAAACTATCATCAACAAGCAACCACTAATTAAGTATAAAGAAAAAAAGAGAAAACCTATCTAAGAAGCCTACCAAGTTTTATGAGTTGAAAAAAAACACAATAAATTACCACTTATACCTAATTGAAAAGAAAAAAAAAAAAAAAACCCCTCACTTTAGTTACTATCTCTATTTATATTCTATATACTACTTTTCATGCCAACTTACAGTATTGTCAGCCAAAGTTAGTTTGCATTGATTGTGGCAAGAAGTTGTCATCAATAAGTACATGCTGTAATAATAATAAGAAATAGTTTATGGCAACAAAATATTACTGTCATTCATGCATTTTTGAACATTTTGAATAACCAAAGTAACAAAAAAAATGGGACAATAAGTTTTGTTTCAGGTGTGAAACAATTCTTTCTGACAAAAAAATATGGAACAACATTATTAAACAAAGAAAAATATGTAACAAAATGTGTTAGTACATGATTTTGATTAATAATTGGATACAAAAAAAGAACTCGAATTAATAATGTTTGGAAATAAATACTAAAACACTTAGAAAGATATCTACATAAAAAATACAAGATCTGGAAAATAACAAGCACCAAAGTTAAAAGTGCTTTCTTTAGTAAATTGCTAAAAATTAAGAATAATTTATTTACACTACTTAAACCAGAATACATCCTTATTTTTAACATTTTTGATGATATTAAAAATAATCCAAAGCAATTCTATAAACACTATTAAGACTTGACACTTACATGAAAAGAACAAAAACAGTATTTAAAAGAGCTAAACACCTGACTATGTGATTATTGTTTAATTCTATGTGATTTTAAGTATTATAATGATTGTGATCTCATCTACAATCCACCACCATAAATAATCTATTCAATCTCTAAAGAGAAAGAACCAATCAAGGAGTGCACTTCAAAATCAGACTTAAACTTTAATCACAATTCAAACTTTGATAACAATGACAACAACAATGGCTTCAACTCTATTCAAACTAACAACTTAATTAATGACAATTCAAATTCCAACAAAGACTTAGAACAATATATTGTACTTCCAGATCTTACAAAAAAGCAAAAACTAAAATAGTTCAATGATAATAAGAAAAATATTATGCCAGAATGAGTGCATAATATTAATGCAAGATTTAATCTAAGATATCCAGAAAAATATGCCATAATATTGGAACCCAATATGTATATTTGTATTAATCTAAAAATAGCATTAGAAATTCTAGCAACAACAATAATTCAATTAGCATCTAAATTTAGCTTAGCAAAAAAAAAAATCAGTATTAAAAAAGGAATAATTAATGCAAAATATGTAGAAAATATTATTGCAATACTACAAAATAAATTAGAAAAACCATACAAAATTGAATTAAACAAAAAAATAGCATAGACAATATTCCTACTTTTAGTGAAAATAGCTTAGTTGGTGTCAATGAGAACAAGAGAAAAATTAAAAATAACAGCCAAAAAGAAAAATAAATTCAAATTAACAGGTAGAATAGATATATTGATCAATATGGCAGAAAAAAAACTATTAATAAGGAAAAAATTATTTCCATCTATCAATCAGTTTCTATTCCACTATATAACCAGCACATATTAATAATAAAAAGGAAAATAAAGGATTAGCTCCAGATTTTTGAAGTAGAACCAACTATTTGTAAATCAAAAGAAATTGGAATTACCAATTTCTACATCCCAGCCAAGAACAATAAGTACATCAAAATTCTTATCTATAATACAATTGAAGACATCATTAAAATACCAAGTGGAACCATTATCAGATACTTAAGCACTAAAGTTGAGGACCAACCACCAAACATTATTTCAGATTTTCCACAACTTTGTGAATATGTGAATATCATATTACAAACAATATACAGACAAAAAAAATGTTATTTGCTTCAATTAAAACAATTAGAACAAATGAACTTGGGAAATTTAGATCCATTTTAATAAATACAGCTCAAAATGTTGTTTAACAATTTCACTGATATTTTTGTCAGTGAAAATGAATTTGGCAGAATTGATATTATCCAACACCAAATCAAAACTGAAGATACAATGCCATTAAAACAATGAACATTGTTATTGGAGGTTTTTGGTCTCTTTTCTTGAATGTTGTTGATGTTGATTTGCTGTGAATTCACGTTTTCAGGAAGTAGTTGAACCTCCAGTAACTGAATTTATCTTCAAATTATCTTCTATAATTTGAACTGCTGGGCTTATAAGTAGAATGGCCAATTCCGTGCTAGTTACTTTATGTAGTTACATTGTAGTAAACATCAACTCTTTCTCAGGAATTGCTCATCTGGAAGCTTACTAAAAATGTATAGTTATTTTGCTGTGAAAATCAACTCTTCTACAGAAATTCTCATCTGTAGGCTACCCAAATGATTTATAATAAGAAAAGAAAGAAAATAAAAGAAATGTAAAAAAAAAGTAAAACTGATGATTTATGGAAGTTGTTTTGGATCCAGACCTGGAAGTGCTTTAACAGTCTACTGAAATTGGTAGCTAATCAATTTCAAACTGTTAGTAGGAATTGGTTAATCCCAAGAGAAATAATTAAGAATTTGGTTTTTTGAATTTATTTGATATTTATTTTGTGTGTAAAGGCTGATTCTAATTATTAAATCTGAAGTAAGATACATTTTTTCGAAGAGAGAAGCTTTTCTTTTATACAACTTGTCGTAACACTATTTTATGAACTTGAACTTTGCTATTTTCTATAATTTCGCTAAACTAAAGATACATTTTGGCGAACTACAAGTTATTTCTGTGAACTATTAGATATTTCGGTGAACTATCAATTATTTTGGCGAATTTCTTACAAATTTTGGCGAACTTTTTAAATGTTACATAGTTTGGAATATTGCATGATTGATCATTGCAATTAAGTTACATTTGTGTTATGTACAAATTAGGTTATTAATTAAATGATAATTTCAGATATTTTGCTAATGTAATAAGTGATAATTTGAAATGATAATATATGCTAATTAATGATAAGATTTATAAGAGTAATTTTATGCTAAACAATATTTCTAATTTTGTCTGATAACAACATACCAAATACCACCAGCCAGCCATGAAATTATTCAACAAGAAATCAACAGAATGTTGAACAACAGATTAATTCAATTATTAATGAGTTCATGATTATTACCAGTAGTATTAGTCCAGAAAAAAAATGGAAAGATCTGTTTTTGTGTGAATTACAGAAAGCTCAACAACATTATTTGTGAAAATAGCTATCCAACTTCACAAATCCAAAAATTATTCGATGCTTTTGGAAGAAAAAAATGGTTTTTTACTTTGAATTTGAACAGTGGTTACTAACAAGTAGCCATAAAACCAGAAGATAAAAAAAAAACTATTTTTACAATTAGAGAAGAGAATTTTGAGTTTGATATTATGCTATTTAATTTAACTAATGTACCAGTCACCTTCTAATGACTCATGGAAATTGTTTATACCAGACTGCTATAAAAATCAATAGTTATTTATTTGGATAACACCAATGTGTTCTCAAAAACATTTAATAATCATTTTCATCATCTACAGCAAGTGTTTAAGAGACTAAAAAGAGCTGGATTGAAACTAAATACAACCAAATGCTTCTTTGACAAAACAAAACTGAAAATTTTTGAAACATATTATAAGCAAAAATGGCATTAAGACATATTTAAATAAGATTAAGATAGTCAAGAACTTTCCAGTACCAACAAATCTCACAAAATTAAGAACATTTTTGAGATTTACTAGATACTATTGTTACTTAATTCAGAATTTTTCCAAACTGGCTCAACCATTTCATTAACTCCAAGCCAAGAATGTAAAATATAAATAAATAGAAACCCAACAAAAAGCTTTTAATATTTTAAGAAGAAAGCTTATTTAAGTGCCAGTACTAATCTATCTGAATCATAGCAAGCCATTTATTATTACCACCAATGTATCAAGACAAGCATTGAAAGCTGTACTGTTTTAAAGAAAACTGAATAGAAGAGAACACCCAGTAATATATGTCAGCCAAAGCTTAAGTCCAGCTGAAAAGAACTATAAAACTCTAATACTATAAAATTTAGCTATCTATTGGACTGTTATTAAATAGAAAAAATACTTGAATCAAAAGTTTGATGTATATACTAATTACAAAGAATTGACATCAATCCAGAAACAAGAATTTGGAAATGACCACCATATAAGATAGAAAATAGAACTTTTACTATTTAATTATACAGTACATTATAAAAAAGAAAAAAAAATAAAAATGCTGTTGGTTTGTCATAAATAAAACAAATCTAAGAATATTTTAACCCAAAAATATAACAAAAGATGAACACACAAAAATATCTACAACTCTAACATTATATTAATACTTAACAGTTTAAGGAGAAATTATCTTAAAAGAAACAAAACAATATAAAACAACAATCAAAATATTTTATCACTCACTGAAATATACTATATTAAAAAAACAGAAAAAATTCAGATCAATTACAAAACCAAAAAAAAAACAATACTATACAACATGTACTTAGATCCAACAACAGAATATTTTTATAAAAAAGCAACCATGAAAAGAATTAAAAAAAAATATTATTGGCTATTAATGTATTCAGATATTATCTAATATATTTAAAATTGTGATACTTGTTAAAAAAGAAGAGGAACAAAACCCAATGAACCACTAAAGCCAATTAGAGTAGAATAACTATTTAATCAAATTGGAATTGACTTAGTCAGATCATTAACAACAACCAATAAAAACAATTATTATATAGCAATAGCCATGAATTATCTCACTAAATGGCCAGAGGTGAAAGCAATTCAAAGAGCAGATGCAAAATTCATAGCCAAATTCATCTACCAATAATTAATTTGTTGACATGAATGTTCAAAAAAATTATTATCAGATCAAAAAACCTACTTTGTAAACAGAATGCTAACAGAATTAAATTAAAAATTTGGAGTTAAGAGACTATTATCATTACTATATCATTCACAAACAAATAACTTAGTCAAAAAATTCAACAGAACATTATATAAAACAATAGCCAAGATTAACCAAAAAAACCAGGATAAATGGAATTTGTTTATATCATCAGTACTATTTGCTTATTGAACAATGAAACAAGATACTACACAAACAACACCATTTGAACTTGTTTCTAATAGAACAACAACATTACCAATGGAAATAAACATTAATACATATTCAACAGAATCAATAACAGAAGCCAATTTACAAAAAACATTGCTAAAAAAAACATACAAACTAATAAAAACTTTAGAAAACAAAAGACAAAAAGCAGCTGATAACATTCAAAAGTCACAAAAAAAACAAAAAAAATAACATAATAACTAGTTACCAAATAACTCAGTTGAATTCAAGATTGAAAACAAAGTACTCTTACATTGTATCAAAATGGAAAAACAATGGAGTAGAAAATTTGACCCCAATAGGACAAACCATTTCACATTAAAGAAATTCTAGGAAATAAAACATACAAACTAAGATAAAACAACAAAATCTTAATTAAAGCAGCACATGGAAATCAACTAAAACCATATCACAATATAATATCATTATCCACTAGTAATATTCCACAACTGAGAGCACAACAAATATTAGTCCAACTAGATAAGATTGTATAAGATCTGGAACCAATTATAATTATTGACACAAACACATCAAAGTAATTAACCAAAACAATATAAAAAGACACAATATATACAATAAAAGCAACAAACAGAAAAATAGAAATTCCAGACCACATCTACTTAATGGCTTAACAATTATTCCAAACTATAAATTAACAACAATTGAATATAGAAATCATTATCAACCACCAGACAATCTGTTATTAAAACACCAAAAAAAGAAAAAAAGCAAAAAATACATCATATTAGTAATTACTAAACTCAACAAAACATTGATCAGATATAATAATAAAAAAAGTGAAGAATACTTTTAAGAAAATAATTATGATTGTTTTAACAAAGAAGCCAATAAAAAAAGTTGAAAACACTGAACAAAACAACTTCCAATATTATACTGTTATTATCAATTAGGACAAAAACTGAATATTTAAGAACTATATACCAATAAATCTAAAAGAATATTCAATTAAGAAATAATACAGCAAATTGAAGACATTATCAGAAAGAAGACAAATATAGTGCTTTACATTAAAACAATCTATTGACTATACACCATATTTCAAAATTATCCAGAAATACTATTACATTCAGAAATAGAAACAATAACCATTAATCAATAGAGAAAAATAAATAATGCACAAATAAAAGACATAAAAACCAAAGTTAAACAAACAGTATTAAAAAAAAAAGTAATGGAAATAATAAAATTAATTCAAAATAAAGATTTTGATAGAGTTCAATATTAAAAAGAAGAAGATAATGTTACTCATAGAAAAGAGCACAAGAGAAATAATAAAAAAAATAGATAAAAAAAATAGACCAATAAGTGAATAGTATTGAGCATATAAGCATAATATTAGTAAATTATGACATATTGCTCAGCAATATAAGCAATATTAATAGATTAGAGCACATTATTTAGCAATGTGAGCATTGCTCAAGAAATTATAGCACATTGCTTATAAATATGTAAGATCTTATAGAACATTAATTATGTATATATAGTAAGAGTATTAGAAACAGAAAAGAGAGAATTGACAGCTAAAACACACAATTAGAATTCTCAGTTAAAGAAGCAGTTAAAAGCAGTTCAAAATTCATATCACTTATTAATAAATTATTAATTACTACTTAAATCCATGTTATTATTGCTTAATTAGAGACTATTAATTATTTTTGCTCTATCAACACTTTATGTTGATAAAATTCAATACTTAACTATACTAGAACAATAGTTCTTGATCATGGCTATTGACAAGATACTAATTTTTATTTTTATTTTTATTATTTTTATTTTATTTATTTTATTTTTTTGTTGTTTGTTGATTTATTAACTGATTAAAAAAAGTAAGTATTGAGTAATTAATATCAAAAATAGTCTGTTAAAAGACTTTAAAAAAAGAGTATATAGTTTAAAAAATTTATGAATAGCTTACTAGAAAAGCACAACTGTCAAAATAAACTGGCCACAATACTGAAGAAAAAAATTTGACAGAATTGTAATTCTGAAAAACTATTAATATAACCCTTGAATTTCTGTTTATTGCACAAAAAACTCAACTAAACTCTTTAAACAATTAAACTCTTTAGACAACTAAAACCTTCAGATATAAAAACCTTCAAATATCACCAATTATAACAGCTATTGAGCACCAAATTATGAGTTTGTTATTTATTTTAACCACCCAAATAATCATCTGTAATAATGGCTAGCCACATGTAGTAAATGCATAAATTGTATTTAGTTTGAGCCACTTAGTTTGATTCTATATATTAGATAGCAGTTGGGCTTTACTTATATTTTTATTTACATAATTTTAAAGTATTAATAAGTCAATTTTACAAATTTTTAAATTAAAAATAAATTTGTATTTTTATAATAATTTTTATACATAAAAACAATTTATTTTTATTTTTATAAAATACACATTTTTTTAAAGTAAAAAAATTAAAGTTATCTAAAAAAATATAAATAATTATATTATACTGTAATTTATAATTGGTTACAAATTATATAAATTATAAATAATATAGTATTATTTATATAATATTATTTTAAGCAATAAAAATTTTATATATTATATAATAAAATAAAGTATTATATATGTATTAATCTTAATAATAATAATAATATTATTATTATTTTAATTATACTTTATTTGGTAATTTAAGTTTAATTATATTAAATACTAATATTAAAATTTAAGCTATAACTATTATACAATAAATTTAAAAAAGAAATATTTAATATTATATAAAAAGAAAAAAGTTATATACAATATTTTTGAATATTAAAAATCTAATTTAATAAGTTATTTTTACAAATAATATTTTAAATAAATTAAATTAAATAAAATTATTATATTAGTAGTTTTAATTAGCAATTTAATTAATTAATTAATAATAAAATTTAAAGATAACATATATTAAATAATTTATAAAATTGATTTTTAGATTATTAATATTAAAAAACCATAACCAAATAACTGGTTATATTTATAATTGTTTTATTAAATAGTAAAAAAATCTTATAATTAAGAAAAAAGCATAAAGATTTATTTTAATATAAAAAATATTTGGCAAAAGCTAAATTTATATATTTACTTATAAAAATAGCAAAAATCAAAAATCAATAATTAAAATAATATATAAAAATATTATTATTACATATGTTATTTTATTTACCACACAAAAATTATTAAATAGATTTTTTGAATTTTAATATTTTCATTTTAAATGTCAGAAGATCGAAAATAAAAATATAGGATTGGAAGCCAAAGTATTAAATTAATAGTTTATTGTTATGCTTTTTTATCTGAAAAAAATTAATCATGTATTAGAAAAGGTTTGTGATTCGATGAAATATGGAAAGTTACCATTTTATCAATAAATTTAATGTTGCGAAAGCGAAACGATAAAATTGAATCAATGTTAAGCCCTACTTCAATATTTAGCTAGCTGTTCGACTTTTTGCCCCAAACACAGAGTCCTTATATTAATACCAGACTTTTTTTATTAATATCTGATAAAATTTAACCTGAAATCTGACGGCAAATTTCAAATGTGTCCTCCAACATTGCGGCTAACCGTCTCAAGGATCTTATTTCCCAATTTATCCTGTGATCAGTTCATGTAAAACCAAAAGAACCGGACAATGTTTATCGGCAAAAAATTATATCAAAAGCCATCCATTTGAGCTGATTTAATACTCAAAAACTTACCTAATATTAAAGATTCAGTGAACAGGACCTCAAAGTGGATAATGCCAAGTTGTACTTTTAGGTAATTGAGCACAGATAACACTTGAATATAGTCGAGAATATGAATGAAGCTTCACAAGATATTGTGCAAACTGTAAAACATAGAGAAATGATATTTTGCCACAAATACAGGATGTATGACCTGTAATATCCACACATCCACCGACCATCCATAAAGTAAATAACATTTCTCTTTCTCGATTCCAGATTTTCTTTATTACTCAAACATATCCATGAAACGTTCCCTCGCAATTCTTCGCGTAGCTTCCTGAAGAGTTTCTCTGCTCTCACCAATTTCATTCATGCAATCACTTGAGATGGCCTTTTTGATTCCACCTGATCCCAATCCTCGGCGTCCCTCATTGGTCATAACATCAATCGGATTGATCATACCCCCACCACCACGCCCTAAACCTTGACCTTCTTTCCATCCCATTTTTTGCAGTAATAAATTACCCTTGTTTTCTGAACCCAGCTTCTTACTTTGGGATGATGGTGTAGGTGTCCGGTCATTTTCTTCAGGACGTTCTTTTTTGACTGGAGCATTATCTGGACGAATTTCACGCCTTAAAGCTGCCCGATCAATATATTTTTTTCGCTTTTCGTTCCCAGTATTATTTATAGAATCGCTATTGTTATCTTTGCCAATGTACTTCCGCTTCAAACGACTCAATTCCTGCCGACGTTTCAATTCTAAAAGTTCTCGTTGAGATGATATCAAATTATTATTAATGTTATTAGCATTTCCGTTTAATCTTTCTAAAAGCGAAAATTCGATATATTCGCTGCCCTTCGCCGATATTGAAATCGAACTATTCGAACTACTGTGATCAAGTTTTGAAACTTCAATAAATTTTCCTTCAGTCAGTGTGCAAGCTTCACATGTCCATTGTTTGTGCATATGCACCTGAAACGTTGTACTACCCACAATTATTTCGTCCATATGTGATAAGATCATGGGTTTTGAACTCATCTTACTCTCAGATAATCTTGTAGAGTTAACAAAAGTTCCATTCTGAGAGCCACTATCAATTATATAAAAGGCATCCTTGAGGGTACCTATACTATTAGGTGTTGCCAAAGAATCCTCCTCATCATTGATACTACCCACATTATTATGACTATCTGTAGAAGACATTGAAGCGGAGGATGTAGAGCAAAATATCTGGCAATGATGTTTGGATGTACGCAGTTCGGGTAAGCGCAGACGACGGTCATCCCATTTATCACGCCCAATTGAAATCCCATTTCCATCAACAATAATGAGATTTCCAGGCTTCAATATATCTGATTCCAAGACAACCAATCTTAATGTCGCGTCACTTCCCGGTTCACCTTGTTCATCTAGTAAAGACTCTTCATTGTTGACGGGTGATGAAGATGAAGGATAAATTGACGATGTTATTGGATCTATAGGAATATACATCTTTGAGGCCAAATCGTAGACGGAATAAACTCCATTTTCAACATCAAACCACATATTGTTCTTTGGATTAAAATAATACCGGGTATCTTCGGTAGGAATATAGCCGGTAGGTGGTCTATAATAAGATGAGCTTTTGTCATTTTTAGTATTAGATTCGGTCGAGGAAGTATCTCTCACTGATATATCATTAGCGCCATTTTGCGAGGAGTGCTGTTGCCGTTTAATTCTTTTGCCATTATTATTTTGTACATATGATGACTTAGAATTATCAGCAAAATCCGATAATTGCCCTTCTTCTAATTTTTTTTTCTTTTCTATACTAGATTTTCCATTCTCAGAAGATATAACGCTTTCAATTTGTTTTGCTTCTGGAGGTTGAGCTAGTTTAGTCTTTCCCAGTGTCGTAACCTCGTCTGAATGAACATAAGTCCAATCTTGAATCTCATTATTCCAGATGGCATACATTTTTGCAGAAGCACTATAATAATATCCAGTTTCATCCTCAAGTTCCCAATCCTCACCAGCATCTTTCCCTCGAGCCTTCAAGTCTTTGTATGCTTGAAGCTTGTCTTCGAAATTCAAAAGCTTTCCATTGGTTTTGTCAAATGTCTTTCTTACAAAGGCTTCTTCTATCTTTTTAGGTATTATAGAATGTGGCTCTTTTGAAGGCCTCTTAAGTATTTTATAATCGAAAGGGACATCATCCATAATAGACAAACAAATAGGGTACCCAGCAGTATAAATGGGTCTCAGGAAGCTCTAGGTTTGTTTACTTGAAACGTGAAATTTTATTAGGAACAATTCATCGTAACATCAGTGATTCAAATATCTGATCATGGTGAGTATAACTAGCCACTTTTAACTCTAAATATTGTTCTGGCGAAAGCCACAATCATGGTGGCGAAATACTAACCCATGAAGGAAAGGATTGAAGTTAAAAAGATTTGAGTGCCAGAATCAACAAAATAGTGCCATATAAAAATTATTGGTCTATATCCCTCATCAACAGATGGGGATAGGAGTACATGTGTAAAGAACAAAGAAAAAGATCGAAAATTTTGAAACCATAAATCAATATTCAATTCTTTTCTTGCATAGCGGACATTGATCCTTCAACTTTATAGCAGCTAATTAAAAAGATAGTTGAAATTCATGAATTTTTCAATTTTTCTAATGGCAAGCCAAAAACGACTAGTAGATATTTACCGGCGACGCATGCCCTATGAAAAAAATGCCCATGACAAGGGGGAAGTTTGACAACATGCTGATCTGTGGTTAAAGTATTTGGATCTTGAAATCCATCAAGGCAAATTATACATGTCTCTTCACAAGTAACAGTCTCGAAAGGTACCGGTTGAAGAATTGAATTGTCGTCTGAGGAGTTATCAGTTACATTGGATTATACAAGAATATGTTTGTAAGGGAATATCGTTTAAAAGATGAAATCGAACCATTGGCGACCCTTCTCATTCTCCGCATTCCACCTGAGGAAGTATTTAACTGCTGGAATCTGAAAGTGCTGTAGTTGAATTGAATCTCGTAGTGATCAGGCGTGGAAGCGAAGAAACCTTTCTTAGGAGAGAACGAACTATCTCCGCGTTGATAGGCTTCCTCAAGTTCTGCAGACGATGCTAGATCATAGGGAATCCATTGATCCGGATTTGCGCGCCATTCCCACTATCCAAAAACGCCATATTTACAAAAAAAATATTTCACCCAAACAGAAAAGTTCATTTTTGTTACTTTTGCAAAAAATACTTTCTATGAGATCGTTTAAGCTAGCCAAAAGATTTACCTGAACAGGAAGATCTTTAGCGTCTGTTCGTATTAAGTAGCACATTATGCATGTTAAATCTATTCCCTACAAAACAAGTGTAAGCCCCAGAAGATCCACTGGTAAACGATTTTCACTTACTTGATTTATAAAAGTACACCGTTCGCAAGACCATGTCTGCGTAGTAGTTGGTAATGGATTTGACATCGTTCCTCGGCGAAACTTTCCTATGACAGGTAAAAATACACGTTTCATATAATATAATAAATGGAGCCGGTAAGCGTTTAAGGTGACGCACCAGAGGTTTTATTCAAATGTAAGGGTCCACACTTTTAGAGAGACACTAAGAGAAAATTAATAGGAATTCAAAGTTTTGAGTTTGGCAAGAAATGCAGTGCATTCAGTAACACGGATCAACCTATTTACGGGAAGTCCAATTCTTGAAATATCCCTAACTATTTTTGAACATAAATATGATTAGTCGAAAGATAAATTGGATTGGTGAAATCATTATTTTAGTATGAAATATATTTGATATATTTAAAGTAAAATTAATATTTGCCAATTATTTTTTCAAAATATATTTATATATGTATATTTAATATTTTTTACAAATGAACTATTTGTTTATAAATAAATAAATAAATAAATAAATAATTATAATGTAATTATAAAATTTTATGTTTATATATCATATTTGTAATTTTTAAAAAAATTAATATTAATATAATAATCCAAATATTTTAATATTAATTATAAAAACAAAATGTGTATTTTAAAGTCATAAAAAATAAATAGGTATAATTAAACAAACAAACAAATAATTCATCATTAATAATTATTAAAAAATTTTGTGTATTATTAAATTGACTTTTTTTAGTCAATGGTTTTAAATCATTTTCTATATATATTTTTTATATATTTTATTGAAAATGAAACATTTGTTTTTTATATTATGCGTATATACACATTCAGTAAAAAATAGGATAAAGTTTTAATTTTTAAATTAAATTTATCTCTCTCACTTGAAAATAATGACTTGAACTGTTAAAAGGTGTTACATAAAATCCTCAGACCTCTCTTTTCTATTTAATTTCTTGACTTTCAGTTGTTGACTTGACTACGCCTAACTTGTATTGTGATTGAGCTTATTTACAAGTATCATTGCAATCGAGCTGTCTATCTATTAGATCCATTCGATATGGAATTAATCGCTGCAAGGCTCTTGTCTGTTGCAAGCTACATACATAATCTTTGAAGCAAACGTCCGAAGCCCAAAATAATCTGTGTCGTCGGCTTCACAATGGAAATTGTTGAACATTTATTCACCTCTCAGTTGCCAAATAAAGTTCCTCAAACACAACAACCGAGATGGACAAAAAATCACTTATGCAAAGCCTTTTTTTTATATCCATATTTCTTCCAGATGTAGGCTCGACAGTCAACACCCTTAGATTTGTTCAAAAGTTGAACCCGAAGTTGGACGATAAATTATTCTGTTCTCCCATAAGCCCAAAGTTCATTCGCATTTTAGATTTTTTGCAGGGATTTATTCATTTTGTATTTTAAGAATCAATGCAATAAAGGTACGTTGTTTCTAATGTGTTCAAAGCTCTGATTAAAATATTGAAGAAAGATTTGAGAAAATGTATTCTTGAATTAAAATACCGGAATTTGATGGAAAGACCTTAATGGGATACTGAGAGATCGGAAGAAAAGGCATTAAAATGTCGGAGCTGAGGGAAGGAGATAAAAGAATTAAAGGGGTTGAAGGAAAGGAGATAGAACAATGTAATCCTATATCACAATCTCTCCATTATTGATTCGGCCAAGACCTGGATCGTTTGGTTCTATATTGTGTAACTGGCGGCCTATTAGGTACTCCTCATCACGAACAGTTTGCATCCAGTTTTGTATTAATTGTGTTGCCTGCCTCTGAATACGATACCCAACCACAAATGCCAGAAACAGGGGGTATATCAATTTGAATATGAAAGATTTGGTTTCTTGTGTTCTGATGCCTGGAGGTTTTTATATTCAATGTTATCAAAGAACTAGTCGAAATAATTGAATGAAAATTCAAAGATGAAAGCTCACCTGCGACAAGTAAAATAAAATAGGCATTGATTGCGGGCAGAATCACAGCTCCAATAGCCATACCTCCTATGGGAATGAACATTCTCGTTGCCAGTTTCACATCTAAGTTACGGATACCACGTCCAGTAATCTTGAGAGAGAGATTAATAATTTATTAATAGGACATGAACGTATTAATATAAGTCTGATAGAGAATAAATGTAATAAATAAAACGAAGTCGAATAAATAAACTATCGATACTCACCTCATTAATTGCTCGGCTAAAGGTATTATCGGGCAACATGAAAACAATCCGATATGCAATTTTCATGTAAACTACACCCAGAGCCCAATCCTATTTCAATAGGAATAATGAGGATTTTTCGGTATGTGGGCAAATCAGTTAAACTGATTACTTACCTGCATAAGGGAAATCTGATATTTATCCGAATTATATTTCTTCCATGGGAAAATGAAATATAGCTCAATCACCAAAGAAAAAAGGAACGGCATAACAATGCCAAATGCGAAAAAGAGATATAGAATTTTCAAGAATACTATAGTCCCCACTGTTAATTTACGTCGAAGCTCGGGCCAATTAACATTTCCAAGTTGTTGCTCCTTCAATATTTGGACTTTTCGTAAAATCCATTCAAAGCCTACACCCGCTGACCACATTCCATACAAACCAACGGTCAGTGCGTAAAGATCATGAACAGGTTTTTGGTAGTGGAGTATCGCTTTGAATATAAATCGGCCAATTAAGACTACAGCGGAGAAGCAAGTAAAAGTTAGTTTCCCGAAGGGAATCAGGAATCGAAATTAAATGTTTCTGAGTCACATTTTACTCACGTGGTAAAATGGTCACCGAGCAACAGAAAACAGAGCCACAGAACCACATAAGAAACAAGAAAAAAATCACTCGACTTCGAAAACTGGGAGGAATATAGACAACTGTGTGATGCAATTGGCCATCATCTCCAACAGGCGCATCGTTAGGATCAAGCAATGCGCCTTGTTCGTTGACTGGGATCAGCATTCTCCTTCCAGGAACTACTGGGACACCGTCATAACTAGGGGCTCGGACAAAGCCACCATCCTTGATAAAAACCACCTCGGCATCCTGATTATCCTCAACGTTGATGTCTATTCCCAATCTTGGGATAGGGGCTTTACGCGCAAGTAGGAAAGCACGCCATGTTTTACGCACATGTGTCCCTTCTTCCTCAGGATGACGGTTTCCAAACATAAATGATGTCAGTCGAAGTTGTCCCGCAGCCACTTTCCACCAGTTTGTGAAGAGGCTACGAAAAAGTCGTCTCGGTTTAGCCCAATCGACAGTTATAGGAACGATAATATGGAATATCAAAAGATCAAGAGGAAAGTCGGAAATTGGCTCGCTAAAGGAAATAAAACTATCAGTATTCACAACGAGAATCGATTATTTTTTGCCCAAGTAAGGATTCAAAGCTCATTCGAGAAGCGTATGATCGGAAATATTTAAAAAACTTACTTGAATGACCAGCGTAAGGGCAATATTGAGCTAAAACAGTACCGTACAAAATATATAACACTACCCAATCCTAAAACAATCATAGCGCTATACATTATTCCACTGGCACCAATTTTTTTCAGCTGTGTCCATACTGGTCTCTCTAGGATCTCTTTAATAGGATGAAATTGTGGATCGTTTGGATCCCTAATGAACCACATAACACCCGGGCGGACAATTTCGCGGCATAAAGAAACAAATACCGCAAAATGGAACATAAAACCGGTACCAATGAACCAATGAAGGAAAATCGAAGTTATAGGGGATTCCAGATAAAAATTTAGGCGAGTTAATGGAGTGGCGTCAGGAAAGAGAGGCAGTGTAGACAAGTCTAACAGTATGCCACAGATTATTGGAAAGATTGCCAACTCAATCGCAACAAAAAAGGCAACCTTGAGAGAATTGAAAAAGAATGAGAAATTTAGACCAATAAAATATGGTTCACTAATAGAGTACCTTTAATACTATGCCCTGCTGTCGCAATGCTTCTTGCACAGCACGCCCAACTGTCCTTCCATACGCATTTCTTGTTCTGGCGAGATACCATGTACATAATAGAATTACAATTGTATACCCAAAGAGAATACAAACTATTTTGTCTAGAGGTTTATTTCCATATGCAAATTCATTATATCTCCGCATGAAGGAAAACGCTATATTGACATGATGAACTTTTAGAAATTCTGATATTTGATGGTCAGTGTTCAACGCCGTCGTCATGTTTGTGGTTATCTTTTCAGTTTCAGGAGCGATGTGAGTTGTAAGAGATAGGGCATACAAAAAATATTCCCATGACTTGCTGAAAGCGATTTGGAAAGGTTCCAAGGCATTTGAATGTTCTAGATAAGGTATAATAGCTGGACTTGTAACCTCCCACCCGGATTTCAATATTGATGAAACCAGTGACCATATCCAAGGTAACATTGTATCTAAAATTAAATCAACAAACGGATCGGTGATACAGCGTAACAACCATAAAGGCCATTGTATTAACGATAAAGGATTGGACTATGATAAGAATGGATTAGTATTTTGATTATTGAATATTATATAGAAAGAAACGTAGTTGGAATACATACCAGAAGTGCAATTTTCCCTACAATGTATGGCACCCAAATGGACCCGGCAAGACATAGTGCAATCAAGAGTGCCATCAAGGCTGAATTCTGAAGTAACATCCAAAGAGAGCCGCGCATACCGATTGCTTCGAGAACCCCTTCCAGATCTTCGTTAGCAACATTTTCTTCCTCTTCTTCATCGGGGTCTAGAAAAGCTTGGAAACCACCTGCAGGAGCCTCAATAGCCTCATTAAACAAAGGAGCAGGCAGAGGGGGTATTACCGGAGCAGCAGGTTGATTTTGATTAAAATCTTCAGGTGGAAGCGGAACAATAGGTGCCACTGCATTATTATCATCATCTTGATCGGGGGGCTGATTGCCAAATATATTATTATTGTTCTGTTCGGGAGCATCATTGAAGAGGTTGGCTATCCAATCTCGTCCAGCAACCCATGGAGGATCTACAGCTGGGCGAGGTTGATCTTCCATTTCTTGGTGCGGAGCAAAAGCATCTTCTGCTTGTAGCTGTTGTTCATCTTCATTATCTCCATGCTCATCACCACCTACTTCAAAAAAGAGCACAATTGTGAGATAAATCTCTGCATTGATGTAATTTAACTATATTTTCAATTTCCAGTTGTACCATTTATTATATCATCGGGGTCTCTTTCATCATATTCCCTATTATCACCATCGTCAGAATCCCCTTCTTGGGAATCCTCAAAGGCCTCCTCATCAGAGTTTTCTTCCTCCTCTTCGTCAAAATTCAATATATTAGAGTCTACGTGTTCTTCCGATTGATCTTCGGGCATTATACTGTTGGTAGCATTCAGATCACAGGATGAATGATTTATATCGGGTAAAGGGTTATGTGCCCACGATGGGCGAGCACTGTCCCAATTTGAGGTGGGTTGCAGTGTGGAGTCAGGATGAAATTGTGAATTCCAAGATTTTTCTGGCAGCATTTGTCGTGATGAGCCAAATGTAAAATCAGACGTTCGAGCCATTAAATTCGAGCCATCTTTTGAAGAACTTGACTCGGCAAAGGTGATACGTTTAGCAGGGTTATCTATGTAGTAGAAATTCCTGTTATTTCATATTATTTTGAGGGATTGATACGTTTTGCACTTGTTTCTTTATCCTTCCTCTCACCATCAATATTTTCCTCACTGCTTATTTCACCGCTAGATACAGGGGAATCATCGTAGACATCAAATTCATCTTTGCTAAATGGTTCTTGCACACGACGATCCCAGCGCAAAGAAGTTTCACTCGTAATCGAGGAGGGAAGTGAAGTTGAATCCCCTTCAAATTCACCTTGTGATGGGACAAATGTCCTTTCTATTAAGGCATTGGAAGACGAAGCTATTGAAGGATTTGACGTTCGTGCACGCATAGATATGTGTTTAATAGGCCGTATTCTCCGAGACATATAGGCCTGATCTCTCGTCACTGGTAATGTTTCCTCAGTGTTGACAATATTTTGTTTTAATGTGGAAGGTTTATCAGATGCTTTGATCGTACGAAAGTCTGATTTGTCATGGTTTTCTGTTCGAATGCCTCCAGAAGATATCTTTGGTGTTGTTGACCCATTGAAAAGAAATGCTTGGCTTACATTCTCCGTGGAAAGAGGGACATTAGCCGCGTCTGATGTGCTGACTCTCGATGATCCAACATGGAGATTATCTGAAAGTAAACTTTCAAATTCATTTCCGTTTCTTTCGACTTCATCCATAAGAGCTGACACGTTTTTATCATTTGGATATGAGACATAAAGCGGAGTCCTAGGCGGAGATGAATTTATCAAAAGGGAAGATGATGGGGTATCAAGTTGAATGGAGGTACTTTTAATGCTTCCGCCAGCTTGATCTTCTTGGTTTGAATTAGATGATGTATTTTTAATGTTTTCCCCAGGTATAGGCATTCCTCTAATGTTTGTGAATGATTGAGAAAAATTTGAAGGCTCGAATCGAAAAAGATTTTCTTGCGAGGTGGGTCTAGGCCCAATAAAAGGTTCCCTATTAGTTGGTATAGGAAGTTCTAGTTGTTCATTTTGGTTTGCTGGGTCCATATCAAGCTGTGACTGTGGTCGAGGAAGCAGAAGGTTTGCTTCATTAAATAGACCTGCAGGGGGAAGTGGAATTATCTGTTGGTTATTTGCTTGTTCTACTGGGGGTGGTATGTTAAGTACCGGCCACGGTCGATTATTCAACGCAGGAGGATCAAGAGGTAAATTTAGGAGTGCCGGTAAATTAATGTTAGGTAGCTGTGGTAGTTGTGGCAAATTAGGTACTGGATCAAAATTAGCTAATTGTGGGATATTGGGAAATTGTATATCAAATTCTCTTTCGATAATTGGCGCCGGCGGTATATCCGGAATTACTTGTCTCCTCGCGTTGTTTTCCACAGCATTGTTTTCCAAAATTTCATGATCAATCCCTTCAATTCCAACTACGTCATTCTCCAATCCATCCTCCGGTGGTGTATTTTGTATAATCCATTCGCGCAACAAAAAGGCAGCAACAAAAACTATTACTACAATACACGTGATAATTTGGCCATGAAAGGTATCTGCGAAAAATTTACTGATCAATAATGGAAGGATAAGCATGAGTGAAGATGAATAATTATGAGCATGCTTATTAATCTATATGGGTAATACCTTGCAAAATCCCCATATGTTTCCAAAAATTCCACGGCATCAGGTGGCACATACCACAACGCTCCCTTTAGCAAAGTTACGTAAAATATCGCCAGTGTACTTTTTTCTTCTGTCATCGTGTTATTATTTGTTTCCATTGTGGCTGGCTTTATACCGTATACAAAAGATGCCAAACTTTCCCCACTCCAAAAGTAAAATCGCCAAACCCAAACAGTTATGTATGGTAACGTGATGAGCCAAACAGTTCCAACAAGCATTGCACGAAGCCAGATTTTGACAAGACCGTAAAATCGGCGGAGCCCACGCCTTATAAATAAGACAATCGGAATAGAATCTGGCATACGTGGATCATATACTTTTCCAGAAATTAAATATAAAAGTTAGAAATTCAAAATATCTAATGAAAGTGAGAAACGAAATGAGATGTCCTCTGATTTTCAAAACTTTGAAATAGAAAAGAAATACTGTGATCTCGATAATTATCAGTGTTTTCAACTTGATTAATGCCCAAAAAACCAGAGCAGATTACTTAGAATATCATCAAAAAATACATGATTGCTCAGGCTTTTAATTTGATATAGGGAGATCGCACTATATATTCTCTACTAGATATTTAATGGCAATGGTGATTGGTTTGGAATCGTGGAATGAAGTTTACGTACTTGGTGTAAATGAAAATGGATATTTGCACACTTCACAATGCCTAAGAATTGATCAAGTTAAAAAGAAATAGGTGGGAAATGACAAAATACAAGAAATAAATCATATGAATTCCTTACTTTTTCTTGCTGTGTTTTAACCATTCTGTTAAGCTAAATTTATCCCAAAAATGAGTGGGACATGTCAAAGTTATGTTGGGAGTGAAGTCTGAGCTGGCAAGAAAACGAATGTATTTTAAGGAGCCAAATACCAGTCTTGATGTACGAAGCGGATACTCCCAGCGCATTTGCAAGGATGGAACAACGGTTGATCCGCAGTGCCTTCGCTTCGGCACACACGACACACGTCTAAATCTGAAATCAGAATTTTAGCCAAAGGTTAGACTTATGCCCAAGGTACCAGTTGATTATGCCAGATCTGATTCTATTGAATGGTGGCTTTTCAAACTTCTTACCACCTTCATCTTCTCCCATTTTTCCACGATTAACAACCCAATTGGGAAAAATGGTATTGTGATTGAGCGAAAGGTTGACTTGCTTTTCCGCTTAGAAGTGATTTCCTCAAAAATGTAAATTTAACGACAAGATACTTGGATCGCTGGGGTAGTGGAGCAAACCAATTTTTAGTTGAATAGTGCACGGCCCATTCTGTTCAGCATAAGTATTTTACCGGATAACAGCTGGATTTTTCCGGCAAAAATCCCACTCTACCGCACACTTAGATGTATCAGGATTTTCAAATTTTGTGATTTTCGGGTGTTCCATGAGCCACACACTTGTAAAATCATGACTAGCAAATTCTCTGACTAACCATGATTAATCTTGTACACAATTTTTTTTTGCTTTAATTTTTTTCACTGTTGATATTTCTTATGTATAACAAAGTAGTGCGTGCTTTCATGTTAGTAATTTTAAATTGCTTAATTTTGAATTTATTTAAGCTCAAAATATTTCGGATATTCAAATTTTGTTTGTTAAAATACTCGATAAAATAAAATAAATTGAATTGAATTGAATTGAATTGATGTTAAATGTTTTTGTTTAAATTTGATTAAAATTTTTAAATATTTAATTATTATTAAAATTAAATAATTTATTTTTAAAATTATATATTATAACAAATTTCAATATAGTTTTTGAAAAACTTTTAATAAATGCATTTAAAACTTAACAATGAATTCAAAAAACAAAGGGTGTTTCTTTTTTACAAAATTTCTGCATTTAGTAAAAAAATAATTTTTGAAATAAACAATTAACAACTACCCAACAAACTGGTTTACAGATTATAGTTAAAAATTTTTGGATCAAATTAATTTACAAGTAAACAGTCTATTTTCCTATAAGTAATCAAATCCCATTGAGCCAAGTTCGCTTTTTCGTAATTTTCTTATTACCAAAATTAGGTCTGTAGATGAATACTTGTCTTTGAGGACATTTTTAACCTTTAGTAAAAATCGGACCTTGAAACTCATCCTACCACCCAACCAAAATTTTCAGACTCTTCAGAACAATAACAATTAAACTTGTATTTTTTGAACTTCAGCTTTGGCTTCTTCCCAACTACTGAGATTCTATGGATTACGTAATTCATATACCACGAATTAATAGAACGTTAAAGATATGGAAGAGCTTAATGTCTAGTAAATACAAGTACCTACCTTTTGACACCATGCCACTTGGATCTTGGCATAGGCAATCAACATATCTCGTAAATCGCATACTTTTTGTCTTTGAAAGCGATCTAGGTCCTCTTGAATTGAGGTTGATATGTTCTGGAGATCGATTTTAGATGTTTCAAGGGCTTCACCAAGCTATTCAAAACGAACAAACAAACAAAAAAACCTGAGCTTATCGATCATGAAATGTGGGATATCATTTATGCCAATAAGAGTACAGCAAAATCTTATTTAATGGGAATGAAAAATACCTGAATAATTGAATCAGTGGTTTTGCCAATGTGATTTCGACGAGTAGCCTCAGGATCCACATCTATGAGACCATTTAAGGTGTGACCTAAAACAGAAAACAACTTCGAGCTGTTGCGTTTTTTGTGATGTTTTTTAAAATTCGTTGATGAATTGTTCGAGGTCATGCTTGCCGCATCACCCTCTTGCCGATGATCCTCGTCACGAGCATTTTCACTTCCTTCATGAGTTTGTAGAATGCCATCATCACTCTCAAAACTGACACGTGGTTGAAATGAAGCAGCTTCCTCGGGTATCTCATGTTCTTTATTTAATGCCGCCTGCAACCTTTTAGATTCTTCCTCGGATTTTTTAAGCCCATCCAAGGTGGCCCTTTGTTTTTCCAAACTTTCTTCTGTGAGTTCCAATTGTAAATGTTTCATATGTCGATATCGAAGGACCTGTTTGATCATTTGTGCGAACTGCGAATATTCTTGAAGTGGCTCTGAAAACTCGGATTCCAAAGCTGTAATCTTTCATAATGAGAAAACTATCAAAATCTCAAATAGTAATTCCGAGTTAAAGAACTGCACTTCCTCTTCATTTTACAGATGATCTTACCAGATATCCAGTAGCCATAAAAGAAGAATCAACAGCTTGCCCAACTTTTTCAATGGCATGGGCAAGGTTTCCTGACTCATTCAAACTAAACCCATTATACACGGCACCCAAGTCAGCATAATCATTCGATAAATCTGTGGGAAATAACAAGATAGGTTGGCAAAGAGAAATGTGCGAAAACGTTCCAAGAGAACCACTAAGATAATTTTCTGAGTTAAAATCTCAAACCTCACCGCTCAATCTTTTCAGAATTCTCCTGTTTGTTTTTTCCAGATTCTGGCTCATATGATTGGCGAACTTAGTAGTGAAAGCTTCAGATTCAACAAATCGTGGATCGGGATTTTTTAATATCTGAGAAGCGCTTGGGGTCGGAAGCATTGGTGAAGGTATCCCAGGGGATGTAGAAGTGGGAGATCTGGGGATCGAATAGTTATTAGAGGATTGAGATGGAAGGTTAGCTGGAGAAACCTGGAGTATATTTTTAGGAAGCGTCGAGAGTGGTGGCGAGTGAAGAACGTCATTCTAAGCGGGTACGATTATAGATGGTGATCAATTAAAAGCCCAGATAATAAAACAGTATGTATTAAAAAATAATAATATAAGGGTAGTGTGAACTTTGCGGCCATTTCGAGTAGATATTGTAACGACAAGTGAGCCTAGAAAGCTACTACCTACCCAAGAGACACCATTCTCCAAAAACCGATGAAAAATATGAGCATTGGACAATTGTGGATGTTTGGCGATCCGATTCAAGAATGTTTGCAACATTCTCTTACGTTTCTCAATTATAACCTGATCTTCCTTGGCTTTGCTCTGCATGGTCGCATAATCGGCTAAAGCAATGTTGAGAGTAAAATGAATTGAGAAATTTTGGTGATAACTTAATGCACCTTTCCAGCTATAAAATAATTAATATTGAAGTTTTGATGCCTTGCTTGCTTACTGATTGAATGTTTTTCAGGTATAGGAGGCATAATGACAGTAGGATATAATCTTGATAAGCTTTTTCTAAGTGATTCGAATTCCGAGTATCGTCTTTTCACTTCCTGTTCCTGAGCAACCGAAAAAGAATCAATCAGAGATCAGATGGTAAAGAGATTTAAATTAATGCTTGAACTGCAGTGGACAGAAAACCACAAACTGGATTTGTAAGATTGATTTAACTATCTCACTCCAAACACAGTTGCGTGGCATTTTTGGAACCTCCAAAGAAAACTCACGTTGAAGCAAATATTATACGTTATATATGAGCTTCCGCTACCCTCATTTGTCTTTTGTGCATTATTGATGTTTATAGACTCCTTGCCTTCGCTAATAGCTGAACCAATTTGACAACAAAAGCTGGAGAAAGAGTCAGAACGAATGCTTGAAGTGATTATGGGAACTTGTTTATGGTGGGTTTCGCCAGACAGTTCAGAATGCTCTGCTAAATTTCCTTCATAGTCGCTATCAGCTGCTGTTTCCCGTTCAAAAGCAACGAAGGAATCTTCAAATCCTGCCATTTATATACTCATTGACCGCTGTCTGAAGGGAGGGAATAAACTGTTTTGAAATTCAGGGTTTTTGGCTTTCTATCATTTTTAACATCAGGATATGTCACGAAGTTGATCAAACTTCCAAGTTCTTAATCACACCATTGAGTGGCCTGGGATTTTCCAACGAGGTTTATACTATCGATGATTTTTTTTTGGAAAATGACTAGCGCGTGAACAATAAACTAAAAAAGAAATGTATTAAAAAATATGACATTAAAACGTTAATAATATTAGCTAAAATGGAAAAGGCTGTGTCACGGTAAAAGACGGAATAGATTCAAACATCTTTTGTGATATTTAACTAACATATGGTCTAAAAATATTACATTGAAATTTATATGATTATACTGCTATTATGGTGGCACTTCCTTGACCACCAATTGTCGAAAGATTTCTTCATAGAGTTTGACTTTTTCGATATGGTCAAACACTTGATCAACCCCAACTCCATCGAATGGCTTCGCCAATAATGTCCTATGAATTTCTTCTATTGAACCATAAAGTTGGGGTTCTAAAGTGAACAGGATGCCCAGTGCAGCCTGAAAAAGAAAAATATCCCCATCAAGAAAATAACAATCCCAAAAACGACTAGCGAAATCAAGTGGCAAATGACAGGTGAACATTGTGATAAACCAGTTCGGGATGAAGGTAGATGGATAAATATCCAAGGATTTGAAATGATTGTATAACTAAAAATGGCAAAAACATATTGTGGGATAATAATAAAGATAAACACAATTACAAAGTAATAATATTTCATAAATGCTCATCATACCTTTGGTAATTTAGCTTTGAATAATGTGGAAAACACCCTAAGATAACCTTGAACCTAGTATATTGATTGAAATTAAATTATGCTTTTTCACGTTGAACGCTAATGCAAACTTTGATCTCGAGACAGAACTAGTATTACCTTTAACTCATCATTATCAAAGAATGCAGAAAGGCATGGTTTATGAGCCAAACTGACCATAGACGCAAAAGCGTTGAGAATGTCCAAGTTAAGTAAAAGCATCGCCGCAATATTATTAAGCCCTTTAACCTAAAAAGATATCGACCAGTTGAGCGTGACATCTGATGAAGTTTCTCTTTCTAAGATTATCAAGAACCCAACAAATACGCACATAGTCGGTACCTGACCGATAAAATGTGTATGCCTCTAGGACACTTCGCAAATTATTACAAAGCGGGCCTTCTGACTGTATGAATATACCGGATGCAGATGAAAGCAACACACCAGGTAAGAAGAGATGACCGTAGAAATGATTCAAAAGTTAAGATCTCAAAAAAACCTGAAAAAGTCCAAGGGACGGAAGGGTTTCGGCTATCTCCTTTTCAATTAATTCAAATAGCTCCGCCGTTTTGTGTGATGATTCACTTCGAGTAGGTGAAGCAAGACCATCACTCAAATCACTTTTTGCTTTGAATGCTCTGTTGAATGAATAGTATGATTAAAATTTGTTTCGTAGGTTATAATCTAAGGTCTAGGCTTATATATACCTGTCCAAACATATGTCATATGTTGCTAAATGATTTTCGCGACAAGGAAAAAAAGGATCAATATCACAGAAGTAACACGTAAAAATTATTCTTTTATGATTACCTTTACTTATAGACAGTGGATTCCCAATACACAACAGCCAAATCTTTTAATCATCCATCAGTTCATTAGAAATTTAAAACAGAATGATATGGATTGGAAAGAGAAACCCTATGAATTTTTATCAATTATCTATACAGGCTATCCAAGAAACTGACCTTATTTCGGCACCTTGGAGGAATACCTTTCCGCCATAAATCTCGAGTACTCTTTTCATGCCGCCTAGAGATATAAAATATGTCACATTAATTAAATTGTTTTTGAAAAGAAAAGAAAAGAAATAAATTAGTTACGCGATCTGCCAATGGGGAATAATCTCTGTTTCCCAGGTTTGCAAAGCTGTCTGATACTGTTTATCACGCTGTTGCTTTTTCTTTTGCTCACGCTGAACCTTTTTTATTTCTAGAATTTGTTTTTGAATAGAAATTCAGGCAAAAATGTAAAATTAAACCGAAGCAAAAACAGTGCTTAAATATTAGACCTGCTTGTTTCGCCCTGCGCATCATGATCTCATGCTCTTGCATATGACGCTTCTGAAATCACATTAAAGATAAATAAATAATAAATAATAAAAAGTTACGAGCGAATAATTTTATGATTTTCACACCTCCTCTGTTAGAGCTTTTGGAGGAAGATCTCTGAAAAAAGTAGTTATAGTGAGTTATCTGAAGGGATCTTCTCAGGTCAATAATCAATTACCTTTGTCTTGTTTTAGATATATAAACATCCAAAGGATGTAAATTTGCAGGACCCCAGGTAAAAAATCTGAGAGAAATTCAGGATCATTCACATTGAATGTAATATATACCATTTTTTTCGATAATTCAACCATTTATTTCACCAACCTACTATGACTATGCGTTCTTTTTACTTTTCGATCACTGTGTTCGGCTTCAAAAGTTGTCACATTTGATAGGGACTTTGACTTTGTCCCTAAAAGTACTGTGTTCTTACGTGACACAAATTTATCATCCGCAGACAACCTTTTGGTGCTGTCGGCTAGGTTTTTTAAAGAGATGAGGGGAGTCATAGGAACACTATAGAACGGTCCCGAAGACTGTCTTCGCAACGTGTTTTCTTCAACTTGATCAGAATCATCGGAAGATAAGTTAGAAACTCTATTCACTGTGGGAGGTGTAGGTGGCGATGGAGGTGAGGAGGGAGTTGAAGAAGGCGGCGAAGGTTTACTGATAACAAGTGAGAAAAGTTTCGGTTTTTTCTTTTCTTTTTTTTTTTCGACCTCTAGGACCGGAGTTCTTAGTCTTCCCTGAGGATCTTCCAACGAGACTTCCTCAAAATTATGCTCATGACCACTCTCTTCAGAACAAAGGCCCTGACGATCTATCTTCGGTGAGTCCGTAACTGAAAGTTCCTCTAATAGTTGATCAGGCGTTGAGTTAGTTTCGGCATCATGGAAAAACATGGTAGAGGGTGTATATAGATTGAACGGGGACAACGGTTTCACTGGATGAAAAGCCGAGAAATTATAAATATTGGAAGGTATAAGTGATAATTCAATAGTTGAAGGGTTCCGCGGGGTATCTATTACAAGGAGCTCTTTATACGCTGCTTTGAAGTGGTGTGTGCGTTGCGACCTCTCATTTATTGAGCACATGGCGTTATTTTGAATATGAGAATGTTCAGTGTGTTCCACGCTGCTCAAAAGGAAGCAAATAGTCAAGTATGAAGGCTGTACAAGGACAAGGTGTAAAATGATTGACCAGTCTATCATCCTTACTTTTTACAGTAGGAATGACTCATTGACCCTGCCATTGCTTTTTTTCCCGATTCGGTAACTGGACAAATGATTATCCCTTTTAAAGATTTGCCTAAGCATTTTTGCACAGTCCAAGTTTGATGGTAAAATTATAAAATTATTTATGATATTTATTATTATCGTCTAAACTTGTCTAATATTACAACACGCTTCTATTTCATCATTTTTCAAACAACAATCCCGGATCCATTAAATATTTTAAAATATGTCATCGTCATCAATATTCCATTTACCAGGCCCATTTCCATCAGTCTTTTCTTGACCGACCCTTTCCCGCTCTTTCCAATACTCATGATTAAACCGCCAATAATTTTCCCCGGTATCTTGTTCCTTATCGTGGATGAACCAGCGCGGTTTAAAGTCATCTGTATCACCGCGTTCACGCAGCTTTCGTTTAGAACGTTGCTTTTCTTCGAGACGTACTTTTTCTGTACTAGCCAAATCGTATTGCCCATTTTCCATGGCACGCTGATCTGGCCTTAAACGTGAATCAGTAGGTGCTACCCAAGTTTTCAAGGGTTTCGGAAGATCGTTTAGAGTGATAGCAAAAGGTGTAAGATTAAAAGGTGTAGGATTTTCTGGTAAAGGAGTGCGCTTCCATAATAGAAGAATTTCTCGTCGATTTGTTAGATTCGAATTTGTTGAGGGTGATGAAACGTGACTTATCGTCCCTTCTGGAATTGTAGCAGATGCAGCTGCCGCATCGCTGCCCAAATCTTGCTCAATTGCTGATGCATATCGACCCCCACCACTTCGTCGGGCAACTAAACGCTCGTTCCATCTACCAGCGATTTCCCATATCTCGTTGTCCTTGGAATCGTTAACAATTCCTCGTATTTCAAAAGCATCTTTGCCCCGCCATCCACGAGCTTTAAATGTCAAAACACACTTATCCCCGGTCAAATGATTTGTAATAATCATGTCACCATAATGATCAATCCAAGGAGATCCAACGATCAAATTATTCACACATGTGGTCACCTTTTTCCACGAATAATGTTCAGAAAATCCTTTCAGATTGCCTATTGCAATATGCGAGTCAGGCTTGAATTCCTTTTCTTTGGGCCAATATTCATTGGGAACTTTTAAATTTACGTGAGAGACTCCCTTAGGGAGGATTTCAAATGATTTTCCCCAAAATTTTGACTTCACGTCGACTTCAGCAAAGAAGTCGTAATTAGGTGATTCACAATAGCATGCACTGATTGGCTATAAATTTTAACTTTTAATAGAAAATTTATTCAATTAAATAGATAAACATATTAAGAGATTTAAAAACTTACAGGATGATGGCTGACTTGCTCTGATAAATAACGAAAAGCCTTATCTGGTCTTACATACTCATAAGTCTCCCCCTGTTCAGATCAGATATTTTGTTCAGCATTTTGGTCACATACTATGAAAAAAAGAGAAGAAAAATGCTTACCAATAATGGGTTAAACGGTTTCGCCACTCTTCCAACGGTACTTGAATAATTGCTCATGGCAAATGCGGCAACATATAAGATACGTTCTGTACTCCCTTTTTGTCGAGCTGCAATATCCAAGAGCTCACTGTACTCCATATCTTCGGCCATACGCTGTAACATAGAAGTAGGCTCATTGAAATAGACAGGTAAGGTAATCTTGCTGAGGTCTTTTCCAATTGAATTTTTTAGAATTGACCATAGAGAAACATCAGGTCGAAAAGATTTCTGATCCAGCGGAAGACGATCGCGCACATGATCCGGATAACCAGAATATGATGAAGCAATGTAATTTAATGATTCCTCGGATGGGTTAGATTCAGATGATGGTTCCATTACAGCTTCTGTGACATCAATATTATTATCCCCATCGATTGCATCAAAGAACTCATCGTCAGAATCGTAAATATCGTTTGTTAATGAAGTTGTAGAAGCCTGCACACAAAAATGAGGAGTTTCTTCAAATAACCCGGGTTCTTCTCTTGCTGCATCTGTATTAGCTGTGATTAGGTTCGGAGAAGGTATTGCTCGTTCCAAAGAATCTAGCCTAGAATCTGAGGGACTGTTGCTTACAGATGACGACCCCAATTGTTGTGCATCCTGAAAAAGTTTTGAAAGCTTTTTCATTCTCTTCTGTTCTTTAACATTTTCCTGGATAATTTGTTCCATTTGGGCTTGATCTTTTGCAAAACCACACATGCTTTCTTCCCAAAGTCTTTTGGCTTCAAGTTCCTTCTCAAGTTTTTGTTGCCAATAACTGTCCCGTTCCTCCGACATGCGAATCACATCGTCGACAAAATTCTGAAGTAAGGTGAGGGATTTTTTAAAGGCATCTACAACAGCAGGTTGTCGAGAACCAGAAGATGCAGATGGTAGACAAATTGTCAAAAGTGAATCCAACAGTTGGCTTTGCATATCCAGTTGTGCTTTAGCTGAACTAATAATAATCTGATAGTTATCAGCGTGGGGAACATTTTCAACTTCTATAGAATCATCATCAGGTGATCTAGAACGTTCACGATGGATCGAGGATACGTCGTTTCTAGGAAAACTTCGTGAAGACCTAGAATCGTCATCCAAATTGGCCGTCTTTTGGGAATGAATGTCTTCGGCAAAACTAGATCTACGGTCGTTGACCCACTTAATGGATTGTTGAAGTGCCCCTATCCATTTTTTAGCATCAGATGGATGATTTGCACGTAAATGATACCGAACTGATCCCTTGCCAATTATATCAAAGCGTTGACGATCAGTTGCATCCATGGAGATTGTAGCTATTCGCATATTAATAGACCCACGACATGAATTCCCGGCATCATCTTGATTTTTAAAATAAGAAAGTATGCCTACAAAGAGAAGATTTCAAAATGAGAAAGAAAATTTCGTTAAAAGGAACAGGGATATCAAAATCATACCATTTTCCAGGACAAACCATCTCGTTTTGTAACCACCAGCGTAATTTGTCCATTTATGTAAGTATCCCTTTAGCTTAGGCGCTTGGTTGGGTAAGGTCGTTACAACCAGACCGGAATTCGGTGACACTAAATAAAAGAAATATCAAGAATCTTGAGGCAAGTTTTTCGAAAATAATAGCCATGAACAAATAAATAGTGACCTGAGAATTTGAAGATCAATAATAAATCTCTGCATACCTTCTTTTAGTAAATTTTTGATTTTCTCGTCTTTTGTCAATTCAATTGGCAATTTTCCTTTTCTATCTCTTACATTAACATCGGCTCCATGATCTAAACAAAATTGAACCAGTTCAAAATTTCTTTTCCGAGCAGCATCATGAAGCAAAGTGCCACCATTAAGACCATCTTGAAGATTGATATCGATCAAGGAAGCGGCACGCGGGTCATTGAATAAACTGTATAAAGAATCATAATCTGCTCCAGAAATGTGCTGTCGAAAGAGTGCTGTGACATGTTGAACGTACTGGGCACGATTTACTAAATAAACCGAATTCAATACGCATATATCCTATTTGTTAAATTCATTGAAGATTGATAATGAAGATTCAATTGCCAACAAATAAAATTTTCATGGAAAAAACCTTTCAATCTCTCGACAATCTCGGGATTCTTTGCGATTTCAACAGCCTGTTTTCCTTCGTTATTTAACAAGGTATCATTAATGTTTCTTTGTTTTAAAAGCAAATCTAGAACATCGGAACGCCCCGATTTTGCTGCATAATGTAAGGCAGTATTTCCGTATTGATCACGTTGATTTATATCGAAACCATGGGGGAGATGTGAAATTACAAAGTCCACCGTTGGTGTTGTAGCACATTGTACCGCAAGGGTTAATGGCGAAGGAGTTGGGTTCAAAGACAACGAAGGTGGAGTACCACTTAAGGATAAACTGTGAAGGTTTGGGTTGGATGGGGTTTGATGTGGAGTATATGTTGAGAGCAGGGTTTGAAGAGAAGCTGTATCATCTAAAGAGGAAATCAAACAGTAATTGAAAAGTTAAAACATTGAATGAATTTAAGGGAAGAGAAATTTTTACAAGAGAGATCAATCCATACTTGCTCTTAATGCTTCCAATAGTTGGTAGGTTCTTAATGATTCTTCGATAACTATTTTTTTAGAATAATTGCAGAATTCTCAATAATAGCGTCAAGGATTCTTCGTGAAAAGATGACTTGAGAAAAACCTAACCGACCAATAGTCCCAGAACCTTTCCTCGATTTCACAGAGATGTTTGAAGTTGAAACCTCTCTACGAGCAGGTTGAAATGCCAAAGGAGGTTGTGCCGTAGTCATTTCATCGAGTCTATCTAAAGATAAATTTCTTTTTGATTTGGACCGTAGCCGATAGAGGAGGTGACTAGTTCGTGAATCCAATTTCTTTTCTTGTAAAAGGTTAAGCGTAATTCAAGCAAGAAATTCGTTTGCCGAAGTTTGAGTGATCACGTCCTTTACAGCAATTTATTTTTAACTAAATAACCATACTTATGATCGAAAAGCTTAAATAGTCTTCAAGTTCAAACAATTTGGTGTGACTCACTTATTGGATAAAAATCCAACCCTCATTTTTTAATGATGTAATGGGTTTTATTAATCGACCAACCAAATAATCGTACATCATCACATATACACCAAGAAAAGTAAATAATACTACATAATTACTAAAGTTTTTAATAGTTGGGCAAACACAAGAAATTCTCCGATTCATGGAGAATTCTCCGAAAACATGTATTTTTATATTTGGCTAGGCTCCTTTCCAAAAAGAAATATATGTGGAAATTTTTTATTCAAGAGTTTACCTTAAATAAAATGGTAGTGAAATGGTGAAAGCGTCACGCCAAGAGTTTTAAATATGAAAAAAAAACCTATTACCAGGTTTCCATTCCCTCTCAGTTAGCAATTTCCTAACGTATTCAGCTTTTAATGTGGTTATTTAATAGTAATTTCAATATCTACTTTTATCACTTCAAACGCGTTTCCCATTTATTGAAGCCCGAAACTGGTTTAGTTTATGAAAATATTAATAATACTATTTATTAAATATTTATTCAAAATTTTGTTTTGAATATTCTATTCTTTACATTAATAGATATTTCTTTACTTCGTTACTGTCATCTTATAATTAGCATAGTAATATGTTAGAGAAATTCCTAAAGTCACGTGGTAAAGGTGACTGAGGACGAGCTCCTTGAGATCCCCATATTCGAACAATGCAGAACTACATATTATACTTTGGAAAATTAACAACAGCCCTCGAGACAGCAGCACAAGCAAGCTCCAAGGGCACTATTTTTGGAATGAAACCAAAAAATCAATTAAAAAGTCAACCATTTCCGTTTCGGGAATTCAAGAATATCATAATCTATCTTACCATCCCAGACACAACCCAGAATTATCTTTTTTTTGTGGCTGTTGCACAACCACAGTTTGAGGTGGCGGTGTTGGTTGATAATATCCTTTAATATCAAAAGAAACAAGACATTTTAGAAAAAATTATATTTCGAATAAGGTAATAAAACGAATAAGACATTGTAAGCCGATAAAATAATAGTCTAAATAATTTAAAATTAAGATACACCAGCTTGTTCGAAAGTAAATTATAGCCTTTTCCATCTTTTAAAAAAATAACGAAATAAAGTTAAAGCAAACCTCCTTGTGGCGGTTGATTCATCCCACCATCATAATAACTTTGATTCTGAGGCGGATAGCCACCTTGTTGAGGTGGATAACCACCTTGTTGTGGTGGATAATAACCGCCGCCTGCTTGTGGTGGTCCATAATTGTGCCCTTTATCTTGTCCAGACATATTTTTTCAGCTAGGAGTGTTTGGGGTGTGTTAGGTTTTTTCGGCTTGGGAAAACTTGTTTCAGAAACTAATTTTCTTTATATAATAATAAGCTTTATTGAAGGAGATAACGAAAGGATTTCTACCGTGATGTATTGTCAGGAACGCATCTCTCCTATTTATATGTAATATTGTAAGTAAAATTTTTCCGGTTGCTTTTTATAGATTTTCTTGGTGAGATCTTCTTGGCATGAGATCATGCAGTTGATCATCCAATTGTACCGAATTTTCTAAAGCCGGCTTTTTGTGCCCCAGTCATAAGCCTCATTGTTATTGGGTCGCACTAATGTGATTGTAATAAGCAGCAACCAACAGAAAGTTATACAATTCAAGCTTTTTGTCATTTTCGGAATTTCCTCATACAGTTTCAATTTTTTGATGCAAATATCGCTTTTTCGCTTTTCCTTCCCCGAACTCGGCAACAATATGTCCATCTCCGTATAATTTATATTTATATATTACTAAACCTTCTAGGCCAACAGGTCCCCTGGCATGAGTTTTATTTGTACTGACCTATAATAGAATAATGGTTTAATACATGAATCAATAGGTTAAAGAAGTTTAGTAAATGGGATATTTTACCCCAACTTCAGCCCCAAATCCATAACGAAATCCATCAGCAAATCTAGTACTCGCATTACAATAGACTCCAGCAGCATCTACACGCCGCATAAAGCTTTTGGCTACCGCCTTATTTTCAGTAACAATAGCCTCCGTATGCTTGCTACCATGTTTGTTGATATGTTGGATAGCTTCCTCTACGTCACTGACAATTTTCACAGCAATATCAAGATCGAGAAATTCCGTATCGAAATCTTCTGGAATTGCCGGTTGAACAAGAGGATTCTCATCAGGTGATAATTGTTGTTGTGATTCTTGATCAACATGAAGTCTCACGTTTGAATTTTGAAGGGCTGTTGCAATAGGTTGGAGGTAAGAGGAAACGATTGAACGGTGAATAAGAAGTGTTTCGGCTGCATTACAAGCAGCTGGATAATTAATCTTTCGAATTGAAACAAAGTGTTTTCAGCAAAATGTGTACGATTGTCATGAACCATTTTAACGAATATTTACTTTGGAATCTACCACAACTCGAATTGCCTTATCAAGATTAGCATCCTTATCCACATATATAGAACATAAACCATCTGCATGACCTAAGACGGGAATTCTGAAAATAGAATGTTAATTGTCTCCGATTTTGAGGAATTTTTTTACCTTAATCGAAAACAGTTTCTTCTTTCTCAGGCTTCTTTTTGGTCATACCTAGTGTTGCCCTGTATATATCGTACCAAGCTATTGCTCCCACGAGGAATTACCAAATCAATATACTGGTCAAGATCTAGTAAAGCTTTGATGTCTTCTCTCGTTTCAACTAGCTGAATAGCATCTAGGGGAATATCTGTATCGTCCAAAGCAGATTTTATTACCGATGAAAGAGCAGTCAACGTAAGACGCGACTCTTTGCCTCCTTTTAGGATTACCGCATTCCCTAGCAAATCCCAAGATCCGACATAATGATATTAATTTGAAATAACGCGTGAAAACATTCAGAGATTAAAAGACCCAAGTATCAATCAATCATTAGTTTTATACCAGATTTCAATGCTAGTGCGGAAATGTTAACCACCACTTCTGGCCTTGCTTCAAAGATTACCAATAAAACACCAACAGGACACGTGACTCTATATAATTCTAATCCGTCATCCAGTTTTGAACTGTAAGTGATCTGATCGGTCGGATCTGGTAAATGATCAATATCCGCAACCCCTTCAACCATTGTAGCAAATTTATCTCCTCCTTCCAGGTCCAACCGTTTATAAAGTGAATTGGAAAGAGTACCACTTTGGACCAATTTGTTCGCAGTCTAAAGAAAGGTTAAACATGTTTAGGGCATCCAATATAGTACCCCAAATAGCTACTGACCTCTTTATCTTGTCTATTGGCTTCAAATATTTCTTTTTGGTGAGTTAAGAGTTTGGCCTGTATATTGTTCAAAGCGACACTTTTTTCATGCGAGGTTATATATTGAAGACGATTGGCTGCCTCGCGTGCCTTGTATGCCACGTTTTTTATAGACTCTTTTGACATCGAATGATTCCTTTGGTCTCAATACACAAAGAGTTCGTGGCGAAATGATCTGAATTTGATGAAAAGATTTTAATGTTTTATTTGTTTAAATTTTCCCCTCAGTTTTGTTTTCACTTTGTTCTTCGGGTTTTCTGGTTCCTTATTTTGTTCTTTGGTTAGAGCAATTAATTAATTTTTGAACTAATTTTTTGCAGTTGAATAATTACTTTTTCTAATTGAACTTTTTTGATTGATGAATCCAACTGTTTTAGTTTTGTTAAATGTTTCAAATCCCAAGAAAGTGTGATTTGTAAATTATTTAATATTAAAAAACCAATTTATTTTTAATTTTTTTTATTGCTTATACATATGGTTTGTAACTTTTGTTTAATTTTTTGGTATATTAAAAATAGATTATTTAATAAACATAATTGTATATTTTATTTTTTTTGTATTAATAAACAAATTTATATAAATAAAAATATTAATTATTAATTATTTTAGAATATTTTTTTTAAGGTTTTTATTATTTATAGTCTTATTAATAATCAATATTTTATATTTTAAAAAATTTTGTAACACATTTTTAAATTTATTTAATAATATTCAATTTAATGAATTTTTTATAATTTAAAATAAATAAATTACATAAAAAAACTTGGTTTGCAGTGTTCATAGAAATATGTATAATACGAAGGGTTTTGATTTTTTTGTAGTTTATTCCAATATTTTTTTATTTGTGGGATATCTCCTAAACTATCAAGATGGAAATTGTTTATCAACCATTTAATTCGCAAGGATCATGTGACTAATATCATTCCAAATGAAATCTATTACAAATATCTAGAATCAAAAACAGAGTTGTAATTTGAAAATTTATCATTAACAAAAATCTTTCTCAAAATGAATCAAGTCCTGAAATTTAATGGCCACAATTACTTTCGCCAGCGATTGATCATGGCAACGTTGAGTGGCAAGACGGTAAAGATTGATAAAATTCGATCCGATGAGACAGATCCTGGGCTTCAAGGTTAAATTATTATTGCAATTTCATATTTTTGAATCAATTCTTCACCAATTCATGTTTACGATGGATAGATTTCGAGACAAATTTTTTGAGATTACTGGAAAAAGTCACAAATGGTTCTGTGATAGAAATTAGCTACACAGGTGATGATCCGTGATCTCTATTTCTCATAAACCAAAATAATTTCTAGTTATATTAAACATATTTTTTTGTGGTATAGGTACAACAATAGTTTATAAACCAGGTATTATCACTGGGGGCAAAGTATTTCATGATTGTGATACATCACGTTCGATTGGATATTACTTGGAACCGATGGTGGCTATCGCCCCATTTGCTAAGACACCTTTCGATTTGACTTTGACTGGAATCACAAATGATAATACAGATATTACGGTAGGCCTTACTCTTAGTAACATATATTAGTTTTTAGTATGATTATTAAAAGATATTTTTAGGTGGATACTATTAGAACCGTTACATTGTTACAACTTAAAAGATTTGGTATCGATGGCGATATTGAGTTGAAGGCAAGATCATCCGGTTGAAATCTTTTATCTCGCATTTATTTTTCATCCAAAAGTCTTATATTTTGCCTCTTCAGATCACAAAACGAGGTGCACCTCCTTTGGGTGGGGGTGAAATAACTTTTAAATGCCCCACAGTGCGCACATTAAGACCCATGCAGTATACTGAAGAAGGGCGAATCAAGCGGATTCGTGGAATAGCGTAATAGATCTTTACTTAATCGTAAATTTCCTGCTATCATATGATATTTATTTAAGCCACCACCACGAATACTCATTCACGTTCTGCTTTTAACCAAAAAGATATTCGACAAGAGTATCACCTCAAATGGCTAATAGAATGGTAGAATCGGCCCGCTCAGTGTTGAACAGATACATTCCAGATGTTTATATATATACCGATGTGTTTAAGGGTGAACAGTCGGGAAAGTAAGGAACATCCTGATTTTATTCAATTACAAGATTCCTACTAAATAGCATCTCTTTTTGAAGATCACCTGGATTTGCTCTCTCATTGGTTGGCGAATCTACCACGGGAGCATTAATTTCAGCCGAGCAAGTTGCGAATCCTGGCGAAACTCCCGAAGATATTGGTAGAAAAACCGCCAAACTTTTACTAGAGGAAATTAGTAAAGGTGGCTGTGTGGATTCTGTGTCTCAATGGCTGGTATTATTGATGATGGTTCTAGGACCAGAAGATGTGTCAAAAGTTCGTATAGGACAATTAACAGCTTTAACGTTAAGTACATTTTAAAAATATTCTTGTTTAAGAGTGATAAATTTTTTTACAAAAATCAATTAACAGTTTCCTCGCATTTTAGAATACAACTTCTTCGTGATATAAAAGATTTCTTTGGAGTGACTTTCAAGATACAAACAGAACAGGACGTAAATCAAACATTGATTTTAACTTCCGTCGGTATTGGTTATATTAATTATAGCAAAAAGACAAGATAGCAGATAGATATTTTGATTGTAGGTAATAACGTTACAGCAACCAATTCTATTATTATATCCTATTTTACTTAGTCTTCGACAATGCTGGTTTGGAGACCTAGAACGTAGAAAATCTGGTAGTATGCCAAAAAGAACAAACATTGTAGATATGTATATTTTTGCTTAAACATACCTTTGAAAGACGTAACGGGAACATAAGTAACGTAGGTATATAACTTCTCTTTGGCATCTTCCTCGTCGTTACGTTTTCGCGATAGGCGGATGCGCATTCGATGTGGTACATTTCTGACACCCTGCTTCCAAATTTCCTTATTCAATTGTGGATCAAGGCGAACGTCAACAGTGCCCATATGCTTCTTCGCAAAAGTTTTGATAGCTTTAACGGCATGTGGAGCGCGTTTCTTAAAACTCCTATTATCTCAAATTGAGATCGGAATAAATGAAATCCAGTATTGAAATCTCCAATTGACAAGGAATCATACTCATTCCGTTTAGAAAAGCACAAAGTACCCAAATGCCCAGGTTTACCTGCCATGAATAGCCTTGTGTAAATGAATCGTGTAATCGCGCGTCACTACATCTGAGATCGCACTACGTGTGGCAGTCTTTTTTTCTTTAACCATTTCTAGCTTTCAACAAAGAAATCGTCAGAGTAGGCTTTATAAAAGTTGAAGAAATAAATACACAAAAGAATTTTTTTTAGCTTCACTCAAACTTTGGCAGTCTCCTGAGCAGAAAAAGGCAGGATAAACTGTGGGTGAAGGAGTGGTTTACCTCTTAACAATACGTTAGTAAAAGTCGAAACGGATGCAAAGATTTTCGAGGGGGATGAATTCTCGCAGAAAATTTATTTTAACCCTTAAATCTCGAATTTTATAAACCACGTGTTATCATACAGAATACAGAACAGAGAATCTCATCTCAATCCAAAATAATTGAAATGTTGACTGAACTTGTTTTAGCTTCCTCCTCAATTGACCCGGTTATTTATGTTTGGGATTTTAGGTCAGGGACGGTTCTCCTCACTTTTAAACAAAATACCTGCTATCAAAATGACATGGCTTTGTTACCATTTCCTGGACAATCTGGAAGAGCGGCCTTGGTTATGGCCGCACAGACTGATAAACCTTTAATACACGTATATTCTTGGCAAAAGGTTTGCTGTTGATGGATTTTTCTATAGGTGCTCTTTCGGAACTTAGCACAAAGTCTGAACTTCCTAAGGAACAAGTACACCAAAAGTTTGTTTGCCCTGAAACCCTTTTTTCGCTTGCTATAACTGGTCTTGGATCATACTGTGCTGGAGGAACTGGTAATGGCAAAATATACATTTGGGAGGTAATTAATCATCATACTATTTTAATCAACTCACTCGGCTACAATTCAATAATACATTTTGTTATTGAATGAAGTTATCTACAGGAAACTTGTGCAAAGTCTTCGATGCTCATTATAGAAAGGTCAATATTTTAAGGTTTACCTCCGATGATGCTGCTTTAATATCGGGGAGCGAAGACGCGGGTATAAATATCTGGTTATTAAGCAGGTTGACCATTTTTCACAAATATTGTGGGTTTTGTTAGGTAAAATTTACAATGGCCACTTTATACCTGTATTTTTAGCATTTTGGATGAATCAACAAATGAAATACCCTCACCTTATTCTTCATGGACATCACATTCTTTACCAATCACGGATATAATATGTGGTATTGGAAATTTTAGAACCGCTAGAATATTAACATCTTCTCTTGACAATACTTGCAAGGTAAGATTAATAATAAACATAACGTCTAATACATATCGCGAGTAGTGTTGACTTAATGATAACAATTATTTGAAATACGCTTAGTTATGGGATTTATCAACAGGCCATCTACTGACTACCTTCATTTTCCCAACGAACATATCCTCACTTGCTCTTGATCCTGCTGAGAGAAGTTTTTTTGCTGCTGGTGGAGATAACCTGATATACCAGATGAACCTATATCGGAGAAGAGAGGAATCTGGATATATGGCTTCGAGACATAATTATATAGAGGCTGTCGGTGGTGCTGGGGACATTGAGGATATCGGCATGCAAGATAGGGACAATAATAGACTAGTATTCAGTGGTCACAAGTTGGTTTTTTTGTTATATATTGGAAAAACTTGCATTGAATTAGTCTAAACCTTATTTCATTTCTTTACCCATTTCTGTAGCGCTCGTATAATTACAATGACGTTAACATACGATGGCACTTTACTTCTTTCTGGTTCGGAGGATGGAAATGTTTTGCTTTGGGATATAGCCAGCCGGCAAATTTTGAAAACTTTTACCCATCATAAAGGTATATAAGGCAGATACCTAAAAAAAAATGCAACCCGTCTTTATTCTCTGAATTTTATTATTAACCTTATATAATTTTCTTGGCATCCAGGGCCTGTAACGAACTTGTGCACATTCCTTCAGCCACCTGATCTCTCTAAATTAGGTATTTCGATGGAGAGGACCTACATTCAGCCTATAATGCCATTCAAAAGAATACGGCAGGATCCATCCCAACAAAGAAAAGGTATTGATGATACGGAAGACGTCACTATGTTTTTGAATGATCGAAAGAAGGTAAAACTGAGCGCCAAACTTTTTCAATCATCAAGGGATATACTCATTTATTGTAATTTTAGGATATAAAATTATTGGCCATCAAGGAACCAATTCGAGGTATAACGTTTGACAATATCACAGCGCTATAAAATAAGAATATTAAAGTTGAATTATTTTTGTTAAATCTTTCAGATCCCACATCGACTGAATACCATGATCTGCAGAAAGCCAAAAACACCCTCATGCAACTCCAAGTAAGCCTATAATAATGAACGTACTTGCCAATTTTTTATTTTAATTCATTTTAGGAATTTAACATTTATTTCGATAGTCACGTAACACAACGACTCCACTGCAGTCTCAAATTAACGAATTACAGTCCGAATTACTTCGTGTTCATGACAATTATCAGAAAGTCAAAGGACTCCACAATGAAATGTATCAAGGTCTAGTGGAGGAATTTATGCGACGAAGAAAAACATAACCGCAGAGATGAGACTGCAATAAGCAAACATCTCTGGATACCAGGTACAGTAAAGAATGAAGGCCCTTAGATTTTATTCGACTTTGACGTCATTCTGAAAATAGACCCCGGGAAAAAGGGATACTTTAATAACGTTCACTGAATTTTTCTGTTGCCTGAATGATGGCAAGTATATGTACTGTTTTTAATCAAATAACTTAAATACCTTGTTTAGAAGTTGATTAGAACCTTGAAAACGCCTTCAGTTTACAATAAGTTCAAAGAAAAAGAAAGACATCCTATTTTGTTATGATGGGATTTTTTGGATTTGAGAGTTTTCTCCATAATAGTGTTTATTTTCCTTTGATATAATCAATCAAATGGATATTTTCCCAAATGGGACGGTTTAGTAAAATTCTCGTTCTTCAACGTAATCCGTTTGAAGGTTACTTTAAAAAATCAACTGAATACAAAAACGATTGAATTCAAAGTTGGATAATCAAAACTTTATAATTTTGTAAAAAAAAAAGGAGAAATTTAGATGATAGTATCAAACTATGGTTTTAAATAATCATACTTATAAATATTTACGCGAGGCATAATTTTATGATTTTGATAAAACTGTTTTTTTTTGAATTGTATTGGTAATTTGGCAACATTTACAATGTCTATTATAATGCTCATAATGATGGCAGAGTATATGGCATTAAAAATGTCTGAAATACATATATAAAAGTAGTGTAACATATATAGTAATAATAATTAATATTATATAAATAGAAATTTAATTTTTTAAAAACATGTAAAAAATAATTAATTAAAAAATTGACCATGATAATTGAAAAATCACATTGATAATTTTATTAAAATCTATACTAAAATAAACTGCAATATTTCTTTAAAATTAAAAATGTAAGTAATTTGAATTTAATTTAATATCTAATTTTATAATTAATATATAAAATATATAAATTATTAATACTTATATGTTATTTTTTAAACTTAAAATAATTATGTATTACAGTTAACAAAAAATTTATTTAGATTTGTTAATTAATTATTAAAATTCAATATTATTTGTAATATGTTAAATTTCTTAAAATTATTGTAATTTTTTTAACACATTATTATTGTTTTAAAATAATTTGTATTTAAAATTGAAAAAATTAAAAATTTTTGTATTTTGGTGATTTTTTAAATTTAGTTTAGTTCTATTTGTTAATTATTTATTTAAAAATAACCAATTTTTTTTTAAAATAATACTTTAAATATTTAATTTAATTCTATTTTTTGTAAATTTTTAAGTTTTTTAAAATATTGTAAATAAATTTTAAATATTAAAAAATAATTATTTATTTTTTTTCAAATAGTTTGTAAAAAATGCATAAGCTATGTTTTACTTTAGAACATTTTATGTTGTATTATATTAAATAGTAATTGGATCTCACTTATTAAAATAAAAAAATGTAATTTAAATACAATTTATTATTTTAGTATATATATATATTAAAATTAAATGTAAATTACATATTGTTTATAAGTAAATAATTATTTTAAATGTTTATTTTATTTAAATAAATAATTATTAGTTTTTTAAAATAACTTATTATTAATTTGTCTTTTTAAAAAAAATTTTAATTTTAATTTATTAATATTTTATTAGTTGTTTTTTCAAAACAAAATTTTTATTGTAAATATTATTTTTTTTTTACATTAAAAACAATAGTTTTAAATTTTAATTTTAAAATTATTAATGTAAAATCCAAAAAAAATTATTTATTCAATTATTAAATTTTTAAAATATTTTTTTATGCAATTTTAAGTAATTATTTTAGATTTTTTAATTTAACTTTAATTGTATTTTAAATATAAAAAATTTATAAAAATTAAATTAAAATTAATATATAATAAATTTATTAAAATAAAAAAAACGATTTATTTTAAATTTAAATAATTTATTAAAACAATTATTTAATAATTATAATTTAAAAGTTAAAATACCAGAAATTATTATAAAATTTGCATTTTTTTCAAATTTTTGTTTAACAAAATTAGTTAAATAAATTCCAAAATAAATATATATTTTTTTTATTAATGTTTTAACAAAGTGTGCCCAAATACTATCTAATACACAGTACTACTATGGGATTACAAATTAGATGTGTTTTATGCTCTTTCTACATATGACCAACCACTCAAGTCAGTCAAAGCACCAACTAAGTTAAATCAAAAGAAGCTGGGAGAAAACTCAGCTTACCAAGTTTCTTAATAATATCATTCAAATTTCTAGAATCAAAAATAAACTCATTAAAAAACAATCTAGTTTTTTTACTGCTATCTTTAACTTTAGGACCACACATTTGCCACAAAGCAACTACATGGTCAACTGTATTATCGCTCAATGGAAAAGCCTTGGCAGCACCAATATTATTATTATCAAGATTACCAAACTCTATTTCAGCCTTAAGACTGGCAAAATCCTTAAACACACCAACCAAAAGATCAGCAAAGCCTCTGGAGGCATTACACATAGTCAGAAGATCTTTTTCAACTTTTAGAGCCTTGACAGTATTATCATTCAAAAGAGTAGTAACCAAAATAACCAAAGAACCAATTGGCTTAATGATAGACTTAACCAAAGCAGTTAGATCCAAAATCTGTTTCTCCATAGAATTCAACTTAAGCTTAGTAGCAGAGTTAGCAATAGGAATGGCAAAGAATGCAACAAGTAGAAAAGCCAGCAGATTAGAAGCCACCAAAGGAGAAAATCCAGAAACATTTAGAGAGACAAAAACTTTAGCATAAGAAACATTACTCATAATACATGAATTGAATACTTTGGAAGTCTTGGAAGGAGAAGGCAAGGACATTTTACAGTCAACAGCCAGATGGCCAGTCCCTTGGCACTTAAAACAGCACTTACAACCAGAAGTTTCCCACCAGATATGGCATTTTCTCAGTGTATCAGTTTTGATAATAGCAAGATCCAAATTAGCTTGAGAGCCAAATGTGACCAAAGCAAAGTGGAAATAATGACCAAAATTAAGAAACCGAGGAATAAAACAATTCCAACCACCAATTTGAGAAATCATATCACTGATTTCAAAAACAGTGCAGCCAAGAAGAAGGTTGACCAACTTGGTCTTAAACCTATCACAAAACACAATTGTTTCTTGTTGATTTACAAGAGGAAGAATCCGAACACTATCTTTGTCCACCAAAACTAATCAGTAATTAAGAGCAGATGTAACAGCAACCAAGTTTTCAAAATAAACTATCACATATTGCCATATGCCAGCAGACTTTAGCACAACACGAGTAACCACACCAAAAACACTTAGAGCTGTCTTAATATCAGCAGCAAATATACCCAAGAGCATATCATGCAGCACAACAGCAGTAGAAAAAAAACCAGACTCAGAAACCACCAAAGACTTGGCAATTTTAAGGATGGTGTTACGGAATGGTTTTCTTGTTATATTTAATTGCTGATATTCTGTTTTAATTGCAATCAGTCTTTCGTGAGTTCTTCAATTCTATTTGTGTGATAATGTCACTGTTACACTGAAGGCTTTTTTTTTACTGTTGTGATGTAAGTTATTTTTCAATTCTTGATTGTTGTGTGTGTTTATGTACTCCTTCTTAGAAGCTGAACTGAAATCTACTCACGGTCTGGGGTCTTCTCTGAGACTATCCTTGCAATTGCCTGATGTGTTTCTCTAATCTAGAAACACAGAATGTTAATGGTCTTTAGTGCTTTTCTAATTCTTACAATAAAGCTTTTATCAATTAGTAATAACGTGAATAATCTTAATCAAGGATTATTCTTCCAAGGGATTCAGTTGATGAATGATAGTTTCATTCAATAAATAATACAAGTAAGTTTCTTAATACTTTGGGTTATAATAGTTCAGTTTTAAATATTTTTTTCATTTCTTTTTGATTTTAAAGGTTTTTTGGGATATTTAATTTGAAAGTATGATTTAAAGTGGAGTTTGTTGGATAAAATTGAATCTATTGCTTAATAAGTTATGATTTTTATTACTTGATTTTTTATTTCCCAATATTAAAACTACTGTATATATACATGTTTGTAGTTCTATGAGAAAACACATTGTAATACTTTCTTTTTGATATTTCAACCTGGTGTTTGCTGCTATCACCAGTTGGTGTTGGCTGCTATTGTGAACTGGTGCTTGCCACTATTGCGAGATGGTGTTTGCTACTATGTTAATCATTACTTTTCTAAGATTATTACTGTGCTATATTATGATTGAATAGTTTGTATTATTTTTATGATTCTTTTTGCTAAATTCTTAAACCGTAACAATGGCCAAATGTATAAAGCTTGTAAGCTCAACTAATGATACAACTTCCAAAGACACTTGAGAAGCAAACTCCACACAAAATAGCTTTACATTGTCTTTTGATACTGACTTTGCACCCAAGAAACCATATACTGACTGAAAAACAGTCTTAACATAAGCCAATTTGATTTTAAAAATAGCACCAGGCATTAGAGTGGAGGCCACCCACCCAGCAAACCTTTAACAACTAGCAATAGTTTCCCAAGCACCACCAGAAGTAGCATCAGAAACTAAAGAAGAAGATAATTTAGTTTCCATTTGATCAGACCAGTTTTTAAGAACAGATGATCCAACAGAAGAAGATTGTTTTGCTTCTAAAACTGACAATGATTTACCAGAAAACACCATATTTGGCAACACAGCCAGTGGTTGATTTAGGCCTATCTTAGATGATATACCAGATGATGTGATGGAAATTTCATCTAAAATCTCATTGGGAACCACAAAGAAATTCAGTGTAACAATTACAAAGACAAGTGACTGCTCCCACTTTTCTAAACTTTTGGTCTTTTTGACTATTTTCTTTGAAGAAGAGGTACTAGAAGCACCAGATATTGAAGCTATAAAGGAGAATACCAGCTTATTTACTGGTCTATTATTAAAAATTTTTGGGCTCTTTGAAGAGGTTGAGACAACACTGGGACTAATCCAAATATGTCTCTTTGAGAGAATTTTGACTGGTGAGAAACCAGCCAAAGATGAGGAAGTTGTTTTAATGGCTACCAAAGACAGCTTTTCATGATTACTGAATAAAAGGAAGACTTCTAAAATGTTTTGTCTAGTTGCTTCTACAACAAAGAGAGCTTTTTTGGTTGAAATTTTATTAAATATCTCAGAACAGATATTAGGTACAGCTTTCTTACTCTTTGCTCTGGTTATGGTCATAAAGTTAAGGAGACAAAGAGTTTTTTTATTTTTTATAAATATAATATAAGTAAAAAATTTGGATTAAATAATAAAAAATAATAGTCTTAAATAATTTTAATTTTAATATTTAACACAAATAATTATTATATTAAAAATAATTAATTATAATAATTTTATTTTTATTATATAAATAAAATTATTATAAAATTTTATTTTTTATATTTTATTGTTTAAATATTATTAATTAATATAAAACAAAAAAATTAATGTTTTTTAAATTATAAATTTTAAAAAATCTTTTTATAATTATTATATATTATTTTTTTTTAATTAATTTAATAAATAAGATTTAAATACAATTTAGTATAATATATTAAATTAAGTAATTTAAACTAAATATAAATTATATATTTAATTATATATGACTAATCATTCAGTCAGTTAAAACAACACTATATATTTATATATACAGAAACTATGTTTTTAATATTTAAAAAAAAATAAACAAAATTTACACAAATCAAAACTAATCTTAAAAACTTTAACAATTTTAAGTAACTTAATTATACTGTTACAGTTGAAACTTATACTTCTTATTAATTATCACATGTATTAGCCACTGATGTTACATAAATTAGCCATTCTATTTTTAGTAAGTAATCATTGATCTGATCAATAACCTGACCATTGACCTGATTATTGACTTGATCATTGACCTAATCATTGACTTGATTATTGATCATTTTTGACAGCTATATAAGTGATGAATCTCTTAGCTGTAGAAAAGCATGTAAGAATCAAAAGAAATAAAATAACAACTTTATCTCAATTCTTCTCTTATTGCTAATTTCTTTTTCCCTATTTTCAAGTATCTGAACATCTTAAAGATAAAAGATTACTTGTTGGTTATTTTTTACCTTTTTCCTAAAATGTGTAATTGCAGCATTTGAAGATTATTGAATAAAACGTGACTGAAAAGCACATTTGATACCTGATATTGAATTCTAAGAGCACCAATGTAAGGCATAGAATTATACCAAGTGTGATCATTTGTTGACAGTATGGACTATTCCTCTGCCTTCAGATTCTCCAGTTATCTTGAAAAGTATAGCAACTGAGATATTTTATGAAACTGATCTCATACATTGAATCCATACTCATTCAATTCACTCTTTGAAGTTAAATTCTTTTTGATTATTTTCATTACCCTACAATTCTGTTCTCCCTTGCTATCTATTAGCTTGTTACTCCAACCCATAACATAAAAGTGGTGCTCCCTGTGAGATTGTTAAAATCTATTTTGTTTCTTATTGTATGGATGATTATTTATATCTGCCACAACAATCAGAAAAACACTTTAAAGCATACAACAAAAACAATCTAGACTTTATTGAATTCGATTCTTTGCCCTTCTGTTTGATTTGTTTTCTCATTGAAGAACAATCTAGCAGACAATTCCAAGACTTTTGGAACTGGTTCCTGAACAAGCATTTAGCTAAAACCTATACAGCTTATACAACTTATTACTTTGACCAAGCTTATTTTGAAAACAACTTTGAAGAAAGAAACAACAGTATTAATCAGTTCTTATATTCTGCAACCTTTGAACAACAGCCCCCTGATTTCGAATATTTGAATCATCAAATCCACATTTGGATTGCTGCCCATCAATTAACAGAAACTCCTCTTAAAACAGAAGAAAAAAGCTATCAAACCACTTCTGTTTTTAATCTCTTTTCAAGTGAATTAGAACACTCCATACAAACAATTACACCTGAATCAATGGCTCAAGACCCTCTGCAACAAAACATTCTGATTGTCCTCCAAGATATACAGACTGCTTTAGGGTGAAGAAACAACACCCCATTATCATTATTCAGAGGTGATACTTAAGATTTAATTGAATGGCTAAATGATTTTGAAAGAGCTGCCACTGCCAATTAATATAATGATAAGTACAAGTTCCAAATTATTGGTGGCTACCTCCAAGGCTCTCCTGCTACTTGGTTCTCACAAAAAACCAATGTCAATGCTCACCAAAGAATCATTAAATAGGCACCAGCAAATACTGGAGAAGACAATATCTCTTTCACTATCCAGTTTAAAACAAAATTTAGAACTCTCATCTTAATCTCAAAATGGCATATGAAATTAGAAAAAAGAACTCAAGGCCCTGGTGAGATTGTAACAGAATATGCCAAAGCAATAAGAAAACTCATTAAACAGGTAGACTCTGAAAGAAATTGGACAAAAGAGCAGAAAATACATTCCTTCACAAAAAGACTGAGAACTGATCTATCATATGCTCTTTGGCCTCTTTTGGCCTTGAAAAATAATCCCACAATGGATATGGCCATTGAATTTGTTCAGTGAATAGAAAACAATCAAAGGATGCATCTAGGATTCACACTTCTAGTTTTTGCACCTGCTTCTGTTATAGCTTCTGCTCCCCAAATGGCTGCTATCTCTTTTGCTGTCCAAACTCAAGACCCAAATGAACAATTAATAGATAGACTTACAGCTAATCTTGTTCAGCTATTAGAACCATTAGCCCAAGCAGTTAGAGACAACTAGCAACCCCAAAGACCCAGATTTGAACTCCGCTTTAATCAGTCCCAGCAACCACTATATCAAAGACAACAAAATTGTGGCCCACCTGTATGCTATTGCTGTGAACTAACTGAACACTTTTTCAGAGACTGTAACAATCCTCTATTGTCTCTACCAGCTTCCAGAAATAATAACATTCAGAATAACAGACCCAACAATAATAATGTTCCTAATCAAAGATCCAATTATGCCAACATCAATTTCTTTGGAGAGGATCTCTTAGTTAAAGCTACTGTTTACCAGCCTTTAAACTAGTAGGCGTACTTCCAAAAGGTGAGAATGCAAACCAACCAAAAAAAACTCTTTTTATGCTTTTAATCTAATTGATGATGATTATGATATGAATAAACTAGCAATTAACACCTCTGAATCAACCAGAAAAAAGAAGAAAGCCAAAGTTGATTTCATCTTGGACCCAAACAAAGCATCCAAATCATCTGCTGATAACAATAAACCATCAAAGACCAAAGTTTTTAAGAACTCTCCAAAGTTAGAACCTCCAGAAATAGTACAAAAATTTGGCCTCTATTCTGTTGTCAAAGATCTTATAGAAACTCCTGTACACATTACATTTGGCCAATTAATGACCCATCTACAGTTCAGAAAAAATCTTCACAAATCCTTAATACCAAAGAAGAAAACACCAAAAACCAATAAGCATTCTTGCCAAGCTGGACTTGCTGACAACAGCAATGTCACTCCTTTAATTTGTAAAGCCCAAATGGCTGGCTACTTTATTGATTTAATCCTAGACAGTAGATCATCTATTAGTGTAATTGCCAAACACTTTCTGAAAGCCATTGGAAGAAAAATTGATGAACTTTCTACTTAGCCAATAACCAATGTACATGGTAACAAAAAAAAAAATCTAGGTATAGCCAAAGCTATTTCTGTCTACATCAATGATATCAGCATTGAAACTAATATGAAAATATCTAAAGCAAAAAAGTACATCATTATTGTTGATAATGAATGGCTTAAGAAATACTTGACTATAAACTTTGTGAGCTAATCATCAGATGTGATGAGAAACCCATTGTGGTTAAATGCCGACATTGGACAACCCCTCCAGTACCCAAGCAGAACCAAAAAGAAGAACAATCAGATGAATCAGATAATGATAAGAGTGATAATGAAGAAGATTAAGAAGAACCAGAAGAAACTCTTGAACTTGCTTATATCATCTTTACTAGCAATGGCAAGCCATTGGACAATGTTAAAGCTGACAAAAAAGGAATTATGGTAAATGGCAAGCTGATCTGCTGGCCCTACTATGATATCCTCAGAAAAACCTTTGACAGAAAACCTAGCAAAAAAGCCAAATACAGTTATTGGTGGCATGGCCTTTGTACATGGTGCTGGTGTAATAAATCTTTGTATTCACCAAGTAATAAATTCAAATCCTGTTTGATCTATTACAAAGATTGGGAACCAATTAGCTTGATACCTCGAGAAGAATTTAAAGAAGTACAAAAGTCCTTTAAGAATGAACCACCTGAAATCCAATCACTAGTTGTAGAACAAAAAGAACCTTCCCCTGAAGAAAGAAAAGTGGACATTGAAAATCTGTTGGCTAGAAATAGCCCAGTTATCTCAAAAAAAGATGATGCCCTTAGACAAACTCATGTAATACAACACACCATCACCACCAAAGAAACTCATCCCATCCATTTGAAGTTTTATCAATTCAATCAATACAATAATAAGTTTATCAAGAAAGATATAAACTGAATGAAAGATCTTGGATTCATACAAAAAACCAAGAGTGAATGGGCTTTCCCAGTTGTAGTGGTATCCAAGAAAAGTGAAACCCTATGCTTCTGTGTTGACTACTGCCAATTAAATACTATCACTATAAGAGACATGTACCCACTCCCCAAAATTGATACAATGCTAAATAAATTCAATGGTGCTGCTTTTTTCTCAACTATTGACTTAACTGCTGGATTTTGGCAAGTATAAATAGATCCAGAAAGCAAAAAAAAAACTGCCTTCATCACCAAGTATAACACCTATGAATTCACAGTCATGCCTTTTGGTCTCACTAATACTCCTCCCACCTTTCAATGCCTAATAGATAAAATGTTTGAATCAGTAAAAAAAAACTTTGTTCTGGTTTACTTGGACGACATAATGGTATATTCAAAAACTTGGAATGAACATCTTGAACATTTACATAAGATTTTTAATCTGTTCAGAAATACTGGTCTTAAGATCAACCCAATCAAATCTTTTTTTGGACACCAATCCACCCAGTTTTTTGGTTATCTTATTACAAAAGATGGAATCTTCCCTGACTCAGCTAAAGTTGAAAAAGTTCAGAACATTAGACAATCAATGAATGTTCCTGAACTACGCTTTTTTCTCAGTTTGGCCTCTTACTATCAAAAATTTGTCAAGGATTTCTCCAAAATTGCCTTTTCTCTTAATCAGCTACTTAAGAAAAATGTCAATTATCACTGGAACACTCATCAACAAAAAGCTTTTGAATTTCTGAAGGAAAAACTTGTTATTAAACCAATTCTTAAACAATTTGATCTGGACCAATCTTTTATCCTCTACACTGATACATCTGACTATGGACTTGGTGCTGTCTTTTCACAGAAAGATGAAAATAACAGAGAACATGCCATAGTGTATATCAGTAGATCCCTCACACCAGCAGAAAAAAACTATTCAATTATTGAACAAGAATGCTTAGCAGTAGTCTGGACTACTAACTACTGGAATCAATATCTTCTTGGTGCAAAATTTTTAGTGGTAACAGATCATCAAGTCTTGGTTTGGCTGCACAAGAAAAAGAAGCTGGAACACAAATGAATAACTTGCTGGATACTCCACTTGGATGAATTCAACTATGATATTCAACACTACAAAGGAGCAAATCATCAAAATGCTGACACTTTATCTAAACTTACCATCTAGTGACAGTACAATTTCTCAAACCAAACCAACTTAATTATTAGTAACTTCTTCATAAACAAACACGATAATAGACTTGGACAACTACTCTGCCTTAATGGAATTTTTGGGTAAAGGACAATACCCACCTGAATACACTCGACAGCAAAGAAAACATTTGCACAAACAATCAAATTTTTATTTAATCTGCCAGAACCAATTATACAAAAAAAACAGAAAAGATTTTAACCACTCCCAAAGAGTTATTAGATTTGAAAAAAGAAAAATTGTAATATATAACATGTACACTAACCCATTAGCTAGACACTTTGGAAAAACAAAAACAATTCAAAAAACTTTAGCTCATTATTATTGGCCTACTTTGGGAAAAAACATTACTAAATACATTAAAACCTGTGATATCTGCCAAAGAAGAGGCAAACCCAATCACAAAGAAAATATCTATCCAATCTCTATTGGTCAATCCTTTAACAAAATTAATATAGATATTGTTGAATCTTTAACAATCACTCCTGATAGCAACAGATATATTATCACAGCTATTGACTATCTTACAAAGTGGGTAGAAACAAGAGCCACCTCAGACCAAACAGCAATCTCAATAGCCAATTTTATTTATCAAGTTATCATCTGCCATCATGACTGCCCCAAAGAACTTTTATCTGATAGAGAAAAAGCTTTTCTCAGTACACTGGTTGAAGAACTTTGTAGAAAAATAGGAATATGTCATAAACTTTTCTCTCTTTATTACTCTCAAACAAATAGTCTAGTGAAATGTTTCAATAGAACACTATGTGAAACCCTAGCTAAAACCAGTGAAAAAACAAACTTATGAGACAAAGTACTGTTTTCAGCTTTGTTTGCTTATAGAACTGTAAATCATAACATAACAAGTTATGAACTTTTTTATCTGCTCTATAGACACATAGCAACACTACCAATAGAAACTGACATTGAAACAATACCCTTTAAAGAGATCATAATAGGAAATTACAAAGACATTTTGCAAAGAAGACTTGGTACCATTTTTGACTCCTTGATAGAAGCACAAATAATTGCTTTTGAAAAGATAAAACAGTTCCAAAAAAAGCTTAAGAAAAAGAAAACCTATAAAACACTTTCTTTAAGTGTTGGTGACTTGGTATTGGAATACCATTCAGATAGAGACAATGTTTATGGTGATAAATTTTCTAGCCAGTAGAAAGGACCCTTTATAATCAACAAAGTTTTGAACAATAATTCTTATATTCTTCAAGATCAATCTGAAACAATCTTTAATGATTATTCTGTTTATGATACATGACTTAAGAAATATCATAAATAACCTGATTGGCTGCCTGTTGTGGTAATACCGACTCAAATGATTAGCAAAAATCAAGTATAAATAAATGCACCATTCCCAAAACAGAGATATCTTCAATCAATATAAACAATTATTTTTTGAATCAAAACATTCAAAATGTTTTCTATACTCTCCATGAGTATTGGATCAAAAACTATCCAAATGCTACTTTGACTATTGGAAAACAAACCACCATAACTAATAATAATAGAACACATACTGTTATTAGACCAAAGAAAACTATTACCAGAAGAGAAAGAATTGGTAATAAAATGGATAAATATCTATTGAAAAGTATAACAGCAGCTATACTTCTACTTTCCAACATAATTGGAAAACCACTTCAAGAAATCTTACCTATAGACAAAAACTTGTCATATAGAAGACAATTAGAACTCTATGGTTACCTTGGTGAAATCATAGAAGATATGAAACTCATGAAGAAAACAACTTCAGAGATACAAGCAGAAATTTTGGGCATTATATGGTTAGATGTCTCAAAAGTTTTAACTATTGCTAAAAGAACCAAAACTCTAATACAAAGATTTGGTTTCTTGAATACAAAACTTATTTCGCCTTAAGTATTATATACCTTATCCACAAAAGATTTCAACAAACTAGTTAGCTTTGAGTTAGATAAAACCCTTCAAATAGATTACCCCATAAATAGCTTGATTTCACCAGAGCTCAATTTTTTTGGAGAGAATAATGTTATAATTGAAACTTATATTTCTTATTAATTATCACATGTATTAGCCATTGATGTCACATAAATTAGCCACTCTATTTTTAGTAAGTAATCATTGACTTGATTATTGACTTAGTCATTGACCTGATCATTGATCACTTTTGACAGCTATATAAGTGATGAATCTCTTAGCTGTAGAAAAGCATGTAAGAATCAAAAGAAATAAAAGAAATAAAATAACAACTTTATCTCAATCCTTTTTTTATCGCTAATTTCTTTTTCTCTACTTTTAAGTATCTAAACATCTTAAAGATAAAAGATTACTTGTTGGTTATTTTTTACCCTTTTCCTGAAATGTGTAATTGCAGTATTTGAAGATTATTGAATAAAATGTGACTGAAAAGCACATTTGATACCTGATATTGAATTCTAAGAGTGCTGACGTAAGGCATAGAATTATACCAGGTGTGATCATTTGTTAACAGTATGAACTATCTCTCTGCCTTCAAATTCTTCAGTTATCTTGAAAAGTATAGTAACTGAAATATTTTATGAGACTGATCTCACACATTGAATCCATACTCATTCAATTTGCTCTTTAAAATTGAATTCCCTTTAATTATTTTTATCATCCTACAATCCTGTTCTCCCTTGCTATCTGTTAGCTTGTTACTCCAACTCATAACAATACTATTTAATAACACAAATAACAAATTAGTAACAATCATAAAAATAAATTTATTGTATAAAATAAGACTATTTTTTTTATAAAAATTTAATACTTAAAACAAATAAGTCCAATATTATTTTTATGAACCAAATTAAAACCATATACAAAGTTTACAATTTTTTTATTAACAATTTTAATATTTTTGAAAACCAAAAAAAAATTCTAAAACCAGTTCTTAAAAACAAATTTTTTATATAAAACTAAGTATATTAAAATATTAGAAAAACACAAAAAAAACAATAATAAAATACATAAAATAACTTGAACAAACCAAAAAATGCTTTTCAAATAGCTACTTGTGTATTTAGCAGTTTTTTGTGAGACTTATTATCTGATTTACAAGAAAAAACATGATTTAAAAACTTAATATTTTCATAAAACAGATATGATAATATTTATTATATAAATACTTATAAACAATTATAAATAGTTTGTAATATAAAGATAAATCTAGTTGTAACAATCTGTTATATAAAACAATCTCGAAAATAGTTTCAATTAGGATCAAAAATTTTATTAAATTTTAAAAAAATAATATGTAATAATAATATGTATTATTTATTTTTATTGGACAATTAAAGTTAGATTATTAATTTTAGTAGAAATAAATACAATGTTTAATTATTACAAAGTAAAAAATAAACAAAAAAATTAACTAAAATCTTATCTAATTTTAACATCTTGTACTATTGTGTCTTAAAAGATCACATTTATTACAAATGTATTTTGTGTATGGTTTTCCTTTTTTTTTAATAGCAAATTTATAATATTTAGTTTTTGGGCATTCTTTACATTATGATATTAATAGATTTTCAATTTGCTCAAGCTTATTTTTTTATTGGAATTATCAGCTTGATTGTTCTTTAGAATTTGGTCTTAATTTTGAAGTATAAGCATTACTTTTTTATGTTAGTCAATAAATTGTCTTAACCATATTATTATTTTACTATAATTATTATGTTTAATAGCAAGCTAAACAGCCTGTAGTGTGAATTTTTACACTTTACTATATATTTGTTTCTTCTGTATTACAAGACATAAAACATTAATAATGGTCTTAAGTATAGTTAAAGAATTTGAAATTCTAAAATAAGTAGTTACAGCTTTATAATTTTTTTGTTTTATAATATTAAATTGATTTTGTAGTCAAATTAGGATATTAAAATTACAAAAATAATATAAAAAGACAAGTTTAAAAATGGCAAAATTAATCAGTTTTTTATTAAGACTTTAGTATTATGAATTTGCTATTTTGATCAAAAAAAAGATAAAACTTATATTGTTTTAGTGTTATTTTAATTATTTGTCATAATTGTTTTTTCAGTCTCTACAATTTAAATACAAGCATTTTTTTTTACCAGAAAATTTTTTCAATTTGGCAATATTTTTGTAAGTCATAATAATAATAATAATAATAAAGAGTTGGTTATTTGCTAACAAAAATAAGATTGGTAGAAATATGTCTAATTGTTTAATTAAACTTAATGCTAATTGTTTTTTTTATTGTTTGTTTTAATAAATTGAAACAGTATTATTTTTTTTAAAAGAGTAGTTGTTGATTTAATTAGTAATTATATTATTTGTTGTTTTTAAGTAGTAGTATTTTAAAAAATAATATTTATTATAGAAATAAGATTTTCGAATAAAATTCTGTATTTTTTTAATAATTTAGTTCAAAGATTTTTGTTAAAGTTTTAAAAATAAAGATTTTTAGAAGTTTTTGAAGTTTTTGGAGTTTTAGGCTGTAATTTAATAAACTAATTAAGTAGTATTTTATTTTTGAGTATTTAATAATATGACAATATTGTTAGTAATAATAATATTGACTTTTTGTTAATAATAATTTGTAGTTTTTCTTGTTTAAACTATTATTAGCTATTGTTTTTTATGTTTAACTTGGATTTTTTAGAAAAAATTTTAGTGTTGTGGTTTTTTTTAAGTTGTAAATGATATATTTATATATATATTTTTAATTTTTTGTCAATAAAAAAAAGAGTTTTTATAATTGTTTTTTTAATAGTTAAGATTAAATATAATAATAAATTTTGATGAATTTACTTTTCAAGTTTTTTAGTATTTACTATTCTGCCTAAATAATAATTAATCTTAATATATATATAATAAAAAAATTACTTTTGGCTATAAATATTTTTTTAAAATTCTTAAATCTTTTTAAAAGTGTTGATATAATATTCTTTTAAATAGTATATAATTTTTTTTAATTGTTTTAATAGTTATTATTTTGTGAGTTTTCTGAATGCTCTGTTTTTATAAATTTATAATCTTATAAAGAGTACTAAATATTATAAGTAAACTTAACAGAATATAATTATAATGTTTGATATTTATGAATTTAATATTGGAAGTAGATTAATTTTCAACTGGAATTGTTTATATATTGACAGTAATAATTAGTCTTTGAAGGTTTTTTTGTTTAAAGTTTTACTTATTAAGTTTTTTTATTTTTTTAATAAGTTAATATGATAAAATTAATATTCAAACTTAGAAAAAACTTTTTTTTTTACCAAACTATTATAAAGTCTATTTTTAAACAGTTAATTTTAAATATTACTGTTTTATAAAAAAAATAAAAAAATAAAAAATAAAATAATAAAATAAAATAATAATAATAATTAGTATTCTATTAATCACTATAATTAAGAACAATTAATCTAAATTAATAAGATTTCCAAAAGTATTTATGCTAATAATTTTTGGTTTAAAACAAAGATAAATAAAAACAATTAATTAAATTTTAACAATTAAAGTATAAAAATTATGAATTTGTGAATTTAAACTATAATATTTTATTTGGTAAATTTAGAATGTAAAAGATAAAAAATTTTAAGCCTAAGAGTAATATAAAATATTTTTAAGTTAATTCTGTTCTAATTTTTTTTATTTGTTAAAACTACTTGTTTTTATACATATTTTTTAATTTTACAAGATTGTTTTTAATTGCTTATTATTGTTAGCTATTATTTGTTATTTTAACTATTGTTTTGTTTTTTATATTATAATTAATTATTCTATGTTATTACTAGTTATTTTATATTATTACTAATTATTTTGTATTATTTTGTATTATTCTAAGCAATTTTATATTATTCTGTATTATTTTATATTATTTTGTATTATTTTGTATTATTATATTTTTTTATATTATTATATAATTCTTATGTTTTTTTAATTACTTTTTTATTTAAATAATAATACCAAAAAAATTATTAAAATTATTATTAACTGCTATTAAGTAAATATTTATTTATTATACAAAAAACTCCAACACAAAATTTTTAGAAAACTTTCAGAATACATTTTAATCTCTCTAAGTATCAAGTTACAAAAATTATTAACACTTACAAAAAAAATTTACTTGTAATATTTGGTGCTTTTTGTAAGATATAATTTACAAAAAACAAAACATTAGTTAGACAACAATTAATAAAAGCAGCAGAATTAAAATATATAAAAACCAATTATCTAAAATTCACAAAATTACTATATAAATATATTTAAAAAAATTTATGATTAAATTTTTATTATTTTTTAACTGAATTTATATTTAATTTTTATGTTAACAAAAGAATTTGATATGATATAAACAAACCAATTAACATAAAAACTACAAAAACTAATTTTTACAGAATTATTAAAAACATTTTAGTTATCATTAATTATATAACTTTGTGACTATATTTGCAAATATCTATTTTATAATCTATAAATATATTAAGAAAAAATTTTCATTTATTGCAGAAAATCTGTAATTTAACTTAATTACACAAATATTAACTACAATATCAAAAAAAGTAGTCCTATTATAATAATAAAAGAAGTATATAAATTTATTTAAAAAAAACTTAGAAAATTTTGCAAAAACTTAATATTAAAAAAGATAAAATAATATTATTTATAAAAAATAATAGTATAAAATAGCCAATAATAAAATAAAAAATTATTAAAATATATATTATTAGAAATTTTAGGAATATCAATAAAAATTCTAAAAATTCTAAAAATTGCAAGAATACTAACAAAAATATCAAAAATTTCAGAAATATTAGAAATTTCAACAATAATTTAAAGAAATTGTAAAAATTTTAAAAATTCTGTATTATAAAAATTTATGTATATATATTAGTTAATAAGTTAAAAAAAAAAGAAACAAACTTATTTTTGAAATTAATCTAATTACTTTAATTTTTATTAATAAAATACAAAATAATTAACTTATTAATAAACTTTTATTTTACTTATTATTTAATAAGTTCAAAGTTATTGAAATTAAAAATAACATTATAATTATATTAATATTATTTAAATTCATAACAGCTTCTTAAACAAAAATTAAAACAATAGTTTTTGATTATAATTATTCATAAAATATTAAGTATTATTATTTTATTTTATTAACTGTATTTACTTGAATTATTAACTAAATATAGAAAAGTGCTAAAATTATAACATCAAAAATTGTTTGGTAAAAAATATTAGAAAAAAGTATAAATATAGTTAAAAAACTAAAATTGCTTATTAGAAAAGTGTAATCATTAAGATAAATTGGTTATTATGCTAAAAAAATTATTAATTATTATCTGTTTATTATACAAAAAACTTCAATACAAAATCTTTAGAATATATTTTAACTTTTTCAAATATTAAGTTACAAAAATTACTAATACCTATAAAAAAAATTATTTATAATAATCCTCAAAATTTATTACTAAAAACTATTAAATAAATGATAGAAACAAACTTTTTTGTATAGATTTGGGCCAATTTAAATTAATCTAAAGCCAAAAAAAGAGTCTTTTTTTTTGGACATTAAATTACTATTAACTAAATTGTATTCAAGAAAAGTATAATTAAACTTATTCCAAACTAAACAAACAGTTAAAAACAAACAAATCAATAAAAAATAATATTTTTTTACAATAAAAGCTATAGCTACTGCTTTAATTAAATTTTTTTTAAATTAAAACACACTATAACATATTTAATACAAGTATAATTATTAATTAAATCAATAAATTTCCAAAAATTGTGAGTATTTGTTTTTATAAGAAGTATATAAAACAAAGTCTTAAATTTATCTTTGAAATTTTATAATTATTTATTAATATTTGCTTTGATTATGTAAACTGTATTTTTTTAATAAAGATAAACCACTTATATGTCAAAATATCAGTCTAATTTTGTTTATTTAATTATATAATTGTCTTTTGTTATAGTTCTATTAATTGTATTTTGATCAACTTAATATTATTATAGTTAGTAAGTATAGTTTGTATAGCTTTAATAAATGTTTTTATAGAAATTTTTTTTATTATAATTTCTTAATTTGTACAATTATTTACCAGTTTTTTGAAATTGGTATTTACTATAATATTTTAATTATTTGCTAAATTTACTGCAGTTAATATTGTTTTTTTAGAAATAAAAAATATCCAAATAATTTTGCCAAATTTTAAAAAAATAAAGACTCTTTTTCAAAATTATTTATATTAAAAAACATATTTTTAATAATTTTTAATTTATCTTAAGCCAATTTTTTAGATACAGTAAAAAGATTAATATCCAAAATAAAAGATTTATAAACCAAAATATTTACCAAAAGCTTAAAAGATAAAAAAAAAAGATAAAAAAATTTATTTAAAATATTACTTTTATTATTACTATTAATATTAAAGTTAATATGCTTAAAAAGCTTCTTAAAAATATGCTTAATAACAATTTTACTTGGCTTTTTAGAAATTATATTAATATTTTTATGTTCTAATTTATTATTACTATTAAGCTGAAAGCTAGTCTTCTTAACAAAAAATTCTTCTTTTATATTTATATTCTCTGTATTAGTAATATTGTTAATAGTTGAACTGTTTACTTTTTTAATCTTAAATAATTTTTAAGAAACACTAATATTAACTTTAATAACAAGTTTCTTTAAAACACTTCTTTTATGTTTTTTAATAATAGTCAATTTTAAAATCATAAAACCAGCACCAGATTTTTTTTGAATTTTTTTATCTTTAAACTACTATCAATATTAACAGTTTTGTATTTGAACAAAAAAGATTTTAAGATATTAAACTGAATAGCAAAAATAAATAAAAACAGAAAAAAACTTTTTTTAAAATTATTGCTTTTTTAGAAATTTGAAATATAAAAAAAAAAGTTTTTTTATATATATATTGTTAATTTATAAAACTATTAAGTTAATTATTATTTTATAAATATTTTGGTTTTATATTAATATTTAATATTTAATATATAAATTTGTAAATAATAATTTATATTGTTTTTTATCTATTTATAAAATTGTTTAAATTTAAATTTTATAACTATATTATACTTATTTATAACTTTTTAAAATAAACAATTATAACTAGTTTTCTATATATATTTAGTTTTTTTTAAGTAAAATTTGTAAATTTAAAATTGTATTATTTTGTATTATTTTTTTATGTATATATTATACATATTATATTTATTATATTTATATAAATAATTTATAATTAAATATTTTTTAAATATTATATTAGAAAAAATATTATGTTTTTTCAAATAATAAATTTTGTAAAAGAGACTTAAATTAAAAAATCACAAATTAAAATATACAAATACAGATGAATAAAAAAAAACCAAAAAATTTTTTCTTTTGTTGATCTTCTGATTACAATGAGAGCTTGATTTTTTTGAAAAAGTAAATTTTTCTTTCTCTCTTATCCCTATAAGTTTCACAGTTATTTCTTCCAACATACCTTTGTTCATAAATATGAGTTCAGTAGACTTTTTTGCTGGTGAGTCGGTGTCTATTTTGGCTGGATTGAGAATCTGGTCAGGTGTCAAAACCAAGTGTCAGGTGAGTGTTCATTTATGAAGTGCATCTTATAAAAAACCCAAGAAGCCTGCTGTTATTGGTGGTGTTGTCGAGACGTCTGCCAGCTTTCTGGTTCTCATGGATATACTTACTGATGGTAACAAGCCTGTGAAATTGTGGAGCAGCAAAGTAAACAGTGAAGTGAGCAGTATTAGTGGTATTTCAGACCTGAAAAACATAAAAGATATGATTGTAGAAAAAACAAGTTATGCTAATTCAAATGCTTTGGAAGTTGATGATAAGATGAACGATGCTACTCCCAAGAAGACATGTACTAGGACATATGTTTTAGGTAGTAAGCCAAGCAAGATTTCTTTCAACAATTTAAGTGATGGTGACAATAATGTTTTGATACTTCTAGTTTCTAAATTTTCTGGTGCTAAGCATTTGCTGGCTGCTGAATTACATGTCTTAGATAAATGTGATTTCAGGGCAGCCAAATTTTTCATGCTTAATGTTGAATTGTCAGCTGTACCTGGAAAGACTAATAGTAATAAATTGATGGCAATAAAAAAAATTTTCTATCAAATTAATGGTTTTGGGGGGGCATTGACTCCCTTAAAATTTCCTGGGATCATCAGATCTTTTTTTACATTTGAATTGAGTCTAAAAAAGGCTAGGGAATTGGCAGTTCATGAGAAAATTGTGGTAAATGTTGATGTTAGACAGATAAACAAACATTCGGATCAGGTATTTGTTGTTAAGGAGATTCTGGTCGATCTTCCTAAATTGGCCGTAGAATCTGTTTTTTCTAAATTTGGAAAAATTGTATCAATCAAGATGCAATTGATCAGTTTGTGACAAAAAGCTTTAGTGAAGTTTGAGTTGTCTAAAGTAGCTGATTTGGTTGCAGCTAGATGGTCTGTTGTCATGGGAAAGAATTCTGTTCATGTGGTAAAAGCTATTGATAATAAACATATATTGTTACCAGGTAAAAGCTATGGTTTTGTAACTTCTTAGCAATGACAATAGCTTTCACCTGGAACACACACATTACCATGATTATGCTACTAACTATAGCATATCATGGGTATATGGACTATTTCAGTGAATGGAAAAGCAGAAAGAGGTACGTAATAAGGTCATTAAAAGTAAAAGAAAGTATTGTCATTATTATTTGTTTTTGGGCAAGAACCAGTCTTAGGTATTTTAAAGAGAAAAGAGAAATCACATCTTTTTATATGTATTAGAAGCACAACCAGCAACAAGAAGTGAAACCAACTACTTAAATAAATACGTAACCAGAATTCTTTCAATTAGTCATTAAAAGGATGTGGTGTTCAAATGCCCGCTTTGAAAATGAAGTTATAGAAATTATAAAAGAAATTATGAAAGTTAAACATAATTGAAATAGATTTTGCTTAAACTTTTTATTGTTGAGACCACTCTCTAACAATGTGATACTTTATTACTTATTTTTATATTTAACAACTTGTTTGGTGAAACAAAACTTAATGTGAAATGGTGATAACACATGATTTGAAAGATTAGAAGTAATAAAACAATTTGAAATGGTGATAACAAGTAAGTAAAAGATTATAAACAACGTGATTCCAAATGGTAATAAGGAATATGGGAAAACATACTTAAGATTGTGATGACAAGTATTTAAAGCATAGAAAGTGAAGAGAGAATGTAAAGAGTAGAGAAGAGGACTAACTGCTCACTATAAAACTATAGTGAAGAGTTGGCTCAGTATTGAACTGATACTTTCCTGAGCTGACAAAAGGGCTGTATATATAGCTAAATTACATCAGATCTACATACTATATTAGAACTATTTAAAATACATCAATTATTTATCTACATTTAATTAATCAATTTATGATGAGCTTACTCGGCATGTTATTTTTTCAGAGCTAGTAATTTTTAGATGATCAGATTTAGATGGCTGGATCTAGAACATTAATTGTCAATCAATGATACCAATTGTGATTATGATCAATGTAATCAGAAGTAGATCAATTGATTACATTTCTTGGTAACTACTTTTAACCATTGATTGCAGATCTGAAATGTTAGATTGTTTTAATAAGGGCATATGAAAATTTTGGAGCATAACAAAACCTGTTGTTATCTGATTACATGCATTAATCATTCATTTCTATTGGTGTTTCTTAGTTTGCCAAGATTTTTTTATATCCAACTTAGTTAAACTGTTGGATTGTGTCATATTTTTTTGTTGTAATTAGATTAATTGCTGATCATTTATTTCCAGATTGCCAGCTGATTTTGTTGATTAAGTGCAATGATATAGGCCTTTTTCACATGATTTTGATGTTAATTTTCATTGTATGTGTTGTAATTTTTGCATTGAAAAGTGTGAAAATCTTCCAGTAACAACATGAGTATCCAAAGATCAACATTGAGCTTTGCTTTATACTCTTCCAGTTGGTATAATGGCTCATGATTTTTCAGACTTGTTGAAGTCATATGGTGGGAAAACTTGTTTTATTGGCTGTAATTCTAGCTCTTATGTGTGTAATAAATATGCAATTGTGTGTTTTGTTGATAAGGTGTCTAAATTGGCTGCTATTAGTTCTGTTCCAGTGTTTAAGAGTGTGAATTTGTGCTGGGCTGGTCTTTTTTTGGCCTGTTGTGCTCATTGTAAACAGTTTGGTCATATTTCTACAGTGTGCTTATTGGGTGGGAATTCTGGTGTTCATGGTAAGTGGGTGGTCATTTCTCAGGATTGGGTTCGTTTAGCCAACATATATAGAAAGAAGCAGATGCCAATTGCTCATCCAGTTTCTTTTGGTGGGAAAACTTGGGCCCAGATTGCTGGTGGTTCTTTCTCTTATGTGATTTCATCAGATTTTTTAGGTTCTAGTTTATCTTTGGACACAAAGCCTGCACCAATAGACTCTAATTCTTTTGGTAATTCCTATTTGGTTGATTAGTTGGCTTCTCTAGAACGCTCTTTGGAGCTTTTGATAGATCAGGTCTCTGATATTATAAAGAAATTAAGTTTTGTGGAATTGGTGTCTTTGGCATTGTTATCTGAGTAGAAAAACCGATCCAAAGTTATGAAAAAACATGACCAAAACGTGACATAACACAGAATAACATGCAATAATGTTGGATAATGTGTTATAACACAGGATAACACAGAATATCATGCAATAATATAAGATAATGTGTTATAATGCAGAATAACACAGAATAACATGTAATAACATCAGATAACGTATTATAACATAGGATAACTAGCGATAACGTAAAAAAACGAAGCAATAACAGAAACAACAAAACAATAGCTAGCAATAGTGAAACAATTGAAAGCAATCCTGTAAAACCAAAAGAATGTATAAAAGCAAGTAGTTGTAGAAGTGAGAAAAAACAGAGAAGAAAAAATAGATACAAACCTCTAGACCAGAAATTAAAATATCTATACCTCTTTATCCTTTATTATCTTTCCTATTTCATCTCCTGAAATAAACCAATTATTAAAAAAAATCAGAATCACAAATTTATGTTCTCGAACTTTGTGGAATTTACATGAATTAACCCTTATCTTGTATCTCCATTCTAGAACAGATGCTCTTAGCATAACCGCCTCAAACTTATTAATGATTTGGACCAATCGCTCTTGATCACGGCAATTGATGATACTAATTTTTCTTTTCTCTCTTTTTTTTTTTTTCTTTTTTTTTTTTTTTTTTTTTTTTTTTTTTTTTTTT